>OY735239.1:27623013-27635513 GCA_963457665.1 Thysanoteuthis rhombus
ACCCACTTTTAGCCATTTAAAATTGCTAATACAGAAATGTATGGCCTTTCACTTAAACTAATATGAACTCGTAAAAAATGACGGCGTTATTTATACATAGGTCGGTACTAAGAAACAAACTTATTTCATTAGGTAATTTATTTAGAATAAATTAAGCGTTCTAATTTCATTTTTTTCCAAGTCTCAACTCAACATTGAATATTATTTTAGTCTCTTATCTTTCTCTTATTTTAGTTTCAAAGATCCAGTGATACTGGAACTTATTATTCATTGTTATGCAATAACAGCCTTAATTGTTTTTATTAGCTATGATAATCTATTTCACATGGACCAATCCATTATAAATTTTTGGTTATAACAGGAATTGCACAAAACATAACCATGCAATTACACATCTTCATATACTAATTTGTACTTATAGCTAGTATGTTGATAGATAATTTAAGATATTCCTGTATCTTGAAACTTCCAGGGGATAAAATCAGGAAAAAAAGTCAAGAAAAAGGATTTCCTTAAATTTTCTAAAATATCCCCATTAGTTTTTATTTAGTGGGAGGTTCAATTTGCAATGTAAGTTTATGTTAAATTGGTCCTTCAGTTCATGTCTGACTGCATTCATGCTTGTTTTTTTGAAAATTCAAACTTGTTTAGTGAACAAAAGGTGAGAGAAGTAATTCGTTCCTTGATTACCCCTTTTTCCAATTTCTTAATTGATCACCTCCAACACAGCATGCTGCCAAGAGACGTTGGTCATATGACTGTTTCTATTGAATAACTAACCAGAGATAACACTATGATCAACTTACTCAGGCACTCAAAATGTGACAATTCATGATGAATATTTAAATTTTTCTTCATGGCTTTTCTTAATGTCTGAATAATTTGATCTTGAAGTGATACCCTCTGCTTCTTTCATTATCTGGAAAGGTTTAATTTGTCCCATGGTCAATTTCCAGTTTCTCAGGATTGCGAAAAATGTAAAGAATCAATTTCTATGACAAACAACTTTTGAGGGTCTTAATATAATCCATCTAAAATATAAATACTATCCTAAACTTTTCTTTTTATCTTGACAAAAGGTTGAGCCAGTCCAAGGTTATTTAAACTGACTCTGCCTTGCATTATAATCTAAGCACAATGGCAAACTTTACATGGGAGGTATTGTTTAGAAAGAAACAAACTTATATTACAAAACAAACATTGAACATTATCTGATCGAGCTTGCTCAAATGCCATTGACCTCAACACCCCCTCATCTCCGTCCTGAATTGCATTTGGTAGGTCAGTAGGGTCACACCCTGTGTCTGCGCATAATTGGTCAATATAGGTTCTAGATCAACGACCAACTCTTCTGTGTCCACTTTGTGTTAGTCATTAAAATCTTTCGGTAGGTAATGACGTCTATGATCGCAATTTCAATAGATGTTTGCTGTAATTCATTGATGGAATGTTTGATCTTGGCTGTTGCCCTGAGGGGACCGCCCGACCATCAACTGCGCCATTGAACTAAGTTACACGCTGTGTGTTTTCGATTCAGATAGCTACGTACATCCTGCATTGGTATGAAAAGTTCACTGCTGCAGAAACCCTGTAGGGCAGGGGATAAGAAGCAGCAGCAAGCAAAGATGGTTTCTTCTTATTTATTGGTTTTCTCTTCTTTATATCAGAGATTATCTTCTGAGTGGGTTGCCTTCACGATGACCGAGATAAGCATAACCATTCATAATCCAAGCTTTGGGTTCTCGCTCATATCATCATCAATGTTGAGATCAGAAACAGCTGTGTCGTTTTCTGAAATGTTTCCACAATGCAAATGTTGATACATAATAATCTATGCTGATTACACAAGCAACTTTTATTGCATTTTTTTACCTGCTCAGGAAGTAAGGACTGATATCTCACCTGGAACAATTATACAATTCATCCAAAAAATATCTCGCTGGCCATGATTGATTATCCATCCAGAGGAGGAGCTTTCATGAAATTTTCAGGTTCTCCTAACCAAATTTCAGCTCAATTGTTGGCTTTTTTAGAACTATGTTGTACTAATGCATTTCTGCATAATAAAAGTGTCTCAAAGGTAATCTTCCCTTCTCTCTTACAGTACAAACTGTATCAGACAACATCTACTGAAAATTATGTGTTGAATTGAGATTTCTTTTTCGTAAATATTACTGACAAACATTTCAAGAATAAAAATAAGTCTTTGTCAACCTGGAACATGTTTTGAAGATGGACAACTGCTTGCACAAATAACATAACATGAATCAATAATTAAAACAGTTTTTTTACATCATAGAATTCATAAAATATCTCAAATGGCGGCGGGCTGGCCATGTTGCAAGAATGGCAGACAATCGATGGACATCACGACTCACAACATGGATTCCCAGAGACCACATGCGCAACCGACGCCGGCAAAATGTTTGATAGAGAGACGAGCTAGACAAGTTCAGGAAGTACTGGCTCCGTGACGCCTCTGATAGAGAAGTGTGGCAAATCCTGGGGAAGGTCTATGTCAAACGACGGACGCTAAAAAACTGATGATGATGATGATTTGAAATTCTTGGTTCTCTTTTTTTTGAAAACCACAGAATGAATAAACCGTTGAAAACTGAGTATTTACTATAAACCTCCAAAGACACCTGATAAAAATATATTTCACGAGACGGGAATAGTTCTCCTAATTTCTTGAATTTATCCGCACAAAATGAAAGATCAACTTTTTCTTTTTGGTAGTCTCCTGTTATAGAAATTATTCATGGATTCATATTGTGATAAACATAGTTTTTCAAATAGTCTCGCAATGACTGTCAATGTGAGAGACTAGGTGACCGTAATTGCTAAAACAAATTTTTTAGCTCTATTTTCTTTACCTGTGTCATCAATTCAAAAGATATTTTTGTGCTACTTCAATGGCCAAAAAGTGCTAAAAGTCACTAAATTGGAAAAAAAAAAGAAAAAAATAGCCAGAAAATGACTAAAAAATGTCTATAATGTTTGTGCACTCCTATGTTAATTTAGTTCCTTTTTACATTTCTCAAACAAGATGCAGGCTGAATTTAGTGCAAAAAGTGTTGAATCGGCAACACTATCCTTTACTGTGTTAAATATATGTGTGATTTGCTTATGTTTTATTGACAACCTTTCTTTTTATGTTTCTAAAGTAAAAAAAAAATGAGATAACGCATGTTGCACGGTCTATGAGAGCCAAAATCACTTTCGTTCTAGCAAAAATTGGAAAAGGTTAGAAGCATCCATAAAGAGAGAATGGTAAAAGATTAGAGATTTACGATATTTATATTTCTGAATTATTTTTCATGACATCACGATCGAACATTATGTTGTCATGAAAGAACTTATTCTGATTCTGCTCTCTTTAGTAAATTAAATTTTTACCTAGACTCATTTTCTAATACTTTTTTTTTTCAAGTTATTTTTTTACATGGCCTCATATTCAGACGAGAGTTTTTATTGAAAGTTCAGGTCTAAAGTGAGAGGAAACATTCTTTCCTTTTGAAACGTGGTGGTGATGGTGATTATTGTTTATTTTTTGATTATTATTTTTTTTTATTATTCTTTTTGATTATTATTTATTTATTATTCATTTTAATTTTTATTTAATTTATCATTTTTATTATCATTTATTTTATTTTTCATTTTCTTATCATTTTTTCAGAATTATTATTTATCACTTTTATTATTGTTTATTTTCATTATTATTTATTTCTATTATCATTTATTTTTTATCATTTATTTCATCATTATTTATATTTTTTGATATTCTTTTATTATCATCATTCTTATTTTTATCATTATTTATCTATTTAACCAATAAATATGACTTATGAAATATACAATTTTCCACCATTTTTGCACACCATTGGTGGGGAAGGGTACAAAATAGGGCTTATTGCTTCACTCTTGTGGTTACTCATATACAGTATCATGTTTTATATACATATTTTTCAGATATATCAAATCAATATTTCAATACTTATATATTAGCCAGCAAATAAAGATGACATTCACAGAGCAGACAATAAAATCAAATTGAGTGGGCACTTATTCATGAATAAGATTCAATGAAATATTTTTTCATAGTTATTTTGAGACTCTTTTTGCTTATGTTCATTGGATATGTTTTAGGAAAATTTTTTATGAAGTTGTCCCTAGCAAGAATTGCATAATGTTCAATAGAATTTCTTCCACATTTTTATCTATTCATATGTGTAGAGAATAAAGAGCCTTTTGATGAATTTTACTATGAAAGAGATGTTTTTTTCTGTTTGAATAGTAAAAAAAAAAAAGTTTTTAAACTGTCTGGAAGTTTTTGATTGGTACAATAATGAACTAATAGACAATTTTTTTTAAGGTTATGTTATCATTCTGAGGATTCTTATGTAGTCATTACAAGGTGTTACATTTATAGTAAATATATTCTATATCATTAAAAGTATTAGAAAAACTGTCATTGTTCTTTTATAGTATTATCATTACGAGTTATAATTTTAATTACTGTATTTTGTAGTGTTACAATTTTCTTTGAAATAGTTTGAGTGGAAAGACCCCAGACCTGACATCCATTTAACAAGGAGGAAGAGAATGTAACATGGCAGATAGATAAAAGTTGGTTTGTATTTAACTACGACTTAGTTTTATCGAGCATTCGATTGAATCTTCTAAATTTGATTTCTTGCTCTAGTCAATGAGTGGAGCCATCAAGAAATTCATCTGGATGTACACAGAGTTATTTAATGTGGGAAGTACGGTAGATTCTTTGGCTATGTATTTTCATTTTAGTATTTGTAGGTCCTTTCCCTGAAGGTTTCTAAAAATTAGTTCTGTTTCATGTGTTTAAGGGAATCTTGTTCACCAGTAACCATTTATAGAGACATAATAAGTCAGAATTTTATTCTTATCTATTTACTTTTCTATCAAAAGGAAACTGGTGTCACAAATGAGAGGAATATCAAAGTAAATTGTTAATTATTTTGCTATAGAAATGCGTTAAAAATCAGGAAGAAAGGAATTGTCCGTGGCCAGGAATTAATGCTAACATTACTGACAGAATAGGGCTTTTTAAATATAACATTCACTACTGATAAATTCACTATAAAAATGCACTTGCATTTTTGATGAAATATCAATTTTGTCAATGGTTGAAACAAATGTCAAAATTGTACAAACAATGTCAAAGGCTTTGAACAGTCTATTCTTGCTCTTCAAAGAAAATGGTCCAATATTGTGATATTGAGCAAAAAATGACCAAAAAGGTTGTAGATATTCGTTTTTGGATTACACTGATTTCTATTCTTGTCCAAAATTAAAATCCATTACTCTGAGTGAGAGCATCTTGATTCATTTTATGGATGATGGCGTTTTTAGATTCGAGGTTTTTGTTTTCATTGCTTTTCTCTGGTAATGATTCTAATCTTGAACAAGCTTTCAAATTAATCAGTTTTTAATAGAAATAGTTCAGTTGTATAGAAATATCATACTTGATGACTTGAACATTAGAAAACAAAAATGTTACTCTAATGATGAGTACACGTACCACTGAAAGGGAAACCACTGATTAAGGGAATAGACTGCAAATAAGTGTGTGTTGAGAGGGGGGGGCACTAAAAGAAGAACCATGGATGTGGGAGACTGCTAGAAGGGAAACTATAAATCATAACTGAAAAAAAAAAACAATTTTGGTCTATTATCTCAGGCTTGTGAACGCTGGTGACATAATTTTATATCTATCATGAAAATCGATTGTAATAAAAGATAAATGACGTTAGTTACCTGGGGACAGACAAATCTTCTTATAATGATGTGTAAGCTCTTCTATAAATAATTCTAATTTGTTTAGAATGTCATTAAATATTTTTATTGGAGTTGGAAAGAGAGAGAGAAAAAAGGAATTAAAAAATATTTGAACACTTTATATTGATATATTCAAGGGGAGTAACTATGTTTCAAGGGAAATAATATACTGTACAAACTGAGAGTTACTTCCCCTTGGCCATGAAATTTCTGTCAGTTCTTCAATTATATTTTCTACATAAATTCTTTAATTAAATTTACGTTGTCAGTTGAAAGTATTAGAGACCACCAACCAAAAATAGATTTCTTCAGTTTTTAAGTGTTCCTACCTGGCTATCTATTTACACATCACATGTATAGGTTGCACCAATAGGAGTAGAGAAGTGAAATTTCAAACATTTTCTTATTATATCTAAGAAAGAAAAAAACAACTTCCTTTTTGTTTTTTGACCACCCCCAATATGTTTTTATTGAAGTTTCAATTCATAATGTAAGTTTATCCTAAATTGGTCCCCTACTTTGTGTCCGTCAGCATCCATGCTTAATTTTTTGATATTTTTGACATTTCAGTGATCACTGTCCAACAGAGAGGAGTTATATATTCATTGATCACCCCTTTTTCCTATCTTTAATTATGCTGCCAAAAGACATTGATCATATGGCAGTTTCTATTGAATGACTAACCAGACCTGTTTTTATATATTTCTTCAGTTAAAAATACAATGTCTCTCTGGGAAGGATCTAGCAATTAGATATTGATTAGAAATAATAGACACCGTAAGGTGACCGTCTTTTGGCAGCATGTCATCTTAGGGGTGATCAACTAAAAAATTCAAAATTGAGATGATCGATGAATAAATTATCTCTTTTGCCTTTTGTTGGACAGTGATCACTAAGGAAGTCTGAATTGTCAAAAAACCAGTTTGAATGCCGGCAAAAAATGATGATGAACTAAATCCTAATTGAACCATCACTAAAACTCTATTTAGGAGGGAGTTTACAAAAAATATGCTAGCTCAAACTAGGGAACAATATAGCATAAACTTGCATTGCAAATTGAATCATCACTAAAACCTTATTTAGGGCCGGGAAATTTTGAGGAAGAAAAAAAACCCTAAAAAACCCTGATATAAGGAGTAAATGTTCAAAATTTCAGCCCCCTAATCCTATTTTTGTGTCCCGTGCACACGATACATTCATAGCCAGCCTGACCAACTTGAAAACTGAAAGGAAACCTATGTTGATAGTTTTGGTTGACGGTTCTTAGTTCTTTTTTTTATGAATGAAAATAAATCAGTAAAATAAATTCCGGTCTCTTTCTGAGAAGAGACATCTGATTCTGCATCAATTCAATAATCTTTTTTTTTTTTATCATATGGTTAGACAATCTGCACTTCTCTTTAAAACCCAAATCTTGCAAACTTCCCTTGGAACATAGGGTCACAACCATACCATGTCAGCAAATAATTGCTCCGGGGATGCCGTTACAGTTAATGTAGAAACAGAAATGAAAAGAACCCCCACTACATGACATGTAAGATCTTAGGTAGAAATTTACGTAGTAATATCTTGAATGAGACAAAAGTCTGTAAAAAACATTGCATAATGATATCCCCTCATCTATATCTATCTCCATACACACACACACAGACATATATATATATATATATATATATATATATATATATATATACATATATATATATATATATATATATATATATATATATATATACATATATATATATATATATATATATATATATATATAGAATGTGGATTTGCTACACAAACTAGCTCATGTTTCTGCCCTCTTCGGGCGAATCATTTACCTGATATATATATATATATATATATATATATATATATATATATATATATATATATATAAGGTGAATGATGAGGCCGGAAGAGGGCAGAAACATGAGTTAGTTTGTGTAGCGAATCCACATTCTACTATTTATTTCCAGCTCTACTCTAAAACAACTTAACTTCAAGAGTAAAAAGTTGTATGTATCGAGCACTCTACAAAATAAATCCATTACATTTCAGAAGTGGCTTTATATTATTGATATATTATTATATTATATTATACTGCTAGCCTGATTTGTACCACGTATATATATATATATATATATATATATATATATATATATATATTCACAGTTTCTGTTTAACAGCGTTAATTATTTTTGATGTATCTAATCACCAAACGATTTTATTCATAACTTTTTCTTTCTGAATTTTGTTGACGAGGGAATATCATTGTGTGAATTTTTTTGTACTTAGAAACAGAAAATCAGCCACACCCGATGTTAGACAGTGGAGTGAAAATGTTTCAATGCGACCAACAAGACGAGTTTATTTTTCCGTTCCGATAATTGGAAAAAAATACACCCATTCATCATCTGAAGACGGCTGTAAGGTACAACGGCCGAAACGTTGTGTTAAAAGAAAAAAATAAAGCAAGATGAGGACAAATGTCCACAAAAAACTTGATAAATAGTTATTTACTTTTCGTTCAGTTCCTGATTTTGAGATTTATTTTTTTGCACCATGTAGGGAAGACGTTTCCGATAGTAAAGTTTCACACCCTCGTTTATCGATAAAAAAAACAAAAACGGCATACAAATAAAAAACAAATAATTTAATTTATCTAAAGCAATAACAATATAGTTCAAATTTATGTATCTAATTCTGTTTTTTCTTTTTCTTTAATTCTTTCTTTTTTTTTATTTGAGCGCTGTTTTACACATCGAATGAACCGGGTTGTATATTGAAAAGTCATAAAGTGATTGAGTCGAAATGTTCAAACAAAGTTTTTCATGGTTGATATAATTTACGCTGCTGTAATATATAGAAAGTATACAAAGTACTTAATTTTCGCAGCTTATTTATAGGATAACCAAAGGAGAATTAATAAAATAGATATAGTGATATTTCTGACTTGGGAGTTTTTCCCCCGATCCTGGGAAAATGAACAATACGAAGTCTCTACTTAGTAACTCCCACTGTAATGAAGAATCGGGTAGATTGCTGTAAAAGAAATTATTAGAATAGATAGGCAAATAGATGGATTGAAATCAGATAAAGTTTAATCGAGTTATTGTAACACCACAAATGGCTCGCCCCAACAAATAGCCAACTGGGCCACAGATTCTACTCTCTTTGCTCGTCTGTGTTTGAGTGTCTCTCTGGGCCCCCCTGGTCACTATTTTTGGGTTATAACCTTGAAAATTTGTATGAGTACACCACTAGGCATAATTCAAAAGCAACTTTTTTTTTTTTTTTTTTTTTTTACGAAAGTGCTTATTAAGGTAATTTTCGGACCAATAATGCCCGAATCTTGTGCTGTTATTATTTTTTAATTTTTTTAAAGATAATTTTAGATGAAAGATCCATCACTTTTAGATAATTTTAAAAATCGTTAGTTTTGGTACGTGTGTCGGCTAAAGTGATAAATCTATGCAAGGTACAAGTATTTGGTTTTGTTTTTAGATAGTGATAAGATTTTTCAAATGATCTATGAACAATAAATACTGTTTTTGTGATTGAATAATTATCCCCCCCCCATCTGTTGACGTTTAAAGAACGGATGAGATTAAAACAGATTAATCTGTACCTCCTCTCTAAGAGACATATTGAATATCAATCAGCTGTCAGTGCTTTCGACTGAAAGATAGGCAACAAAAAAGTGGTTGTTTTAGGATGAATTTGCTTTGTAAATTCCTCAATCCAACCAAACATATTGGCAAAGAATGATTTTCAAAAACTGACCCATTTGCTAAAAACCTGCTCTGGGGTCCAAGTGGTACATCAGATAATTTCATGGGGTTATGTTGTGTGGGTCTTGCAGTAGACTATCACATATTGATAGGCAGACAGTTATGATATAACATATATGATATATGATGTATATATATATATATATAAGGTTATGTTTCATTCTTTGAGAATTGTTTGTGGAAAAGTAATTCTGGAATCACCATAGCCCTAAAAATGGCCCTACCAACCAGCCAAGCTGGCCATGGATTCTTCTCTCTTGACTCATGTATGTGTCCATGAGTCTCTGGTTGCTCCTGGTCACATTTTAGGGCTACAACCTTGAAAATGTGCAAGAGAACACTGTAAGGCTCCATCTACTAAAAATTTGTCTTTTTTTTTAAATTCAAAAAGTGCTTTTTGGAGTCTGGTATTTTTTTTCTAGATAATGTTTCATCATCATCATCATCATCATCATCGTCATCAGCCTTTTAACGTCCGTTGTTGGACATAGATGTTCCCCAGGATTCACCACAATTCTCTATCAGGGGCGTCACGGAGCCAGTATTTCCTTAATTTGTGTAGTAGATAATGTTTAATGAAACATTAATTTTTAAAAAATATAAGATTTGATATAACATCTATTCTGTTAGGTAATCAGTTTTGGTCCATGCACAAGCTACAGTGATTCATTTAAGTGAGGTGCGGATATTTGACTTCATTTTGGAGAAAATCATGGCTGAATATAAAATGCACCTCTGACATTTTGTTTATTTTCTATCTTTAATCTGAAGAAGATTGGTTTATAAGCTAGGCTCTGGATTACAGGAGTATATGGTGATGATGCAGTAGTGCAAGCATGTGTTTGAAATGGTTTGTGAATTTTTAAAAAGAATTAAAAATAATTCTTTGATTCCAAATTCAAAGAGCCCTGTGGAAGAAAACCTTAGAACTTGCAAACTGAGGAATTCAATGAACCCAAGAAGGAAGATGTTACATGTTCAGGGGTGTCAGTGGCCAGAAAGATGCTCACATGAAAAAAGTCCACTCAAAAATTCTCCAGAAAAGAAAAAATGCAAAGCCCACACAGAAAAAAATTCTCATTTTAACATACATATACAACAATATGAAATTACTGATTTTAACATTTGATTCAAGTGAACTTTAAAAATATGTAATAGAAAATGAAGATGCCCAGGTGCTGGAAGGTGGTAAAATTTTACATTCAACTGCATTTGTTAAATTTTGACTTTTGGCCACAAAAATATATTTAATTAAATCCATTTTTTATTCAGATATTTCATCATAAATACAAACTATGACAACTTATGGAGGAAAAAAAATTAGATGAAAAAATATCTAAAAATTATGTTCTCGAAGCTTGTTTGAAATAGATAAAATTTATCAGCTTTTAGTGCCCTATAAATAAATAGTTTAATTATCAATATTCAGCTACTAAATTAGGTTTTCAAATGGCCACTCATTGAAATTCAGCTTCCTTTTGGAGTCCAAATGTTTGAATCAATTTAATCTTCGAATGCCTGGCCCAGACAGCTTTTAATGTCGAAACAAAACTCATTTTCATGGTTGAAATTTGAAACGTTTGATATTCAAATTTTAACTTTTTATAAAAGAAGAAATTTTCAATTTAAACTTTTATGTTAAACAATTCGAACACCATTCGATGATTTAATGATATAATGTATTCATAAATATATAAATGTATTTATTTTTTTAAAAAATTTGATATTAGATGGACACTGATGACATAATTAGAAAAATATGCATTTCATAGATTTTGATATATTGTATTGAAAGTTATTTTGTTTAATGTTATCGTTTCCTTCTCTTATACTTGAATGAAATATAATTCTATCTCATGTGTGGGCTTTTTCCATGTGGGGTGTGTTCTATGTGGGCATTTTTTTTCATGTGAATCTATGACTGTAGGGTTTTTTCTGTGGCGTATTTTTGTGCAGGATTTTATTATGTGAGAATTTTTCTCAAAGGTTCCATCGGCTGAGTAGAATTTTACGCTCCTGAGAATAGAATGAAAAGTAATAAAACTCTCATATGATTTGGATTTTTAAAAAATTGAAAAAAATCCAACAAAAGGTCAAAGGAGGTAACTTTAACCAGTACTTATTTCTTTCGAAATTTTAGCTTTTTTTTCTTCATATGAATTTGAGAGTTAAATATTTTGAATACTAGCAAAGGAATGATAAAACTGGAAAAGACAAGTAGGCGGGGTCACAAAAGATGGAGGAGTATTGTCTTCTGTCGACAATGAAACATACAAATAGCATCAGCTACTTCTCGATGTCATATATTTTTGAGAACGGGTCAGATTGGAGGGATAGAAGATAAGCCGTTCAATGTGCAAGACACGTGGGAAAGCCAACAAAAGGACGTCTTACAAAAATGCCTACTCATGATATACCAACAGGAAATTGGAATCCAAGAGGGGACATATCAAAGAGACCGGTAGACAGAATCACGAGAACTGGAGGGGTATTGTGTTCTGTCGATGACGAAGCAGGGTTCTAATAACTATCTTAGAGTTGAATCTTGTGCGTTAATTTGTCTAGGCATCAACGTGTGATACTTTTTTTTTAAGGCTTCAAGCAATGAAAAACACCCTCAAGCAAAAAAATATTATGATTATGATATTATGCTTAATGATGTTATCTTATTAAGAGAAAAAAAAAATTTTACATATTGAATATTAGATGATAAAAACAGTACAAAATTATATTTATATGTTGAATAATGTAAGCAATATAAAGTCAGAGGTCTAGTAAGTATCTCTGTACAAAGCGTCACATGACCAAAATCTTTGGGCAGCATACCGTGTTGGGGGTGATTAATGCAAAAAGGGACAATCTGTGAATAAATCACCTCCCTCACATTTGTCGGACAGATAT
>OY735239.1:27638013-27640513 GCA_963457665.1 Thysanoteuthis rhombus
GGAAGACAAGAGAGTGCTCGTGTCCATAATCCCGTTAAGTAAGCGGAGTTTAATTTTGGAATGATGGATGATTCAGCGGAGATGGGAATTGACGAGTGATGAGCCGAACAAATAATCGAGATGAGATAACACGTCAAATCATTTTATAACAAAAATCCTTAACAATAGCAAGAATAAAAATATTGATTGTAGAATCTATCTGAGGAGAGAGAAAGTGATCCCTGTTTTGTGGCTGCCTGTGATATTTCTATTAGGAACGAGTGTACAATGGCTGTCCAGAAAAAATCCAGCCACTTAATATTAAAGAAAAAATATCCATACCTTAAATAAATGAATTACCATAGCCCATGCCAGGATTAGAACTGATTCTCCAACAAAAAAATTATCTAAAATTATCTTGAAAAGTAGATCTTTTATCTAAAAAGTTATCTAAAATATACCAGCACAAGAGTAGGGCATTGTTGGTCCAAACTGACCATCATCATCATCATCTGTTGTTGGACATCGAAATGACCTTCCCTAGGATTTACCAGACTTCTCTATCATGGACGTCGCAGAGCCAATACTTCCTGAACTTGTCTAGTTTGTCTCTCTATCTTGTATCCTGTCGGCATCAGTTACGCATGCATGTGATCTTTGGGGATCCAGGTTGTGTGTCTTATGTCCGTTTTTTGTCTGCCATTCTTGCAACATATCCAGCCCATTGCCATGAGAAGACCTGGAGAAAAACTAACCAGACTAAAGAGCCAACATCTTCTTTACAACCCCAGAAAAGAGACAATAAAACAAAGCAGAGTAGGCTTTCTCATCAGTTAGGAATTCAAAGACAATGTAATAGGCTTCAAAGCAGTCCATCCAACTCTCAAAGAGATACAAACTGAATATCATCCAGGTCTACACTCCCACTTAGCAATTAACCCAAAAGGAAATGGACAACTTCTATGATGACTAGAACCCCTTGAACTGCAAGATACCAACAAATACTTTAATGTCATCATGGGAAACTTCAGTTCAGAGCACAGGTAGGACAATGAAACAAATGTTGCGTCTGCGAGTTCAGATATAAAGTACAGAACAAGATAGTTGAAGATCTTGTAAACATTGTAACTACAAATAGGTTTAAAATCATGAACACCTTCAAGAAGAAACCCAGTATAAAAAAGGACTTGAAAGAGCCCAAACCACAAAGCCATGAATGAAATAGACTACATCCTAATAACACTGTCAACCCCCAAAAAGCACTTTTTGGAGAAAACAGAAAAGGGTTTTTAGATAGAACTTAGTGTTGTACTCGTGCAAATTTTCATGGTTGTAGACCCTAAAATATGACCAGGAGTGGTTGGAGAGAGAAACTCAGAGGAGCAAAGAGAGAAGAATCTGTAGCTTGCTCAGCTGGTTGGTCAGTCAGGCCATTTGTGTGATTATGATGATTTGATAGCCTACTTAGGGCAATGATGACTTGGTCCCCTTTGTGCGTGCTCAGTTGAAATACTTGTGAGTGTATGCAAGTTGATACATATAATTATGCATATACAGGCATACCTCAGAGGTATTGCAGCAATAAAGGAGATTATGTTGAAAAATTTATTTTTGTTGTGTAAAATGAATGTTTTCATCATTAGACTGTGAACTTATGCACCTATATATATGTGTATATATATGTGAGTATGTGTATATATATATATATATAGATATGTAATATAGAAAATTGCATTATATTACATAGAAACACATTAGAAATGATCTCCAGGTTATTACACTCTCCTTAGACAATATAAATTGAATAAACAATTGAAGAAAATGAGGCTGCTGCAGGAATTGAACCTACCACCTACAGCACCCCCATTTTCTTTAATTGTTTATTCTATTTATGTTGTCTCAGGTGAATGATATATTAACCGAGTAATGATGGGAGATCATTTCAAATAAGTTTCTTTATTTTATAATGCAATTTTAATCATTCTGTCAGATCATATATATCCATTCCTTCATACCTATATATATATACATATATACATATATATATATATATATATATATATATATATAATGGTAAATGACTGATGATCCCCACCAGAAAAATTCACACGTAATGCCATAATATTTAAATCTGTAAATCCCTATGAAAAGCTTGCATAAATTGCATTGACAGATATTTGGAAATAATTGACTGAAATGACATAATTCAGAAAAATTCTTTCACATCTTTAATTTCTACGCAGTAAAGCTTTCAAAACTCTCACACACACGCACATATATATATATATATATATATATATATATATATATATATATGTGTATGTATGTGTATAGTGGTTCAGAAAAAATCCTTGTAGGGAGAAGCTAATTTCATTAATACATATGGGAAAAAAAAATCAACTTGGTTGACTCTAAAATGGATCATGTAAAGGAGAGAAAATGATATCTTTCAAAGTTAAAAGCTGTGAGGCTCTTAAAAAAAAAAAAATATTTTTGATCCACCGTGTCCCAGCCCTAGTAC
>OY735239.1:27643013-27695513 GCA_963457665.1 Thysanoteuthis rhombus
CATTGGGTTTTTCAGGTTTTAATTGAGTCTGGCTGGCTATGAATGTACGATGGATACAGGCTATATGAACAGAGCTTGAGGGCTGAAAATCTAAACATTAACTTATGTCTAGAAAGAAAAAAAAGTTTTTTGAAAATATTTTATTTTAAAGTTCCTTCCCTAAATAGGTTCTTAGTGGGGGATCAATTTACAATGTAAATTTATGCTGTATTGATAAATTCATTTGTGCCCGGCAGCATTCACGCTTGGTTTTTTTTAGAAAATTCCAACAAAAGGCGAGATAAGTAACTTTCTTATTGATCACCCATTCTTCTAATCTTTCAAACGAATGCTGGTAAGAGACGTCGGTCTCATGATGGTTTCTATTGAATGACTAACCAGACCTGCATTGTTAAAATTCAGTCTCTGGTTTCTTTCCCTCCTTTCTCCCCCCCCCCCGTTGTGTTTAGTTGATGGTTTTCCAACATATGTACTCAGACTTCATGTTGTCTTCTCGTTTTCTGGTGAATCAGTACAAGGCTCCCCTTCTTAGAAAGCAAATAAATCTATCTTTTATCTTGATAAATACTTATACACATTATATCTTTATTAGTAATGCTCTTCATGTTAGGCATAACCAAAACTGCTGCTGATAAATTTATTCTTCCTTGCTCCTTATGCAGGCTTTTTATTTTGCAGGCAAATGAGGGATAATTTCTTCGTTGACAATTTTTTTATTAATTTACCCAAAATGATATATTGTTGATAAAAATTTATTCCTAGTCGACTGTTTGATAAATCATGTTTAATCTTGGCATTTCTCAAACCTATACTCAGTTATTCTACATTCTCAAAAAAAAGTAAATCCCATTAGTTCTAAAAAGAATGGTATACAACCAATGCATCTTCCTAATAGTCACCTATGGAGCTGAAACGGGGAACCTTATCAAGAGACTGACCCTCAAACTGAGAACCATGCAACGTGCACATGAGAGGATCATGCTCGACATCATAGAGAGAGATCACAAGACAGCACAGTATATTAGGAAGAAAACGGGAGTCCGAGACATCATAGAATGTACTAGAAAACTTAAATGTCATGTAACAAAAATGGCAGACAACCGTTGGACATCACAACTCACAACATTGATCCCAAGAGATCAAATGTGGAACTGAGGTCAGCAGAATATATGATGGCGAGACAAACTGGACAGGTTCAGAAAGTATTGGCTCTGCAACGCTCATGATAGAAAGATCTGGCGAATCCTGAAGAATGTCTATGTCCAACGACTGACGATAAATGACTGATGAATGCAAAAGAGCTATCTCGATTACAAGTATGTAGGTGTATAATGCCAATGATGGCGATCAACTAACCTACATGAAGAACATATAGTAAAATAGGAACGATATAGAGAAAATATAATCTACATCCATCTAAATGATACTGAAAGTCTGATTCCATTTATCTGTATGTGACTTTGAAGTAGCTAAAATAATGCATCGTAACCAGTGTTACAAAATCAAGGTTGATCTCTCATTAGGACCAAAGACCCTATTCACACCTTTCACAGAAACCAGCTTATATTTGTAATGGGGAATGATGTTTGTGTCTATTAATGTGTTCGGAGCTTTCTAAGTTAGATACCAGTTTCTTCGCAGTCCGACAGTAGAGCGTTCCTATAAAATCTTTTTGTACGCTGAAATGTTATAAAGCAATGTGAGTGATTACAATTGATTTACGTGGGCAAAACTTTTGAGCGTTCCCGGACTCAAAAAATTTTTTTTGCTTAGTAGGGTCATCAGGCTGTGTGTGGGGTTCGGAATCCAAATCTACCCTCAAAACTTTTCCCTTTCTTGATTTCTTCCGTATATTCTGGCGTATGACTTGATCCCAAACTAAAGTGTTAAATCAAGTTTGGTCTAATATTGACAGGATAAGTCAACTCTCCAACATAAGGCATTGCAGTGTCCATCAGGGTATCTAGTTCGAAGGGTCTAAACCCAGGGTGGCAAACTCATTTACGATGGCTGGCCAAATTTGATGTGTGTACGCAGTATGCGGGCCAGATTACGTAACTATTAGCAATCCACAATTACATATTAAATGAGTTATACAAACATAAAATAAATATGGATTTATTCGACTGTCGTGCATGCACGGAGCTCTTGACATCCATGGAAAGAGGCTAATATGATCCATTTAGGGCAAAATACTTGATGCTTAAAAAGTCGACTAATACACCGGCATGTATGGTAATTTATTGACAAAATGTTTTATTTGTCTCGTATTTTATCTTGACTGCTGTTCATGTTGTCTTCTCATTTTCTGGTGAATCAGTACAAGGTTCTCCTTCTTAGGAAGCAAATAAATCTAATTTTTATTTGCTTAAATTTGCCATGAACAAGCGGAGTTGGGTTTGTAAGTTACAAATGAGATGAGACGATATATTTCCCTTCAGTTTTAATATATAAATACATATACATATATATATATATATATATATATATATATATATATGTATTCTGTCATGTACATGCATTTATGTGAATATATATATATATGTGTGTGTGTGTACTGCTAAATCGGCATATATATATTTTTTATGTCTAGTTATTATTTCAGTGGGTGAGTGAAGTCTGATTGTTGAAAGACCAAAAACACCCAATGACCCCGCAGAACATCACTGATGATGTCTCCAGGTGCATCACAAGGTGATGTATGTGGGAAAGTATATATATATATATATATATATATATATATGTATGTATATACGTATATGTATATATATATATATATATATATATATAAAATGTATATGTATTTAAGAAGAAATGGACATATTTGATCTGACAGAATGAATTACAAATTGCGTTATATTATACAGAAACTTATTTGAAATGATCTCCTATCGTTACACGGTTAATATATCACTCAATTTAGACAACGTAAATAAAATAAACAATTAAAGAAAATAGGGCTGCTGCAGGAATCGAACCTGCCACCAGTAGGGTAGCCGCTCCAGCATATCGATGCGATTGTTTATATTATTTACATAGTCTGAATTGAGTGATATATTAATGTTTATCGACGGGAGATTATTTCAAATAAGTTTCTATATGATATAAGACAATTCATAATATATATATATATATATATATATATATATATATATATATATATATAAAGTAATGGATATTAGTATCTGATGATGTAAATAAAGAAAGTTCCTAAACTGTCTTCCCTTATTCACATCGTCAGATACTAATATCCATTACTTATCATACTGTTGAAATTGGAATAATAATAAATACAAGTAGTGCTGAGATGAATAATTTGATCTGAGCAAAATTGAGTTCCTAAACTGTCTTTTCTTATAACTATGTATATATGACATTCAATGGAAACAACACAAGAGTTATGTCTGTTGCTATACTTACTGATGCCTCATCAGTAACAACGTTTTTTGAGTACCTTCGGTGGGTAAGCCCAATTTCGAAAAAAAAAGATGTGTAATATAAAATATCAGTATACAATACAGAGAAAACCTTAAATGAAATGACTAACTGCTCGTATGGTATAAACTATACAAGAAGGAAAGGAGGTGCTGTTTGATCAATACTGCTGGGGGTGCTTTGTTGATGTAACTGTTTTGTTTTTAAAATCCCTTAAATGGCTACATCCCCAAAAGAGAAGATTTATACATTGTATTATAACAAAGTATTTGTGAAACAGAGAAAAAAATCACCTGAATAAGTGACTCGAAAAAATCTGATCAGGGTTATTTCAACATATTGCCTCTTAACTATTTTATTTTTGGTTCTAGATGCATGCAATTTGATTTTAATTTTCATTATGGAGTTCACTTGCTATTTTACCATAATCTTGTTTTGGGAGTGTTAAAAAAAAAAATCAGTTCTGCATAGGGCAGGGATAAAATGTCTGCCTCTGAGTCTGAAGCAAAGGTTTCGATCCTACCTTGTGATGCTGGATGTTGGATAGTCTATAGACACACTTTCTGATATACATCATGTCGTGATGCACCTGGATATATCATATAAAAAAACTATATATATATATATATATATATATATATATATATATATATATAGTCTTGTAAACTTTACAATCTTTTTACTGCAGAAAAGGAAATTCTAATCTAATCAGTGTTATTTCAACATATCATATCATAACTATTTATTAATTAAATGTATAATCTTAGTGCATGTAATTTAGTTATATTTTTTCTTTTTATTCATAATTCTAATCTTTATTCTGGGGTTCATAAGCTGCTCAACCATAGCTCTGTTTTGGGAATATTAAAAAACAGGACAGGTTTATTGCCATAGCACTCCCATCATATTCACATATGGTTATATAGATATAACTACTCCATTTATATCTGTTTTTGAGGTGCATGAATAGAATTATAATTTCTGTGAAGCAAAACTTTCTCCAGTTATAGATATGTGTATTGTTCAACAAAGTTTATAGATAGACTCAGAAAGCAAAAACTAATATATATATATATATATATATATATATATATATATATATATATATATATATATATATATATATGTGTGTGTGTGTGTGTGTAGTCTAGAAAACCTTACAGCACTAAGCACATTAAAAAACTTCTTTATGTCACTTCAAATGCTTCAAGACAGAAAAAAACTTTCTAAATAAATGAAGGGAAAAAAATTTCTTTCAGCAACATCTTTACTCCCTAAAGCTGCAGTTTTGCAGACATATATATATATATATATATATATGTATATATATATAGATAGATATATACATACAGAGAGAGAGAGGCTAGAAAAGTTTACAGCTTTGAGCACTAAACACATTAAAAAACTTTTTTTTCAAGAATACTTTTGTGTCTCCCAGTCACTTATCTCCCAATATCTGTTAATGTAATTTATGTAATTTTCTTCAGTGTTTTTTCCAATGTTTTACATATACTTTGATATTATGGTACAATGTATAGATTTTCTCTTGTTGGGATCATCAGTCATTTACCATGCAGTGTTTATCAAGTACCACTGCCTTTTCACCTATGATTTTTACATATAACTTAAACATGTAGTTCATTTTTTATAGAGTATTATTATAATGTATTGTATATGGATGTTATTTTATACTACACATCATTTAATTTTTTTGGAACAAGGGTTACTTATGTAGGTTACCCCCAAAATGCATACAACAATGAAGGATCAGTAAGTAAAAGATCAGATGTGACTCATTGTTCGTGTCACTTCTATTGAGTGTTCACCTCAATGTTCAAATACAATTTCAAATCAGGACATAATGCTACTCAAGCCCTAGATAATGATATCAAAGCAATTAGAGTGAACACTTGTGTAAACTGTTCAGCATTTGTTTAAAAGGTTTAGGTCTCAAAACATATTTACCTATAATAAACCTTGAAGGAGGCCCAGATCTATTCTTTATTATGAAGGAATATTGACAGCAGTGGCTAAGATCATGAACAATGGTTTGAGCATTTTCTGGAGACTTTAAGACTACAACAATGAACTTATCATATCATCTCAAGGTAATGGGTTGTGAAAATGTATTCCACATGATCCGAGTGAAATTACTGCATATCTCTCTACTAACTGTGTCTAAGCTTAGAGAATTGGGATATATCTGGCAACACCCTTGGTATTCACCAGACATTTCTCCTCCGAATTATTATCTGTTCAAGCATTTTTAGCTTCATATCCGTAATAAGAGGCTCAATAATAAGGAAGCCATAATTCATTCTTTTACTGGATCTTTGACCATTAAACACAAAGAATTTCATAGAGATGGCATATTATCATTCAAGGACCATTGGAAAAAGGTTATTGATTTCAAATAATCGTGATATTTTGATGAAATATCTACAGTTTTTCATTGTTTATATCCTGATTCAACTATCTGTAAAAACATTTCATATGTAACGACCTAAAGTATTAGTCATCATTTATCAAAAATATATATATATAGCTAATTTGATAGGTACATGTTCATGATATACAGTGTGTATATTAGATATGTATAAATATATCTGTGCTTTGCATGAATGGATTGCCATAGCCCATTTGTGTACAAATTATTTGGAAAATTATCTGGAAAAAAAAAACTTTTGTCTGAAAAAAATTCCAGCACAAGATTTGGGCATGCAATATTAATTAAATCCATGTCTAGCTGTATACATTTGTTGTACATACATATATATATGTATTCATATAAACACACACACACACACATATATATATATATATATATATATATATATATATATATATATTCATACAAACACACATATATATATATATATTCATACAAACACATATATATATATATTCATACAAACACATATATATATATATTCATACAAACACACATATATATATATTCATACAAACACACATATATATATATTCATACAAACACACATATATATATATTCATACAAACACATATATATATATATTCATACAAACACATATATATATATATTCATACACACACACATATATATATATTCACTCACACACACATATATATGCATATATTCACACACACACATGTATATATTCATACACACATACACGTGTGTATGTATGCGTGTATATATATACGTACTCAAATGAATCCAAATGATTCTGTTATTCAGCTCTATTTTGAATGATTTCAATTTTGAGAAATTTATTTCCCCCCATCTGGAAATATTTAACCTTTGACCCTTTTGAAAGGAAAAAAAGAAAATCAAGTCCTAATAGACACCTCCTCAAATGTCATGCAATGGCAAACACATACATTCCTGATCACCTACACGTCTGCACTCAGTGGAGGGTCAATTTCCATTCACCGTAAAACAACTGGGCCGGGGGGGGGGGGGTTAGAATTTGGTGCAGAGTGGCGTGATGGTTCCTGGCACTGGAAAAAAATGGAACCTGTGGGCCCTCAATCTACGAGGAGGAAGGAAGGTCAGGAGGAAGCCCTGATGTCTCTGGTGAAATCCAGTACTTCCTGATTGACCCCCCCTCCAACCCCCATGAAAAGCAATCTTATCTTGTGGGTATACAGTCTTCCGGAGATCTGGAGCTGCGTGATGGTCACTGGCGCTTGAATTGGAATCTGACAACCATTCTGAGTTTCGAATGAGGCTGATTACTTTCACTTTTTATTTCGCACTAAATCCTCTGGGAAAGACATGAATCTAGTTGTCCCTTAAGCTAGGGCTAAATAGCTAGGCATTTGGAGCCCTTTAGCTCTGGAAGGCAGTTTATCTAAGTTGAGGTTACTTTCCAAAGTATTTCTTTTTTTTTCTTCCAGTCAAGTTACTGCTTCTAAGAGAACAGGGAAATTCATAGTTCATGCCTTTTCAATTGGATTGTCATTAGTAGGAGAGGATGTCCACAGTCAGATTTTTTGATGCCATCTTTTTGGGCATTTTGTATATCTGCTTGAGTTTCACATATTCGTGCACCCTGTCGACTATACTTATTTTTTTCCGTCATTTGGACATATATAAAGAGCTGACCACTCCAATTGCTATATTCCCACCACCATTGCATTTTTTTTTCTTTGTTATTACCAACCACTTATAACGTAGACACACTTTACACATATATACCATTTATATCTATCAATCTCTCGCTCTCTCTCTCTCTCTCTCTCTCTCTCTATATATATATATATATATATATATATATATATATATGTCTCTCTATATATGTCTCTGTCTCTTTCTCTCTATAAATATATATCTATGTATATATATATATATATCTATGTATATCTCTCTCTCTCTCTCTCTATACATATATATATATATCTGTCTGTCTGTCTGTCTGTCTCTCTCTCTCTCTCTCTATATATATATATATATATCTGTCTGTCTTTCTCTCTTTCTCGCTCGCTCTCTCTCTCTCTCTCTATATATATATATATATATATATATATATATATATATATATATCTGTCTGTCTCTCTCTTTCTCGCTCGCTCTCTCTCTCTCTCTCTCTCTCTCTCTCTCTATATATATATATATATATATATATATATATATATATATATATATATTCTTGATTAGATGTTTTACTTATCATCAGTCTTTTATCATCTGTCCTTGAACATACACCTTCCCCAGGATTCGCCATATCTGTCTATCATGGTTGATGTGGAGCCAATACTTTCTGAACTTGTCTAATTCATCTCTCCATCTTGTATTCTACCGGCCTTGGTTCTACATGTGATCTTTGGTGATCCATTTTGTGAGTCATGATGTCCAGCGGTTGTCTGCCATTCTTGCAACATGACCAGACCATTGCCATTTAAGTTTCCTCATAGATTCCATGATATCTCAGAGTCCTGTTTTCTTCCTTAATATACTATGTTGTCTTGTGATCTTTCCATGTGAGGTTGAGCATGATTCCTAGTTAGTCTTTTGGTTAGATTCCATGTTTCAGCTCTATTGGTGACTATCTGCATTGGTTGTATACTCTTCTTTTTAGGATTAATGGGATCTTCTTGTTTCTGAAGGTTGAGCTTTTTCTGCCAAAGGCTTGCCATCTTAGGGTGATTCTTTGCTTGATTTCTTCTTCTTTTGAGGGTCTCATGGAGTTTCGTTGTCCTAGGTAGATGTAGTGGACTACTTTCTCCAATTCTGTATCTACAATTTTAATCTTAGTGTTCTTATTTCCGACATGGTTGTTGCACATGCTTCATACTAATGTTTGCAGCTCATTCTCCCACCAAAAAACTGAAATTCTTTGAAAGCTCTTTACTTTCTATGCGTGTACAGAGAGGCAGCCATTTTGAAAGAAGATTATAGGAAAAGATAAGGTTACTCCACAAATTTTTCCTTTGGATCTTTATGTATATCTATAGCTAGAAAAAAAACCTAAGAATTCTGACAAATACTTTTATAATCAAATTAGAATAGGCATTACCTTTTGACTGACCCTTGTATATTGCATAGTCTTTCTCCCTCATCTCTTTTCTCATATTCTTCTTTTCTTTCTCTCTACTTTTGTACTTTTCTATCTCTCTCTTTTCAGCTTAATTTTGTTCTCTCTTTCTCTTCTCTTTCTCTAGTATTTTTCTCCCTCTATCATTCTCTCTGTAACATCCTTTCTTTCTCTCTTTAATCTTTTTTCTTCTCTCTTCCTAAACCACTCTCTCAGTTGCTTTCTTTCTCCTCTCTTTGTAAACCCTTCGGCTCTATTACTGCCGTCTCTCTTTGTCCACTCTCTTGATTCATTCCTCTCTTTCTTTCTCTCTTCTGCCCCTAGCCTCCTCTCTTTTTTTTTTTTTGCTCCTTTTTTCTTTTCCTTTCATTTATCTCAAACGGCATTCTTTTTTTTTTTCAACCGACTGAATCCCATGCAAACACTGTCTTCTCACCCAATCCTCAACTTCTTAATTTGATCCCAGTTTTATTTGATATGGGAGTGGGAGGGTCAGGTTGTGGATGACAGAGCCACACCCTTACACCACCTCAGCTGCTAGCTTCACATAAAGAAATGAACCAAAAGAAATTAAAGAGATGAAACTATAAATATATTAAATAATTCTTATATATTCCCTTAGAATTGCCAAAGCTGACATTTTTTTTCCTTTTGACGACAGAATTTTTTTCATCTTATTAGAAGCTGTCAACCAAAACTGTCACAATAAGCTTTTTCTGTTTCTAAGTTGGTTTGGCTGGCAATGAATGTATCTTGTGTACAGGCCACACCAATGGAGTTGGGGAGCTGAAAATTGAAATATTTATCCCTTATCATGTCTGTAAAAAACGTTTTTTTTCTTTTCATAAACCACCAGCCACCTATAGATTTTTAGTTGTGGGTCCAATTTGCAATGTAAGTCTATGCAAAATTGATCCCTTAGTTTGCGCCCGTCAGATACACTTCTTTTTTTTCCTTAATATTCAGACTTTTTTTAGTGATCACTGCCAAACATAATGCCAGAGAAGTTACTTATTCAGTGATCATCCCCAACATGGCATGCTGTCAAAAGATGTTGGTTAAGTGACAGTTTCTAGTAAATGACTAACCAGGCCTATTCTTATTTTATTTACTTTTCATTATTTTTGTTTGCTTACTTAGTATATTTTATTTTCACTTGATCTGCATCTCCCAACTTCCGACCCACCTCCATCTGTCCCCTCCTGGTCTGTGTTGCCCCAACCCCAGCTCTGTGACTTCCACAAACCATTATTGACCAAAAGATCTTACTTGAGAAACAGCATCCAGAAAATTAAAGATGGATTCAATTGGTTGATTCATAAATATTTTGTCTATGTCTTGACTTTGAAGACATAAAAGGAAGGAAGGGAGTAAGGAAAGGAGGGGTGGGAAGGAGGAATAGAGGAAAGGAGGAGAGGAGGGAGGGAGAAGCAATGGTCGGAACTACTAACGGAAATGCTTAACTTATAAACCGCTAAAAATTTAACAGAAGTGTAGATAACTGCTAACTGCTAACTCAGTTACATAAATTTAGCTTTGGTTTGGGTTTCTTGTCCTAAAACCCTTCAAAACAGGCCCAGAGAGCTAAAATTCCAATTTGTTGTAGCTTAGACTTTGGTGAGAAAAATGTGTATTTGTAATATATCTTAGTGTTACCAGTAAACAATAATAACATCTTGCTACCTGGGTACAGTAAGTTAGGATTACATAAAACAATTGTATAGTACCAATACCCTTTAATTACTATATGGTTCTAACTTTTAAACCCCTGCACCCTAGGTGAGAATGTGTGATCCAGGCTATGACAAATGTTCAGTTTTTTTCCCCCCAGTGGACGCCCATGATATTAGGGTTATGTGACAGATCAGCAGTGGACTTCATTCATATGTGGAAGCAATTAACGAACAGCCTAAGTTCCAGGACACATAATATGAGATTCTTTTGAGTACTTTCTCAGACTGCAGTGAGAAGAAAACATTTTTTTGTCCAATCAGCAAACACAAAACACACTACCAGAAGATGTTGTTAGAGAAAAGTCAATAAACACATTCAAGAATCAGGGTATTTTGTATGACAAAGGCAAAAATTAAGATAACTACCTGAAAATACAAACATGAGGAGTTTGAAACCTGAGAATCCAATGGAGAGGATTCATCAGGAACCAGACTAGAAATGATCTTTAATTATTGTTTAAAATTATCTTCAATTATTATACCAGATTAAACAGATGTCTTCAACACTTTCAGCTGAGAAACTGCTCTAGATCATAACACTACCTCCCCTTTGCTTCATAGAAGAGATTCAATCATTTCTTGTTGCTCTCAGCCTGGCTAGTTAGAGGGTCGAAGAGTAGGGGCTTTGGTGTGCATTATTGAGAATAGTGTGGAGATCTGACTCCTCCTTTTGAAGGATCAATGGAATCACCATGGGAGGCTCTATACAGGATTTCCAGCTGCTTATGGCACCCATTATTCCCAGACAATTATCCATCAAGGCTTGATGTTGCTTAACCTCGGTTATTGTTGGAGAACTGCCGTGTTTATGATTTGCCCGTTACCAGCATGGGAGATTTTTTTTAGTAACTCGACCAGTGTTAGAGGTAAAGTTTACTCGCTAAAAAAAAGATGATCTGAAATCTACGAATTATCAAGCCTTCATTCAATGTATGCAATATCAAAATATAAGTAATAAAATTTTTGAAATCTAATCAAATAATAATTGTATCAAATTCATTATTTGTATGATGCATTTCCAAATGACATATGGTTTTGATATCTTGAATATTATCTTGTATGCAAAAATATCTAAGCCACATTGAAAAATATCTGAATTTATCCAGTATTTAAAATATATATAAAAACTTCTTCTTATATCTAAAGGCAACAAAATATATCTAAATACTGATATATTTTAGTCGGCAACACTTATCATGACTTTGATCTCTTTGGTTTACTTTTCCTGTTACTCCACATCCAATGAAGACCTTTTAAGGTCAGGTGAACAAACTTGGAAAAGGTTACATGGAGAGATACATTAACATTATCACCTTTGAAGTTTTTACGACCAAAAATCTATTGATATCTGCTCAGTCCACCGCTGATACTGATTCAGTCAATTTTTTTTTGTAAGTTTGAAAAAATCTAACAAGCATGATAAAAATATTGTTTTTTTTTTTTTTTTCAAGTCGAGAAAGTTGAGAAACTTACATGTCTGAGAGAGAGTTGACATCTGAGTTGAGTGGTTGGGTTTAATCTCACTGACTGGCAGTAAGTGTGGATTGGATAACACACTGTGTATAATACTGCTGCCTGGAAATTTCTTTATGGTCTGGTAAATTTGAGTTCATTTCCTCAGCAAGCTGGGAAAATTAAAATCGACCATGCACCAGGTCAGAAATAGGAAGGATGGAGGAAGGAGAGAAGAAAGAAAAAAAAAGGAAGAAGTGAAACAAAAAAATCTGAAAACAACATTTTTAACATTTTAAATTCATTTTTAAAAAGGGATGTCAAATATTTTTTCAAAAGATGTGTGAGCATTGCTGAAAATTTAGATAATTATAAATTTATATATCATGTAAATCAGATGCAATTAAAGAATTATTCATTGTTTGTCTGATAGGTCATAAAAATGTTGAGATGAAGGTAATTTTAGTATCTCTCTAAGTTCAAAAGGAGCAATTATTTTCAGTATTTATTCATTATATGATTTGACAATGAAAAACAAAACATTGATATTTTAAAGACATCCAAGTGAAAAAGAGCCAGGAAAAGGCTAAAAAGAGAAAGTAAAATTATTGAGCCAACATGGTTGAATATAAGCCAAATTCATGAAATTTAGCTCTTAAAAAAGCCAATCTGGTTACCCTGGTCGGAAGCTTACTAGCCATGGGTCAGAAGCAAATGAAAAAAATTGGTCCAGCTCACAAGCACATTATCTCCTATCCCATGGTCTCTGTAGTTGAATGTATTTCCTACCTGATTGACTCTCAGATAGCCTGCTCTAGCTCTCTTTTGGAATTTGATTGTGAACACTTGACCTCAAGAACTGTTTGATATAACTCTAAATGACAGTGGAACTCTTCTATGAATTGAATAAAAAATCATGGAGCTCTTCTGTGAATGAAATAGGAAAGAATAAAAAGATTTGCATTGATATATAAGGGAGGTAAATTTGAATCTAAAGTTACCGCCATTATAATGAAATCATTTTTTATATGAATTAAGGGGTTAATTTTAATCGATCCAGGGTATATTTTACAGCATCCAAGGACTTGTCCCACCAGGATCATATAATGCTTGTATTATTGGATCCCCATAACTCCATAAATAGTCCACCTGACCAACCAGCCAATTGAGCTATAGATCCTTCTTCCCTGTGTGTGAGTGTATGTCTATGGGCTCTCCTGGTCACATTCTTCAGGCTACAACCTTGAAAATTTGCATGAGTATATGACTAGGCACTATCCCCCAAAAATACTTCTTTTGGTCTCTATGGTCATTTCAGACCAACAATGCTCAAATACAGTGTTTGTATTTTTTAGATAATTTCAGATAGATCTTTTATTTTAAATAATTTTAGATAGTAATTTATCTATGCAGGGTATGGATATCTTACATCCTTCTTCTATAGATAATTCTTTGGATTTAGTCATGTTTTTATAGTTTTACATGCTGAATCCTTGTTTAAAAACCAAGTATTTTTTGCTATCCTGCTCAAATTTTGTTCAAAATCGATGAGCAAAGAGATTAGAAAGGCACATAACATTATTTGGAAGAGTTGCTTCTGTAGTTGACTCTTAAATTCATTCTAGTAAAAAGAATAATTCAGAGGAAGTAATTGATGATTGAAGCAACCACCTTTGTATTTTTTGGTAATTTTTAAAACAGTTAAAACTCTTTAAAAATTGTTCCATTTCTTGAAATCCTATTCATGGAAAAGTCTTAAAGCAGTTCATCAATCTAAGAGTTACATGAGTATTTGTAAAGTGTTTAACTAAACCCTCAAGATTTAAGGAATATCCATAACTTACTTAAAGGAATCACGTGTGCCCACATGTGTACCAGTATGAATCATCTAAAATCATTAAAAAAAAATTTTTTTAAATGCTTGCAAGATTTGGACATTGTTGGTCTAAAATGACCATAGAGACCCCAAAAAGCAAAAAAAAACATTTTTAGATGGTATCTGGTCATTTATTCATCAAATTTTCTGAACTGGGGACACATAAAGACAAGTGAAATGAAAAGAATCTGTTACCCACTTGACTGATTGGTCAGGCGGGCCGTTTGATGGGCTAGGATGATTCTGAAGTGTGTTCATATGTTTTAACAAAGGCCCAAGAAATGTCCAGAAGATATGAAAACTGATACATGTATAGAAAAATCGCAAGCATAGGCAAGAAACACAGAGTTTTTGTTTGTTCAAATATCATAAGACATATTGTGTGTGTATATATATATATATATATATATATATATATATATATATATATATAATTTTTTTTTCACATAGCTTTGATCAGGTTATTGAAGAAAAGCTAATGAAAAAATTAAATTGACAAAATTTCTCTGTTGATTTTGATGTTTAAAAGAATAATTGCTTCCCTGATACGCTATACATTACATGTACGTAACATATATATATTATATACATACATATATAATTTTTGATGTATAAAGCTGTAATGCCTTTCTGACTATATATATATATATATATACATACAAGTGTGTGTGTGAGTAATTTCTTGGTCTTTTTTTTTCCTTTTTCTACCATGGTTATCCTTTTCTTATGTCAATGTGAAAAATGAATTTCATAAAGCTAATAATTTCTCCCCATGAATAAATAAATGACCGAACGTATAAACAAATGAATGAACGAATAACTTGCTTGAATGATTTCAAACGGTCCCCTCCATAAATTATGGACTTCTTAAATGAAAAGAAGTCTTTTGTTCCTTTCATTGTAGTCATGGGGGTCTGTATTCACTCCCATCACAGTACAACAGAATTGTCATTCATTCATTTTTCTTTCAAATCTACCCGAGTTGTCTTCATTAATAATAAATACATTAATATCTTCGGGATGTTTATATTGAGAAAAAAAAATCAAAATTCTCTTTCTTTTTCTCTGAGTTCCGTCCATTCTTGTTTCTCTGTACCTTCCTTCCTTCCTTTCTCATGGGTGTTAAATCTCCATCGTCAGGCGGAATTCCGTCTTTGACAAGTAAATTTTTGGCAGTATGAAAATCTCTAAATTAGCCTAGAAGTGCTTAAAGACTTTGGCCATTTTTGTCATTTTGAGAATCTTTTGGGGGGGTTTGGGGTGTTTTTAGCTTCTTTTTAAAATCTAATATCTTTAGTGCTCTTTAGCAGTCAAGGTAGTGCAAAAAATAAAAATTTGGCAGTATGAAAATTGCTAAATCAACCTGGAATTGCTTTAACATTTTGGCAATTTTTGGCCATTTTGAAAATCTCTTGGGTGTTTTATAGTGTTTATTTGGCTTCTTTTTTAGCATTTTTAATGCTTTTTGGCAATCAAACTAGTGCAAAAAATCAAAATTTGTCAGTATGAAAATTGCAAAATTGACTTCGGATAACTTCAACATTTTAGTCATGTTTGGCCATTTTTGACAAATTTTTGCCATTTTTAGAATCTTTTGGAGTTTTCTTCGCTATCTTTTCATTCAACATTCTTAGCATTTTTTTGCAGTCAAATTAGCTTGTAAATATTTTTTGAGTTGGCAACACTGAGTTTCAATCTTGGCAATTTTTTCTGCTAAAGCCCATACATCCTTATAACCATTCTCCACTTTCCTTTCTTTTTTTTATGTAGCTTCTGGCTGACTGTTCTCCCATACATAATCTTACAAATAAGATAAGTGTCTGAGTGCTCAAGTCCAGTTTTTAGGTTTGGAATTACTGTTCATGCTGGATAATACAACATATGGTTTGAGAGTGTTTTTGGAGAACTACCACTCACTGTGATTCATCCAAGCCCCATAACTATCTAAAGCGAATTTCAGTAATTGGCTCTCTAGTCATAATACCAGTGCTCTGGATTCAGTTTATTATTTGTATTCTTAGAAACCTTCAGCCAAAACAGTCAAAATAGGTTTCATTCAGTTTTCAAGTTAGTCTGGCTGGCTATGCATATTTTATGCATTTAGGCAGCACCTCTCTCTCTCTCTCTCTCTCTCTCTCTCTATATATATATATATATATATATATATATATATATATATTAGTGCTGCCTGTATGCATATATATATATATATATATATATATATATATTAGTGCTGCCTGTATGCATATATATATATATATATATATATATATATATATTGTAGCTTCTTCAAAATAGCAATGCTCTTACCATTGAGCTAAACCACTGCTGGTAATGCAAAGACTTAAAGAACTGCTTTCATCCCAAATTCTCACGTCTCTTTCAAGGTGACAGTATGTATTTAAGAAATGGACATATTTGGTCCAACAGAATAATTATGAATTGCATTATATCATATAGAAACTATCTTGAAATGACCTGCTGTCATTACACAATTAATACATCACTCAATATCGACAATGTAAATAGAATAAACAATTGTAGAAAATGGGGCTGCTGCAGGAATTGAACCTGCCACAGAGAGGTTAACAGTTGATATAATATATATGTATATGCATATATATATATATATACATAATGTTGTGTTTTTTAGTCTCCCAGATGGTTGGACACTTGTCTATGATAGCAACTTGACACCAGGATTAACATAGGATAGGAGGCACAGACCTCTAAGGTCCCTACAGGTCAATTAAGGGTCATACTACTCTTTCCTCCCTAAATTGTAAACTTTTATTACAAACTGTCAACCAAAAATGTCCTCTGCTTTATCCAGTTTTTGAGTGAGTCTGACTATGAATGTATGGTGCATACAGGCTACATGAATGGAGCTAGAGGGCTTAAAATTCCAACATTTACTCCTTATTAGCCCATTGAAAAATGTTTTCTCCTTTTTGAAAATTCCCCTCTTGAATAGGATTTTGTTGTAGGGGTTCAGTTGGCAATAGAAGTATGTTAAATTGGTCCCTAGATTGTGCCAACTTGTTTTTTAGATAATTCAGACTTTTTAGTGGTTACTGCCCGACAAAAGGTGAAAGAAGCATTTATCCGTTGATGACTCCTTTTGTCTATTTTCTAATTGATCACCCCCAACACAGCATGCTGCCAAAAAATGTTGGTCACAGAATGATTTCTATTGAGTGACTTATCAGATCGTTTTAATTCTAAATCAAATGTTCTTATATAATTTCATTACAATTAGATGATATTTTTCAAGTTCAAGGTTTGCATGGTCAAAAATACGCAGAACATATTTTCATCAAATTTTTTCTTTTTGATTTGACGTATGTTTTCCAGCATTAAAACATTTTTCATGTCTGTACTATTGAAATAATCATTGTTGAAGTCAATAAATTCTGTGGTAGGTTATTTTGCAGCTGCTCAGATTTGAAGCTCTTTGTTATCATGTGCAATAATCATGTTGAGAATAAGAACATAACTGTCAAGATAGAAGATGCAAAACTCGGCAAGGTAGACCACTACATCTACCTAGGACAACGAATCTCCATGAAACCCTCAAAAGGAGAGGAAATCAAGCGAAGAATCACTTTGAGATGGCAAGCCTTCGGCAGAGCAAGCTCAACTTTCAAAAACCAGATGATCCCAATAATCCTAAAAAGAAGAGTATACAACCAATGCATTCTCCCAATAGTCACTTATGGAGATAAAACATGGAACCTAGCCAAGAGACTGACCTACAAACTGAGAAGTATGCAATGTGTGCATGAGATAATCATGCTCAACCTTACATGGAGAGACCACAAGACAGCACAGTATATAAGGAAGAAAACGGGTGTCCATGACATCATAGAAACTATTGAAAAACTCAAATGACAATGGGCAGGCCATGTTGCAAGGACGAGAGACAACCGATGGACATCACATCTCACAACATGGATCCCCAGAGATCACATAAGAAACCGAGGCCAACAGAACACAAGATAGAGAGATGAACTAGACAGATTCAGGAAATATTGGCTCTGAGACGCCCATGATAGAGAATTGTGGCGAATTGTTGGGAAGGTCTATGTCCAACTACGGACGTTAAAAAACTGAAGATGATGGTGATATTATGCTAAAAGAAACTTTGACTTTAAGGTATGCTTTCAAGTTCATTGTGATTGAGTCATTGTGTAGATCAACTCCAATCATTCTAAAGAATCCTGTCTCTATCACCAATTACCATACATTCAAGAACTTGGTAATTTTGATTTGACAACAACAGAATTGAACAGATTTTATGTCTGTAGTCTAGAATAAACTTTTAATATCATGAACCACTGTAAAATGCTCCTGATTGTCCACGGAGCTCTTCTATGGGGAAACTAAGTTTGTTAATCTTATGTCCAATGGAATAAAAACAAGAGCAATGCTTCCACCATCCTAACGTTCATATTTGTGATTTCCAATTTCAAAAAGATTCTAAATGAAGTTGTAAATTGCATGAGGAAGAGGAAGGTGAGAATGGTTCACCCCAAAATCTGGCTATTGAAAAGAGAAATAGCAAGTAAAATAAGTGTAAAATTTTTACCTATACTCTGTTCTGGAGCCTTATTGGATAGTTATTTTATGTGATACAACATAACTTTCTAGCTATAAAGTTAGCTGGACATTGAAAAGTTTAGCCAATTTTGGCCATTTTTGCCGGCCATTGTAGCTTTTGATAACAAATGATACTTGGCAACACTATGAAAAATGAACACTTGATATGTCATCTCTTGATCTGAATAGATTTGATGATGTCACACTTTTTTATGACATCACACTTCTCATTACATAATTGCAGTTGGTGAAAAAAACACAAAACCCCATCTTTCTTCTTTTTATTGTTTAATATAACTAGGACCGATCGACTAGAAGTATCTAATGAAGATGTGTGGACTTATCTAATAAATAATAGGTAACTTTGATCAGAAGTTAATCATCTCGTTATTGACAGTGAATTTAATGTCTGAATTTTCTTGTGTGAACTTAAGAGTTAATGTAAGTATTAGGTGTTTTCCAATGGAAAACGTTGATGAGATCATAAATCTAAATTTATCTTGACCATATTTATTCTCCAATGGAATTTTTTTTTACATGACTTCAAATTTTTATGCAACGGTTGTTCAATTATTGACTGTGTTGATAAGTTTGATATTATGTTTAACTACTTGATGATGCAAAGTAAAGAATTATTCTTGATGTTACATGACCCATAAAGGTGTTGGAGTTCCAAAGATTTCATTCATGTTTTTTTCTTCTTTCTTACAGGCACTGGGAAACCTTTATTTTGTCCATGAAGAAGTTGATGTAGCCGAAATATGGGATTTTGAAGGTATGTAGATATTTATGTGCCTTCCTACCTTGGCAGAATATTGTATGGGACCTTTTTTAGTGTGGGTACCATATCCATTTGAAAGTGGACAGAAATTGCCCCTCAGTTTTGTCTTTGGTGTATCACGGGCATCAGGGAAAAGCTTTGCCCCTACCCCTTTTTTGTGCCATGGTGGGGTGCAACCCTAATGAAAAGGTTTCCTGGAACTAGATATTATACATTTCGGGAAATAGGAAAATCCTGTACCAAGTAACTAGAAAAATTCAAAAAAACACACTTTAACCATTAAAACAGTGGTCCTTATGGAGGAGGGGTGTAAGCCTACAGGAGGAATTTCTCAAATTTTGGTATCCCTTCAACAAGTATTTGCATAATAGAGTGATAAACATTATATATTAAAATTCATTTTTTAAACTTTTTACTGTACCTATTCCAAACTAATCATCTGGTTGAAGATGTTAGTGGGATGAGGTTCTTCTATTACAGGGAACCATGGCGGTGAAAAAAAAAAGGATTATTTTAAAAGAAGCTATCAAATTTCCAGATAAGCATAACTAAAAAGATACAATTTTTACTTATACCAATATAAAAAGATGAAGTTTGTGATATAATGAAAATGAGGTTAGTCTGCCATAGATTTTAGAATGACCGAAGAATTCTTGTTTACTTTGAAGAGATTATATGTTGATGAGCCAAAGCATTATGACCGACAAGAATGACATCTACTGTCGTATAACAAGTCCACATGTTAGGGTCAGAGGTAAGCTGGCATTCAGTACTTCATTTTGATATATTATATGCCACAGTTATAGGCATGAAGAAAGATTTGACTGACTTTGATGAAAGCTAAATTGTTATGTTGAGTGCTGCTTTTTGGTTTTATAATTATTTGGTTGGTGCAAAAATAATTGCATTTTTGATATTTTAAAATTTGATGCTTATTTTGCAATAAAGTATTATTCAACTATGTTCATGGAATATTCCATTTTAAAGCGTGAATTTTACCCTATTTATTTAATCTAGACGTTTTCTTTTGACTATTCAGTCTAATTCATTTGAGGCTGTCAAATCAAAGATGGAAAAAAAGCAAATTTGAGCAATTGTGTTGCAGAAGATCAAAATGTGATGTAAAGCAGTGGAAACTACTAGCAATATCAACCAAGTATTTGGACTGTCAACAAAATCATGGCTCAACATTGGTTCTAAACATTTTCAAACTGATGAAAGCCTTGAAGATATCGACTTCCTTCTGTGATTTACAACATCTGATTGAGGGTTAATTTCAATGGACCAATGCAAAAAAACTCAAAAGGCTACAGAGGAACTAAACATAGACCATTAAACAGTTAAAAGTTTGTACCAATTTGGTAAAGCAAAAAGCAATATATCCAGTGAATGAATCAGAATGAAAATCAAAAAAAGCAATTGTCATACGTATGACCTAACAGCATTTGAACAAATTTGGCTATGAAACTGTACCTTCCCTAACCAGACTCTCATTTTGATCTATTACTTTTATTCTAAACTGAGATATACTGTTTTGAATTGATGGAGAACTGCATTCATTTTTACACCAACCTAGTACTAAAGAATACTTCCTTTTCTCTGAAAGCTCACCATCAATTTTTGACTTTAGAAAAAACAGTACCTACTTGAAAATTTGTCCAAAAGAATACAAATGAGACCATACTTATTTATATTCAATCTTTTGAAAAAATTGAGATTAAAATTTTACAATTTTTTTCTCTTTTGCAGCTTCTAAATTCCTCACAGTCGAAGGTCGAGAGGTGAGTGAAATTTAACTCTCAAATTCATACATTGAAATAGAATGTGAATTTCTTGAAGAATAACTTCTGATTCAAATTATCCCCCTTTAACCATTTGGTGAATGTAGAAAATTTCACTCTATTCGATCACAGAAGAGTTCCTCTATTTTTCGTGCTATTCATTGAGGAGTTCTGCTGTCAATTACTAACAGTTCATGAATTTGAAAGTTAAGATAGAATGAAAAATAGTCCTTGCTCTCACATATTGGGTCCAAAATATGATGTAGGGGAGAGAATTGTGCATGGATCTGCCTTTTACAGGACAAACAGTCAGTATCTAGTTTTGATATGTAAACACAATTTCTCAACATCTTCTTGCCTTTTTTTTTTTTTTGTCCCCAAATAGTGTCAAGATGTGTTTTGATCCTAGTAATAACCATGTTTCTGAATTCCACAGGTCAGAATTGTATTGAAAAAAATGTTTATTTTTCTCTAAAAGTTGTGTGGTTTTCTATTTTTGGTATCTATATATAATGCACTGTTAATTTGAACCTTATCAACATTATTTCAGTCTGTTAACAGGCAGAATCAAAGAATAAACATTTTAAAGATCAAGAAAAAAAACAGATTACAGGACAAACCATCAATAGTTTATATATATAAAAAAACATGATTGGACTTCTTGACGTCTATAGAGACCCCAAAGAAACACTTTGAAGAAAACAAAAACAGAAAAAAACATTTTAGATGGTGCTTAAGAGTGTACTCATGCAAATTTTCCGGGTTTTAGCCCTTAAAATGTGATCAGGAGCACCTGCAGACTCACAATCAGAGACGAGCAGAGAGAGAAGAATCTGTAGCCAACTTGGCTGGTTGGTCAGACAAGCCATTAATGAAGCTATGGTGATTTGATAGATAACCAGCCGGTCAACCGGACTGTCTTAAAAACTGGTGAAATCTATATTGACAGATTTGGTTGATGGTTTCTGATAGCCTCCCTGGTTTCCAATTTTCTGTTAATCCTGACAGGGCTTTTGAATTTGTGCCGGAAAATGCAACCAACCAAAAATAAGCTTTAAATAGTACCAACACCGTCCACTTTTAACTAATTAGTGTTTGCTTATATATTCATTAATTACTAATTAAGTTAATAATTAGGCAATCAATGCTGATATGCTAATTAAAGCAAATATTGTTTTCTAATACTTTCTTTCGTACGTACACGTTTTCTCTTAATTAAACAGAATTTCTTTCTCTTGTATTCAAAGTCCTACACAGACGTTATCTTATACATGCCCCAGCATATGAACACACGCATACACATGTTCAATAACTTTACTCACATACAATGTCTTTGCATACACATATTCTGTCTTTACATACATACACTCTTGCATATATACTATTCTTTCCTTACATATTCACATGCTCTCATTCTTTACATGTGCACATGCGCATACATATTGATCTTTTTTTGCATGCATGCATGCATTTTTCTATACACAAGCACTCATGCTTTTCTTTACACACATATATGCTTTTTTTCCTTTGTATGTATTCATATACATATTATGAAATCAATACTGATATGCTAATTAAGGCAAATATTATCTTCTAATACTGTCTTTAATACTTACATGTTTTCACCTAATTGAACAGAATTTCTTTCTTTCTCTCATTTTCAAAGTCCTACACAGACTTTTTCTTATATGTGCTCCTGCATACGCACACACATTCAGTACTTTTACATACAATGTTCTCTTACTTAACATACATGCACACTTGCATGCATATATACGTACTATTTTTTCTTTACATATTTACACATGCTCTCTTTTTTTACATTTGCGCCCACACGTACATATAACTCTTTTTTTTGCGCATATGCATGCTTTTTCCTTCACATGCACACTCATGCTTTCTCAACACTCATTTGCTCTTTTTTCTTTATTTGTGCACACATACATATATACTCTTTTTTTCTGTTGGCACATATAAATGCTCTTTTTTTTTTTTCAATGCTCACACCCACATATACCTTTTTAAATGCACACACACTCTTTCTTTTGATGCACACATGTACACATATATACTCTTTTTCTTTCAACACACACTTATGTACTCTGTTCCTTTGAACATACACACACACACACACACACACATGCATATTCATTCTTCTTCTTTCAACACTCACACTCACACTCACTCACACGCTCACACACACATACACTTTCAACATTCGAGGGTCTAAGTGACTTGATTATAAGAAGAGAATTATAGGAAGAGCGAAGAAAAGAGGAATAGAAAAAAAATGAATAAGAAATGCATACGAGGTCTGTCCAAAAGGTATCCAGCCATTTTGAATATTTTGAGAATAGACACATACATAAATATATAATCTTTTCCTTTCAACTCACGCACACATGCTTTCTTCACCCACCTTCTCTCTCTCTCTTTCACGTTTTTATCATTTCGCTCGGACCCACTCTCTCTTTCTCTATCTACATGCACTTTCTCTCTCCATCTCAATACATATTATCACTTTCAAAGCAAAAGATCTTTATAAGCGTTACCTTATGAAGAAAGCCATTTATGCACATATGTAAATCTTCATTCACGCCGCATAATACCCTGGTCAATAACTTTATGCTGTTTGCTCGTTTTTTTCTGAATAGGAAGAAAGAAAAACATTTAGAGAAAGAGTGAGAAAGCAAAGAAAGAGAACGAGAAAAAGAAGTTTGGAGGAAGGAGAAAAAAGTGTGAAGAGAGAGGAGAGTGAAGAAAACAAGAACTGAAAGTTCAATGAGGCATCCACTGTAAAGTTCAAACAATATTACTGCCAGATAACATGACTCTGTGTGGAAGATTTTCATAAGAAACATGTTTCAAGTAAATCTGACTCGGAACAGCTGAGAAAATTAATTTTAATTGATTCTTAAACATAAAGTTTACATGCCATTGTCGGATCATGTGACCCTAGGTGTAGAATTTCTCTAGGTAAACGGAATCCTATCAAGGGACACCTTTCTACCAACTTTCTATAGGGACAAACATACCAACTGACCGACTGACCAATAAAGAGAGCTTCTCATAGAGAAGCAAGAATGCTTCTTAAAAAAAAAAAGAAAAGAGAGAGAGAACATAATTAAGAGAGAAAGGGAAAGTGCAAGTGAGAGAGTTGGAGGGAAAAAAGTGAGAATGAAAGAGTGGATAAGAAAAGGTTAAAGAGAAAAAGAGAATATCTCGCATAAAGGAATATCCACATGTACCGGAACTAATTATCTGAAAATTTATCTGAAATCATAGATTTTTTATCTAAAATTATCTTAAAAAATGGATCTTGTATCTAAAATTATATTAAAAAAATACAAGCACAAGATCTGGGCATTGTTGATCCAAAATGGCCATAGAGACCCCCGAAAGCCCTTTTAACCCCTCCCCGCCAATAGAAACATTTTTAGATGGTATCTAGTGGTATATTCATGCAAATTTTCAAGGTTATAGCCCCAAAATTGTGCCTAGGAGTGCCCAGAGACACACACGAGCAAAGATAAAAAAATCTGTAGCCCATCGGGCTGGCTGGCTGGCTGGTCAGGCCATTTGTGATGCTACAGTGATTCAATAGGTAGGAGAGAAGAAGTAGGAAGCCTGAAAAGAAGAGGAATACAATAAATTAGCAAAAAATGTATATGAGTTCTGTCCAAAAGGTTTCCTGCTATTTCGAAGATCTCAAAAACAGGTTTGTATAACTTGGCACCCAATCAGAGAGGACCTTACTACGCATACATGAGGCGGCACTTTGCCATGGGACTTCTCATTTGTCAGTGAGAAGCCAGTGGGTGAGCTTGTGTACTGTGTGACAGACTCATTCACAGAATGACCAATGAATCCTTCTTCATGCTCCCTATCGGGTAATTTGGTAAAACATTACGATACCTAGGTATGCCTTCCCTCCCCACAAACACTTTAGGTTTAGCTGTGTGCAGCTTCAGGCTTTTTGCCATTGGAATAGAGGATACTTCAGACTGTGGGCAAGATTAAGGAGAATATGATAAGACAGCTGGTGATGAGCCCAAAAGAGGACTTTGCAAACTGTTCTGAAAAAATAAAAGGATGCTCAGATAAAAAGGTATGGTCGAGAGGGGAGTAGTTTGAATGGGACTATGTCGCCATTGCCCTAGGTAGGAAATTTTTTTGTTTGTACAGATGTCGCCTGTGATAATGCAGGTGTTTGGCTGAAAAAGACAACTGCATTATAGCCGAGCTGTGATAACAAGGATTGTCAATTTAGCTATCTTGGTGCTAGATATAGCTCCAAAATAGCTAGATCTAGATATTTTGGAGTTAATTGATATTTGAGGTCTACTATTCACTTCTATGTGTTATTATACAAATTGTACTATAGTGAGCAGTATTATAGAGAGACCTTGTATATGGAGAAAAAAGTGATAGAATAGGTAAGGAAAGAGAGAAGACATGTCTGGTTGGTCGCTCAATAGAAACCATCACGGGATCAACATGTTGGGGGTGATCAATTAAAAAACTGGAAAAGGGGTGATCGGTGAATAAGTTACTACTTTCACTTTTTGCTGGGTAGGGATCGCTAAAAGTGCTTGAATTTTCAAAAATCAAGCAAGTATGCTGCTGGATGGAAAATAAGGGATCAATTCAACAAAAACTGGGTTGCTAATTGTAAACACCTGCCCACATTCAAAAATCTGTTTTGGGGGAAGATTTGAAAAAAAAATCTTCAAGTCATAATAAAGAGTAAATGTTAAGATTTTCAGCCTTCTAGTTCCATTGATACCGCCAGACTGATTTGAAAACTGAAGAAACTTTTGTTGACAGTTTCTAACAGGAAAATGAACAGTAAAAAGTAAAAAGAATGGTTAGAGAGAGAGAGAGTGAGTGAGAGAGAGAAGAATGGAAGTTAAAAAGAGAGAGAGAAGAAAAGAAAGAGTAGAAGATAAAGAAAGAAGGATGAGCAATGCTATCAGGGAGGGGGGTGTCCTACAAGGACAAAATGGGGCCAGAACTATGATATCATGCAAATGAGGGTAGAATTGATGCCATCAAGAAGGAAGGGCAACTGATGATGGGATGGGTGCCATTGGGATGGGTGGGAAGGGGCACCCAGAACCCCCCCCCCAAGAACTTTGATAAATAAAAGAGTTTAGAAATAGCTCAGAAGAAAGGGTAGGATTTGCATAAGATGGGGAAAAGAGAAGGAGAGGAAGGAGATAAGTGAGAAAATGAAAAGAGAGGAAGAGGAGAAGCAGACAAAAAAAAGAGACGAATATCCGTACCTCACATAAATGAATCACCATAGCCTGCACATTTATCAGAACTAATTATCTAACAGAAAAAAATGATCTAAAAAAACCAAAATAGATCCTCTATCTAAAATCATCTGAAAAAAATACCAACACTGGATTTGAGCATTGTTGGTCCAGAATGACTATAGAACCTCTCCCCAAAAGCACGTTTTTTGAAGAAAAAAAAAAAGAAATGTTTTGTAGATGGTGTCTAGTGATGTACTCTGTATTTCAAGGTTGAACCCCGAAAATGTGACCAGGAGTGCCTGGGTAGACCCACTCATAGATAAGCTAGGAGAGAAGAATCTGTAGTCCATTTGGCTGGTTGCTTGGGCAGGCCGTTCTTGAGGCTAGGATGATTTGAAAAGAAAGAAGCAAAAGAGAGAAAGAAGAAAAGAAAAAGTATATGGCAGAAGGGGGAAAGAGAGAATAGATGGACCCGGGGGGAAAAAAGAGGGAGAAGAGAAGGTTCAAGAAAAAAAAAGGGAGAGGAAGGGAGGAGAGTGACTATCAGGAAAGGATACTTGCCATCGCAGTCAATATTTGATCAACCATAGCGTCAAAATTTGAAGTTGTGTAAAAAAAAAAATTGATCGAAGAATATGGTCAGACTAAATTCTATTTATGATATCACTGGCATTTTCTATTGGAAAACATCAAAAATAAAGTAAAAGAATTGTTTAGATTCTGGAAAATGAAGATGTCATTGATAAACTATACCCCTCAAGATAATGCCCCCAAAAGCTTTTTCCCAAAAAAATAAAAGAAAAAGCTTTTTTAGAAGTGGTCAAGTGTAGTACTGGTGCCAATTTTCATGTCTGTAGACAAAACAGTTGGGTCAGGAATGATGGAAGGCACAGACACTTGCACAAATAAAAAAAAGGATTGAACTCTTTGCTGCCTTTGGTGGCTATGATTGTTCAATAGAGAAAAAATAGGAGAACGGAGTAAAGTGGAGAGAGTAGATTTTAAAAAAAAAGAGAGTGAGAAAGAGTGAGAGAAGAACAACATGAAATAAGATGAAGAGAAGAGAGAGAAGACAGGAAAGAGGGTTACAGTTGACTGAGAAAGAAAGAGAAGATATGTAAGAGAGAATAGAGGGAAGTGGAGAGAGGAAAATTTGTGAGAGAAAAGAGAGAGTGACAAGGCCTGAGTTTTTTAGTGTAGTGTAGTCACTTATGGAGCTGAAACATGGAACCTAACCAAGAGACAGACCAACAAACTGAGAAGCATGCAGCATGCACGTGAAAGAATCATGCTCAGCCTTACATGGAGAGATTACAAGACAGTACAGTATATCAGGAAGAAAACGGGAGCCGGAGACATCATGGAAACTATCAAAAAACTAAAATGGCAATGGACAGGCCATGTTGCAAGAATGAAAGACAACCGCTGGACATCACGACTCACAACATGGATCCCCAGATCATATGCGAAACCGAGGCCGACAGAATACAAGATGGAGAGATGAACTAGACAAATTCAGGAAATACTGGCTCCGTGATGCCCATGATAGAGAATAGTGGCAAATCCTGGGGAAGGTATATGTCCAACAACGGACATTAAAAGACTGATGATGATGAGAAAACGGTCTCCTTTATAGTACGATAAGTGCATTGCTAGAGGTGGCTTTCTACATGAACCCCCAGCTGCCTAAGGTACCTGGTATTCCTAGCTGGTCACCCATCTTTGCTTGATAATGCTCAACTCTTGTTCTCATACAAAGACCCATGTATCCAACATGATTTAGCTGTAACACTGCAGAGACATAGAAAGAAGGCACTGAGCTCATATTTGGGGTAGAGAAGAAAAAGAAAGACTATTCAAAATTACTCAATACTAATTCGACACATTGAGGCGGGAAAATGTGGGTGAAGTACGTTGAGTTTGTTTGTTTGGCGGATTGGTGAGCCAGAATCGGCTCGAATGGATGAATTGGCAGGTGACGGGGGTTGGAAGAGCTTCTATAATTGGAGATGAAACAAACTCTGCGGTCATTACTGGGCATTAAGGGCTAATATCGCCATCCTTTGAAAATTGCTTCTCGGTCGGTAGAATCAACAGAAAAAGGGGAGAAAGACAATAGATTCATATTAATGAGAATTTGATGAGGCTTGAAACATTGTGGATCCTAGATCCGATTCTATTTTCCATGCCAGTAACCGTTACGCCACTTTGACCTCCGTGACTTCAAACTTATTTGTGGTTTGCCTGTTTAACTCTCATTTTCTACATCTCTGTCTTTCCTCTTCTCTCTCTTCTCTCTCTCATTTTTTCATTCTTTTGTGCTTTTTCCTCTTCCACTCTCTCTCAGATGTTTGTCTGTTTGTCCCAGAAATGGCCCGCTCAACCAACCAGCCAAGTAGGCTATAGATTCTCCTCTCTATATATGTGTCTGGGCTCCCCTAGTCACATTTTTGGGGCTACAGCTTTGGAAATTTGCATGAGTACACCATAAGGCACCATGTGAAAACGTGTTTCTTCTTTGTCTTTACAAGTGCTTTTTGGGGTCTGTACGGCCATTTTGGACCAATAATGCCCTAATTTTGTGCTCGTAATTTTTTGTAAAAATGATTGTAGATATGATATATATATTTTTTTTTAGATTATCTTTGATAAAAGATCTATTTCTTTCAGATAATTAGTTCTGGTACATGTGCAGACTACTGAGATTCATTTATGCAATGTACACTTATCTATACGTCTTTCAAGGGTTTTTTTCATAAGCATCTATTCAGTTCAGTCCAATCATATCTATTTATCTATCTCAATCTATATCTATCACATTATGTTCGTGACTGCCTACCACTATCAAAAATGTGTTCATATCTATCTACAACCAATGCATCCTCTCAATAATCCCCTATGGAGCTGAAACAATGAACCTAACCTAGATACTAACCCTCAATCTGAGAACCATACAACGTACACATGAAAGAATCATGCTCAACCTCACATAGAGAGATCATGAGACAGCACAATATATCAGGAAGAAAATGGGAGTCAGAGACATAGAATCCATTAGAAAACTCAAATGGCAATGGACTGGTCATGTTGCGAGAATAGCCGACAAACGATGGACATCATGGCTCACAACATGCATCCCCAGAGATCACAGGTGTAACTGAGGCCAGCAGAATACAAGATGGAGAGATTAACTAGACGAGTTCAGAAAGTATTGGCTCTGTGAAGCCCATGATAGAGATACCTGGGGAAGCTGTATGTCAAACGATGGACGATAAGACTAATGATGATGATCTACCACGGTCTCTTTATATCTACCTGCCTAAGTTTCTCTCTTTTTTTAAAAATACTTATCTTAGTTTGTTTCTCTCTTTTAGAGAATAGAACGACCAATGCTTCAAACGAATTAATTTATAAATTACTTCATTTTTTTTAATGTCTTTTTTTTCTGCTTACGTTGTGGAAGGACAAGATTTTTTCTCGTCTTGTGTTCCTTTCCTTCTTCAATCCATTTTAAAATTTTTTCTTTCACATTTTATTAGAAACTGTCTGCAAAAATGACAACATTGGTTTCTACAGTTTTCAAGTCGGTTTGGCTGGTCTTATGTGTACAAGCATTCTGACTACAACAATGGAATTGGAGGGCTGAAAAATTTATTCTTTCATATTTTATTAAAAACTGTCTGCAAAAATGATAACATAGGTTTCTATAGTTTTAAAGCCAGTTTGGCTGGCCATATGTGTACCATGCATTCAGGCTACTACAATGGAATCGGAGGGCTGAAAATTCATACATTTACTCCTTAATTATGTCTACTGAAAATGTTTTTTTCTGTTTTATGAAAATTCCTCTCCAAAATAGGCTTTTGGTGAAGGGGTATGGGTGTTCAATTTCCAATGTAAATTTCTTCCCGATTGATCCCCGAATTTCTGCCCACCTGCGTTTATGCTTGATTTTTTTTTCTTTCTGAAAATCCAATCTTCTTTTTGTGATCTCTGCCAAAGAAAGGCATGAGAAATAACTTATTCATTGATCACCTCTTTTCCAATTTTTTAAATGATCACCCCTAAGATAGCATGTTTCAAATATAAATGTTGGTATTGGGACTGTTTCTATTGACTAACTAACCAGACTTGTTTTATTAGTCTTTTGCTGCTGTCGTTGTTGTACATTGACTTTGACTTCAGCAGATTCCCTCCTCCCCAGATGAACCCAATCACAAAATGACGATTCTGCGCAATTGGAAATATTTTATTTGTTTCTTAGTTTCCCATTCGCAAACTGAAACAAATGGAAAACCATTCCGAACTTTTCATCTGTATTTTAAAACAATGTCCCTCACCTTTTCTTATCTGACTAGTTACACACTGAATAGTAAAGGTATGACATCTCGCTCTCTCTCTCTCTCTCTCATATATATATATATACACACATATGTATCTCTTTTCATCTATCTTATATGTATGTGTGTGTTTGTGAGTACGTATCTGTGTGTGTTTGCAAGTGCGTCCAAATGTGTGCGTGTGTGTGCCTGCTTCTATATGTGTGCGTGTGTGTGCATCTGCATCTGTATGTGCGTGTGTGTGTGCCTGCATCTATATGTGCGTGTGTTTGTGACTGCGTCTATGTGAGTATTTTTATATGTGTAGATATTATTGTGTCTATGTCTGCATTTATATGTGTATGATGGTGCGTTTGTATGTGTGCATAAGTGTCTATATGTTTGTATGTGTGAATGAATGTGAATGTGTGTACATATGCGTACACATATCTCTTTGTATGTACTGATCAATCATAGTCCGTTCATATATACCTTTGCTAATAGTCTGTTCAATCTTTGTATTCATTGCCCCCATATATATATATATACATACATATATATATATATATATATACACACAAACAGTACTTGTATTTATTGCCTCAATCTATTTTCCTTTTTGTTCCTTCTGTTTTCGCTTCTGTTGTTTGTGCAAGAAATAAAAATTTGCCTTTGCTTTTATTGTATTTCTGACTCTGCTTTACTCGATTCCTTACCTTATTTTATTGTGCAATTCTCAACAATGTCTACGTAGGCTTCTCCATGTCAGAATGTTTAAAACACAATGAGCAAAACTCTTTTGAATTGTCTTCATGTTGATCAAGACAATTCAAAACAGTTCAAAATTTTAATTGACTTTTAAGGATTCTTTTAGAGTATAAGTACGATTGAATGGATGGATAGGTAGATAGATAAAAGTATATCTGTACCTCGCATCAATGAATCACCGTAGCCTGCTTGTGTACTGGAACTAATTATCTGAAAAAAAATTATTTAAATTAATAGATTTTTTAAAATCTAAAATCATCTAAAAAAATACCAGCACAAGATTTTGGAATTGTTGGGACAAAATAACCAAAGAAACAAAAAAAAGCACATTTTTCAAAAAACAATGTTTTTAGATAGTTCTTAGTGTTGTACTCGTGTGAATGTTCAAGTTTATAGCCCCCAAAATTGGAGACACACTCAGACAAGCAAAGAGAGAAGAATCTACGGCTCACAAGTGTGATCGGTCAGGCAAACCATTCTTTGGGCTACGGTGATTCAATTTGAACAGATTGAGATAGATAAACAATTTAAAATATCAATTGACTTGTGTCAGAGCTGTGATCCTTAACATGAGCACATTCCCCATGAGAGGGCAATCTTGAACTTGGTTTTGAAGAGCGAAAAGCGTTCTGTAGTTCAGAACTGAATCATACAAGATGGAAGAAACCAATTAAAAATCAGGAGACTAACAACAACAAAAACAGAGCTTGAAATCAAGAAAATTTGTAGTAAATAGCAGGCTATAAAGTCTCAATGAATTACAAGACTGAAAGATTTGAATTTGTTATATTTTCAAGAGGATATTATAAATTCAAAATATTGTTATTATAGCATGTCATATTCAATGAATATTTTTAGAACTTAATCGAAAATTTTTCTTGTCTCGAAAATTATTTCTTACAGGTTTAAATTTTTCCTCCTCGATTTAAAATTAAAATTCTGAATCTTGGTAAATTACGTAATTTAACTCTATATTAGAAACCATAAACCAAAACTTTTTTGGCCAATGCTCTTTGCATTCAGTCCTCTCTGATGCCCTTTGGAAAGGGATGAATCCACTTAAGTGTGTGTGAAGAAGGAGGGTCGGGCATGGTACTAGCAACTCCACCTTGTAAAACTTACACAAATTGTAGCAGCATCACTGGAGAAATTGTTTGCTAACATGGTATGGCTGTGGCCCTATGTTCCAAGGGAAGTTTGCAAGATTTGGGTTTTAAAGAGAAGTGCAGATTGTCTAACCATATGATAAAAAAAGATCATTGAATCGATGCAGAATCAAATGTTTTTTCTCAGAAAGAGACCAAAATTTATTTTACTGTTTTATTTCTTATTCATTTTTGAAAAAATTAGGCACTGTCAACCAGAACTGTCAACATAAGTTTTTTATTTTCTATTTTTTTTCAAGTAGGTCTGACTGGCTATGAATGTATACAGACTACACAAATGGAGTAAGAGGGCTGAAATTTCAAACATTTACTCCACATTTCTTTGAAAAATGTTTTTAAAAAATTTCTCTCTGAATAGATTTTTTAGTGGAGGGTTCAATTTACAACCTAATTTCATGCTAAATTTAATCCTTAGTTTGTGTATATACTTGCCTTGGAAATTCAGACATTTTTAGTGATCTAAAGGTGGGAGAAGTAACTCATTCATTGATCACCCCCTCTTCTAATTGATTACCTCCAAAATTGCATTATGTCAAAAGATATTGGTTGCATGACAGTTTCTATTGAGTGACTAACCTGACCTGTTTTATTTTTATTTTTTATTTTTTTCAAGAGCATCTCCTCCGCCCCCATACATCTACAATTTGGACTACCATCATCAAACTTCCGAACCTTCATTCTGTTCTGATTATATTTTGTCTTGTTCGGTTATGTTTTTTTCTTTCTTTGTTCTCCCCCACCCAACATTTCGTGTTCTGAATTTTCTTTTCCTTATAATCGGTCGTTGTCTTGTTCAGAGTTGTCTCCCTTTCTTCTCGGCGACGCTCCATCTTGCCACTGCCGCAACAGATTTTTGCCTCCTCCTCCTCCTCCTGACATCCCACTGCCCCCCTCTCCCTCCCAAGGGCCATCGAAGATAACCCGGTGAGCGATGCTAATCAAAAAGCGAACATCCTAATGTAAGGAAAGGTTTTAAAAACCAAACACGGATTCCGATGACGGAACCAGGGGAGACATAACTCGAAGATTGGATTGCGTACGGAACAGAAAAAAAACTTAATTGTTAGAAGCTGTCAACCAAAACTGTCAGCATATACTTCATTCAATTTTCCAGCTGGTCTGGCTGGCTCTCTATGTATCACACGTACAAGCCACACCAATGTAGCCATAGGGCTGAAAATTTAAATATTTACTTTTTAGTATGTCTGAAAAAACATTTTTTTTTTCTTTTTAAATTTGCCCCACAAGGTGGGTTTTCAGTGAGAGATTCAATTTGCAATGTAAGTTTATCCTAAATTGAACCTTTTGTTAGTGTCCGCCTGTTTGTTGAAAATAGAAACTCTTTTGCGATCACTGCTCAAAAAAAGGTGAGATATGTAAATCATTCATCGATAGCCATTTTTCCAATTTTTCAATTGATCATCCCCAACAGCTAACAATCATCATGCTGCCAAAAGCCATTTGCTGCATAAGAGTTTCTATTGAGAGACTAACAAGACCTGTTTTTTGTCTTTTCTTCTTTTCCAGCCGACTCTCTCTGATTTTGCCCCCCCCCCTACATTCTTAACTCACTTTTGCTTTCCAGGTTGTGTCTTTTGCTTTTCTATAATTGATTCTCCCTAAGTGTCTCTATAATCACTATTATTTCTTTCTTCTCCTTCTCTTATCTCTCTCTCTCTCTGTCACCTTCTCACTCTCTTTCTTTCTCTCCTTCTTGCCTCGTCTTCTTTTCTCATTCTAACTAGCATACTTCAAACTTCTCTTTATTGTTGTCTTTCTACTCCCCTCATTCCCCCTTCTCCCCTCATTCCTCCTTTTCCCCTCCTTTCCTCCTCATTTCCCATTCTCCCCTCATTTCCTATTCTCCCCTTTCTCCTTCTCTCTCCTTCCTCCTTCTCTCTCCTTCCTCCTTCTCTCCCCATGCTCCTTCTCTCCCCGTGCTCCTTCTCTCCCCGTGCTCCTTCTCTCCCCGTGCTCCTTCTCTCCCCGTGCTCCTTCTCTCCCCGTGCTCCTTCTCTCCCCGTGCTCCTTCTCTCCCCGTGCTCCTTCTCTCCCCGTGCTCCTTCTCTCCCCTTGCTCTTTCTCTCTCCTTGCTCTTTCTCTCTCCTTGCTCTTTCTCTCTCCTTGCTCTTTCTCTCTTCTTGCTCTTTCTCTCTTCTTTCTCCTCTCTCTTCTTTCTCCTTCTCTCTCTTCTTTCTCCTTCTCTCTCTTCTTTCTCCTTCTCTCTCTCTTCTTTCTCCTTCTCTCTCTTCTTTCTCCTTCTCTCTCTTCTTCCTCCTTCTCTCTCTTCTTCCTCCTTCTCTCTCTTCTTCCTCCTTCTCTCTCTTCTTCCTCCTTCTCTCTCTTCTTCCTCCTTCTCTCTCTTCTTCCTTCTTCTCTCTTCTTCCTTCTTCTCTCTTCTTCCTTCTTCTCTCTTCTTTCTCCTTCTCTCTTCTTTCTCCTTCTCTCTTCTTTCTCCTTCTCTCTTCTTTCTCCTTCTCTCCAATCTCTCCCCCCACTCCTGGTTGTGCCAGATATAATTTAGCCACCAATCAGAGGGGATGTAACTGCATATGTATGAACAGACACTCCCTGGTTGGGTTACTCAGTCGGCACTGTGACTGTTGCATTCACAATGACTGATGAAATCGTTCTTCAGATATTATCCTCGCTTTTTTTTGGCTTTCTCCAAAGAGAAATCACACTGGAGAATGTGATGAGCAAGTGTCATACTGTTATCAGAAATGTCCTTTCCACCCTCCCCTTAAGTTTGTGACTGGACATTACGTACACTTTTGTGACAACCGGAGGAATCATGGGCCATAGAACAGTCAGTATATTGCTCGCTCCAAAAGTTGGTTTAACCTTTTTTGGCTTACAGCAAAGTTAAAAAATCCAGTTGAACAGGATTCAAACACTGTATGAACTGTTTCCATCAACAAATGTTCACCTTTTATTTTAAAATATAATGGCACTCTCTATCAAGGGAGATGAATCCACCTTCAGCCTTCCTCTATCTACGCAACTTACAAAGGGGTAACTTCCAGTCTATGCTTAACATATATGATCTGTGATGATTTGGGAAGGGCTTCATCAAAAGAACATGGTAGCGAGTGTTATGAGTGTTATGGTTAATGAGTTAATTACAATAATTGCTGATTAAAATGAAAAGATAATATAGCAGTAGGAACATCAGTAAAGTACCGGACCAATAGCCCCACCTTCTCCGCCGCTCAACTTGACGTTAACATCTCGCATGTTTTGACTATACTCGTATCTTTGTTGTCAGTCTTCCATTGTAAATCAACAAGTTATGATTAAATTTGTTGCAATCAAATCAAAGGCCTCTCCAAATTATTCATTTAGTCAATATGATTTTAAGATAAAACTCAGATTTGGGAGGAGTGTCTCTTACGCACATACGTACATATATGCATATATATATATGTGTGTGTGTGTGTCTTCATTTTGTTGATATAATGAGTGTGTGGAGGTGATCCGACAGAATGTTGATGAAAATGACAATTGGGAAGTGAAGAGAAAGAACTCAAGAGAAAAACAGGTGTTACATCTTGAAAAATTTTTATCACGTGGGCATGTTTTGATGCATTCCAACAGGTGCCAGCCTTCTTTTTCAGAGAAACTTACAGTGGTGCAGAGAAAATTTGATTCTGTTTACATGTTTGAGGTTGAGGGAAGAAATGAGGTTATCTCTGAGTTATGGGTTGTTTTGTAGGAGCAGAAGGGGAGGTATCTGTATTGGTCTAGGTGAGAGTCAAGTTTGGTCTGGAATAGGAAGGGTGTGTGAGTAAAAGAAAAGGATCTAGACCTGACTAAAAGCTGTGGAAAAGTTTATATTGAAACTCTATTTGAAATGATCTACCGTTGAAGTGGCTACCCTATCATTCACAGTTTCAATCTATATAATTATGTGTGTTTGTGTGGAAGAGACACTCCTTCCTAATCTGGGTTTGATCTTGAAGATATATATATAGAGAGAGTGAGAGATGAATACAATGTGTGATACATATCGCAAAAAGTATTTTGTCCGAAAGAACTGTGTAAGAGTATATATCAATATACCGAATATATTGTGTGTCTCTCTCTGCATGTGTATGTATATGCACATATGCACAATATGTATTTATAGATGTGGACAACCCTCCCGAATCTTCACTCATAAAGAAAGGTCATTAATGTATGTGTGTGTCTATCCTGTTATATTTCTGACATCTATCAGATTTTTTTCCCACAGAATTTTTCATGTCTATTTGACAAGGTTCATCCTAGTGTGTCGGTCCTCGGACTTGTGTCTGCATTTATGTATGTTTTTAGTGAGGAGTGTTTTCATCTGTTTGTTTTCATAATTCACCACAATGCACATTCAACAAAATACCCTTTGTGTGTGTATATATATGTATATATATAATATATATATATATATATATATATATGCATGCATGATTTTGAAATGTTATATTGAAACTCTTATTTGAAATGATCTCCTGTCATTACACAGTTAATGTATCACTTGGCCTAGACAACATAAACAGAATAAACAGTTAAAGTAAATGGGGCTGCTGCCAGAATCAAACCTGTGACCGATAGAATAGCTACTTCAATGTAGCGTTGCTCTTACCATTGAGCTAAACAGTCACCATTAATGTGAATGCCCAAATAACTGTCTTCACTCCTTCAAATTCTCTTTTAGTTTATTCTTGATCTATATCTGCTTTATTTGTTTCTTTTAATGCAACAGTTATGTATTGAGAAATGGACATATTTGGTCTAATGTAATGATTATAAATTGCATTATATTATATAGGAAATCTTGTTTGAAATGATCTCACATCAGTACCTGTGGGAATAATAAAAAATTTTGAGATGTATCACTTATCTCTTGGGAGTTTTTCACTTCACCTTCCAATTATCATTCTACACACACACACGCATATATATATATATATATATATATATATATATATATATATACACACACACACACAATATGTTTATTGATTACCCTTATTTTGTTTCACATATATTTTTGTATGTGTGGATGTGTATATTGAATCACCCTATTCACACAAATGGCCTGACTGTCAAAGTGAGATACAGTTTCTTCTCTCCTCACTCCTTTGTGCGTGTTTCTGCAGACTCACCTTGAAAACTCGCATAAGTTTACCTCTAAGAACCATCTAAAAACATTTTTAATTTTCACCTACGTGTGTGTGTGTATCTCAGGGCACTCCTGGTCACATGGGCTATGACCTTGAAAATTTGCAGAAGTATCTCTAGGTACTATCCAAAAACTCTTTTTATGTTTTTTCCCCAAGAAGTACTTTTTAGGGTCCCCATGGTCATCTTGGCCAAACAGTGCCCAAATCTTGTGCTGGTATTTTTCTTGGCTAATTTTAAATAAAAGTTATATTTTTCAGGATAATTTGAAATAGTTCTTTTGATAAGTTCTGGTACATGTGCTGGCTACTGTGATTCATTTATGCAAGGTACGGATATTAACAGTGGTAGTCGTAGTGGTGATAGCAATAAAACTAGTTAAAGACTTTCTGCTTTTTTCAGTCGTCTTAGATATTTGCATATGTAAATTGACTTGGGTTTGAATGCTTGAAAATATTTATATCGCCATAAAATAAGGAAGGAAATACGGACAAAAATGGAGAAAATGAAAAGGCAGAGAACTTTATGTGCTGACCAGCCCTAGAGTTTGTTTGAGTTGACTTTAGTGTTTGGAGTATTTGGGGTGGAAAGAGGAAAGAAAAATCAAAAGAAGAATGAAGGAAAGAGAGAAAGAAAGATATAGAAAGAAGGAGAAAAAAAAGAGAAAGAAAAGAGAAAGAAAAAGTGGTAGAATAAAGTAAGCCAAGAGAGGAGAGAGAAATGAAAGGTAGGGAAGAGAAAGAGTTACAAAGAAATATGCAAAAAAAAGGAATGAAAGAGGAAGGAAAGAGAAAGAGAGGTACAAAGGAGTATGCAAAAAAAAAAAGAGAAAGAGAGGTACAAAGAAGTATACAGAAAAAAAGGAATGAAAGAGGAAGGAAAGAGAAAGAGAGGTACAAAGAAGTATACAAAAAAAAAAGAATGAAAGAGGAAGGAAAGAGAAAGAGAGGTACAAAGAAGTATGCAAAAAAAAAAAGAGAAAGAGAGGTACAAAGAAGTATACAGAAAAAAAGGAATGAAAGAGGAAGGAAAGAGAAAGAGAGGTACAAAGAAGTAAGCCAAAAAAGGAAAGAGAAAGAGAGGGGTAAAAAGAAATAAGCCAAAAAAGAGGAAGGAAAAAAGAGCGAAAGAAAGAGGCACAAAGAGGTAAGACAAAAATAAAAATTAAAGAAAAAGGAAAAAGATGAAGGAAATGGATAAAGGTAGAAAAAGAGACAAAGAGTAAAAAGAAATAGAGAATGCATGAAAAAAAAGAAAAAGACAAAAGAAGAAAAAAATGAACAGAAAAAGAGAAAAGAAAAGAAAAAACTGAATAGAGTGAAAACTGATAAAAGAATGAAAGAGGCAAACAAGAAAGAATGAATGAGAAATAAAATAAAATGAAGAAAGAATGAAGAAGAAAATGAAGAATGGAAAAAGAGGAAAACAAATGAAAAAATGCAGAACTGTGTTAAACTTAAAGGGAATGAACGAAAAAAAGAAAGAGAATAAAAAATGAAAAAAAGAAGAATTTTAGACATTGTGCAGAAATACTTGTATCGTAGTCTGAAATGCCAATCCATACGTAAATAAGTGCGTCATTTATAGTGCATACTGGTAAAAAATAGATCAGAAGATTTTTCATACAAATAGATAATAAGTACATCGAAAGGATTTATTTTCACACAACATAATTTATTCAAGTGCTGTAAGTATATAAGTAAGCACAAGGTGCAATAAAACACTCAATAGAAAACATAACAGGACCAAAATCTTTTGGTAGCATGTCGTGTTAGGGATGATCAATGAATATGATACTTCTTTTGCTTCTTGTTAAGCAGTGATCCCCTAATTTATAAAAAAAAAAACAAGAATGAATGTCCTGGGCACATAACTGACCAGTTTAGCATAAACTTACATTGTTAATTGATCCCTTCCACAAAAAACCTAATTTTGGGAGGAAGTTTTTTCTAGTCATTATCATCATCATCGGCCTTTTAGCAGTTGTCATTTGACATAGAGAAATCTGGCCGATCTTGGTGAAGGTTTATCAAGGGCGTTGCCAAGCCAGTACTTAACTTGTCTAATTCATCTTGGTATCTCATACTCTGCTGGCCATGGTTTCGCTTGTGATCTCTTGGGATCCATGTTGTAACTCATGATGTCCAGTGGTTGTTTCGGATTCTTGCAACATAGCCAGCCCACTGCCATTTGAGTTTTCTAATAGATTCAATTTGTTTTCTGTTTTTTTACCTAACATATTGCGCTGTCTTGTGATCTCTCCATGCTATGTTGAGCTTGATTCTTTCATGTACATGTTACACGGTTCTTAGTTTGAAGGTCAGTCTCCTGGTTAGGTTCTATGTTAAAGAGTTTTTAAGTTATCAGCCATCTAGCTCCATAAGTATGTGCGATACATTTGTAAATAGCAAGCCAACTTGAAAACTGAATAAAGTTCTGGTGACAGCCTTGGTTGACAGTTTCTAATGATAAAACTAAGGTAAATCCTTCATTCACTCAATCTTTTTAAATTCACGGGCATAAAGATTGATTCTTCTCAACTCTATAGCCTTGCACAGCCAGCTTTTTATAATCAGACACGTACCGAGACAGCATGGCCAGGTAAGAATAGTAAAAAGTAGGTACACTAGTGATTAGATAAGTTGCCCGTTCGGATAATATAGACATCTTTCTTCGGTTCAATTGAGAAGTACCACCCCCTTACATTTCAAGGTATTCTGAGTTCATATAGTCAGTTTTGTATGGACTTGAGTCAAAAAAATGTTATACATATAAGATATATATTTATAAAAGAAAATATATAAAAGATATATATATATATATATATATATATATATAAAAGATATGTATGTATAAAAGGAGAAGAATCACAGAGAATATGAACAAAAAGGTATTTTCAGCATAAAATTTGGCTGAATTGAACTAAATACCTTTTCTTGGGGTCTAGTGAAAAGGTTTTTTTTCTGCCCCCACAAATGCCTGCGGTTGAAGTCTTTTGGTAATTTGAATAAAGCTGAGAAAAAAAAAGAATCCGTGGAAAAATACGCATTTTGGATACTTTGTGTGCATGAAAAGGTTTTGGTGTTGCTTTCAAAAAACCCATTAGTGCATGTCTCTCAATGCTAGATATGCATAGAGAATTATACATAGGTATTGTATATTTATTGCGTGGAGAATTTGGTTGGATTGAGTCTGGTTGTAAAATTTACAATGAGGGTAAACAAGCTTGTGTAACTTGCTATATATATATATATATATATATATATATATATATATATGTATGAGAGAGAAATCAGAACTTTGTTTTGCAAATAACAGTTCACTATCAGGCAATACTCCACTTTAAAGAACAACAGTCTTATATGCAAAGCTAAATTGTGAAAATGTGAAACCATTAGTTGCAATCTGTGATTTAATTTCTGTATTATACTGTTTCTCTCCACGCACACATATACGTATATATATATATATATATGAACTGTAGAGAGTGAGACAGACTTGGCAGTGAAGTGTGTTTTGAAGTTGGGTTTATTTATCTGTAAATGTTTTTATATCAGTAAATGGACAATTTTTCTATGTATAAAATTTTATTCTAACTATGTTGTCTAGACTGAGTGATACATTAACCATGTGACAAGGGAAGATCATTTCAAATAAAAGTTTCTATATGATATAATGTAAATTATAATAATATATATATATATATATATATATATATATATACAAAATAACAGAAAATGGACGATTTATATGTATATATATATATATATGTATATATATATATATATATATATATACAAAATAACAGAAAATGGACAATTTATATATATATATATATATATACAGAGTAACAGAAGATGGACAATTTATATATATATATATATATATATATATATATACAAATATATATATCAGTAAATTGACAATTCATATACATATATATATATGAATTGTCAATTTACAGATATATATGTATATATATACATACATTATCAAATCACTGTAGACCCAGCCAAGTGGGCTACAAATTCTTCTCTCTCTGCCTGTGTGTGTGTCTGGGAGCATGCCTGATCTCATTTCTTGGGCCACACAACCTTGAATTTTTGTATGAATTCATCAGTAGGCACCATCTAAAAAATGTTTGTATCCTTTCAAAAAAAGTTCTATAGTTATTTTGGTCCCACAATACCCGAGTCTTGTGCCAGTATTTTTTTTTTTTCTAGATAATTTTAAATAATTAGACGTATGCCTACAGGCTATGGTGTTTTACATATACAAGCTAAAGATATTCTCTTGTACTTTGGGAAGAAACTGCACACCCAAAAACTCTTGGCTATCAGTTGATCAAATATAATCCTCTAAATCATTCTATACTTTCCCCTTGATCGCTCGCTGCCATGTTTGTTATTGTTTTTATATACACTACTTGTATTAGTAGTTTTCACCGTTCGATAATGTGTTTTATAGATCTCTCCATTTTTTTCTTTTAAACCTGGCCCTTTCATCGTGCTTTTTGAAGCCTAATAACGTGGAAACTAATGAAGACAGAAAAATGGGGTTTCCAGCAATCAATAGCCCATTATTTTGAGACGTATTATCTGTGGAGCAAATTTGGTGGTTTTTAAATGTCAGAGAATTACGTTTGTTTTTCCTTTGCAAATAATCCTTGCTTATAGGGATGTGAAATATGGTGGCTGAACAAAGCATACCTGACGTTATGTTACGTTCGCATAAGCAGGGATTTCCTCATTTTCAGTGTATATGAGAACAACGATTTTCTGAATATGTTTATGTTCTGTTAGTGGGGGAGTATTATATTCTTTGTTTGAATGAGGATTTTCTTAACTGGTTTTTAACTGCAATGAAAGGTGACAGTTTTTAGAATGGGTGAAAAATCCATGTTAAGACCAATTTTCAAAATGGTTACCAGCGTTTGTAAAGGATTAAGTGACTGGGAGAGGAAAAAGGGTTAAAGAGAGATAGACGGCGTTCTTTTCTTTATCTTTTTCTTTATCTAAAAATTTTTCTATTGGTCCATAGTGTTGGTAAAGATAGAAACATATAATATGGAGAGTGGGCAAAGAAAGAGGAATTATTTTTTTTCTTTTTATGTCTCACTTCTTCTTCTCCTTCTTCTTCTTTTTTTTTTTTTTTAAGGAAAGAGAGGGGAAAATAAAAAGCAAAGAAAGAAAGATAACAGGAAATATGAGGAGAAATGGTGAAAAAGAGAGAATATCTGTACCTCGCAATGGAAAGAAATAAAGAAGACTATACAGTATTTTTAACTAATGTATACACTCCATATATATATCAAGTAATGGACATATTAGGTCTGCAGAATGAATTATAAATTACGTTATATTATGTAGGAACTTATTAGAAATTATCTCCTATTGTTATACGGTTAATATATCACTTAATTTAGACAATATAAATAGAATAAACATAGAAAATGGGGCTGCTGCAGAAATCAAACCTGCCACCAGAGGGGTTGCCACTTCAATGTAGTGATGCTCTCACCATTGAGCTAAACAGTGTTGTTTATTCTCTGTCTATTTGTCTCTTTCAATGCGACAGTTTGTATTGAGAAATGCAGCAACAGCCCCATTTCTTTTAATTGTTTATTCTATTTATGTTGTCTAGGCTAAGTGATGTATCAACCATGTAATGACAAGAGATCATTTCAAATAAGTTTCTATGCTATTTTTAATTCACTAAAAATATATGTAACTTTTTAATTCGTCAATGAATTACATAGTATCTTGGACAATATTTTTCATTTTATCTTTTATGGATTCATTATTTTCGTTTGGGGATTAGCTTGGAAACAAATAGAAGCAAATAGAGAATAAGTGCTGTCAAAAAAGTATATATAGTTTTTAAACCAAGTCTGTTCTTTTTTTTTGTCATTTTGTGAATCATGTGCCCGAATTACCTCTTATGAACTTATGAACTCTGTTGTCATAAAACAGTGTAAACAGAAGGCTATGTGATCTTTTCAAAAATATCACTGGATAGTAACTGTTAGAAAACTTAAATGGCAATGGACTGGACATGTTGTGGGAATACCAGTTAAATGCTGGACGTTACGACTCGCAATGTGGATCTCGAGAAGTCAGGTGCAAGGTTGTAGCTGAGAAAAAGTATGATGTGATAAGCTAGATAAATTCAGAAAGTGCTGGCTCTGCGATGCCCATGGGAGGTCTGGCGAATCTAGGGGGAGGTTTATGTCCTAAAATGGCTGATGATAATGATGAAAGGGATTTAATGAAACCTAGATTAGAAATAATGCAATAATCTGTTTACAAATGTAAGTATTTTTGACACTTGGCTGCTTCACTGTGTTGATGAAGGTCGAGTTAGGGAAGGGTACCAAAAGCTTTTGCGATATTTTATCTACCGAAAGTAATAATGACGAAACAATCCTTGCCAATTTACACGAAATCAAGCATTTATCAGATTTTCCCAGGCTTTTGCCTCCAAGCCCCTAATTAGGGGTCAATCACATGATGAACATATTGATTGGATAAAGGACCGTGGGAATGTTAATCATGGGCTGTTGGGGGTGGTGTCCATAGGTGGAAGTTGTTGGTGAATTGGTGATTAGTTCTGGTCAGGCCTGACCTGACCTGACCCCTCCTGCTTTCGGAAGTTTAAATTTGGTTGGGTTTTGGGCGGACTGAGTAGGAAATTTTGGGAGGGGAGACTCCTATAGTTTTACTTGATGTAATCGCGCACCTTCCCACCCATGTCAGTGTACTCTGACTATAATGCTGGGTTTGCTAAAATTGCGCCTCTCCCACCAATGCACTGTCACCCCACCCCACCCCACCCAGATCTGTCAACAGGTTTCATCTATATTTCCTTCTGTTCTGTCACTCCTGACTCTCGTCTCTCTTCATCTTTCTTCCTTTCTTTATCAATTACCCCTCATTCTATTCTTTTAGTCCTCTCTTTCTGCCTCTCCTTCTCTCTGTCTCATTTCTCTTACTGCCTTGTCTACAGAATCTTTTCTCTCTGCTCGTCAGGGTCTGTGTCTCCCCGGGAACTCCTGATCGCATTTTTTGTTGAAAATCTTGGAGATTTGCATGAGTACACTCCCAAGCACCATCTAAAAATCTTTTTTTTTTTTTTCGAACTTAAAAAAGTGCCTTCTGCTGTCTAAATTGTCATTTTGGGCCAACAATGCCCAAGTTTGTCCAGATATTTTTTAGATTATCTTTGAGAAAAGATTCATTTATTCATTTTATTTCATTTTTTTTTTTTTTTTTTTTTTAGATGATTTCAGATGATTTTGTAGATAATTAGTTCTGGTACACATATGGGCTATGGTGATTCAGTCATGCAAGGCACAGCTATTCTACTTCCTTTTTCACCCTTTCTCCTAATCTCTCCTGCTATCTCTCTCTTTTTTTTCTAATCTCCCGTTCCTCTCTCCTCACTTCTCCTTTCAGTATCCCTCTCTCTTTCATCATGTTTTGCATTCAGAGACCTATTCCTTACTTTTTCTTTCTCTCCCCATCTTTCTGGCTCTCTTTCTTTCCTTCCTTCTTTCTTTCCTTTCTTTCTTTTTTTCTTTCCTACCCTGTTTCCTTTCCTTTTTTTTCTTTCCTTTCCTCTTTCCTTTCCTTTTTTTCTTTCCTTTCCCCTTTCCTTTCCTCTTTCCTTTCCTCTCTCCTTCCCTTTCTTTTCTCTTTCCTTTCCTCTTATCTTTTCACCTTTCTTTACTCTCTCTTTCTTCACTCTTTTTCTGCACCTCTCTCTCTCTCTCCCCTTACGTTTTACATTTACAGACCTATCCCTTTGAAAGGCCCACCTCCCCCATGAAAACTTCCCCAAAACTCGACCCTTCCTTCCGTACTTACAATATTCAAGATCACGGAAAACACCCAACCCCTGCCCCGGTCTTTGTTTTCCCTTCTTTACTCCACTTAAGTAATCAAGCTTAATTATGCAAATGAACCTATTACGAATGTAAAGGGAGGAAGAAAAAGGAAGGTCGTTGTTTGACTATCCTTTCAATCCTCGACTCCCCCCCCCACTGTTTTTTTTTTTTTCTTTTTCTTTCGGACATTATTTTTGGTTGACAGTTAACAGAACTTTCCTTGCAGCTGTGAACTTTGCAGTCAAAAGCGCCTGATTCCTAACTGTTCGAAAACCAACTTGTAGAGAATTACATGTATGTTTACTTGTATAAGGGAGGTGTGAGTGGCCTAATGGTTAGTGCAGTGGAGAATGGAATCGGCAAACCAAGTTCAAACTCCAGCTGAGACAGTTTGCAATCATTTCTATCGTCAACCTTTCAATGTCAGTCGTTCGATAAAGACCTTCCTCAAGATCGACCGAACCTCTTGATTATTGGCGTCAAAGTCCCAATACTTTCTGAACTTATCTAAACTGTTATGACATAACTTTGCTCTTATTCCTTTAAGTGTAGGCATGAATCCACTTCTACAGTTTGCAACCATCTCTATCATCAACCTTTTAAAGTAAATCGTTGGACTAAGACCTTCCTCAAGATCATGGGCATCAAAGTGCCAATATATCTTAACAGGTCTATTCATCATGCCATGATTTTGCTCTAAATCCCTGGGGAAAGGCATGAGTCCACCTCTACCCCCAGCTAGGGATAAATAGCAGGGCTGCTTGAGCCCTTTAGTCCTATAAGGCAGTCTATTTTGGGCATCAGGGTTGCGTGATTAGGTTTACATATATCGTTTGAGAAATTAAGACCAACATCATTGCTTCATGTGTCTATGGTAGTTGTTTTCTAGTTGGAAACGCCTGTGCTGTCATAAATAGAATTTATTCTGATCATATCTATCCTTCGGTAAAATATTTTTACATTACTTCAAATTTTGGTTCTAGGGTTATTCATTTATTGACTGTGATGGCGAGTTTACATCTAAATTTCTTTTATGATTTACTTTGCATTTACTAGTTTCAAGAATTTGAAAATTTTGTACCACTGAAAGACTTCCTTAATTCTCTTGTTTATTTTCATCTATTCACGACATCGATTGAGTGAGGGTGTGAAAATTTACAATTGGGACCCCCTTCCCTACTTTATACCAAAAAGGCTTTCACTGCTCATTGATTTTTAAAGACACTGAAATATTTTTGTACTTTTGTGCATCCATAGCTCAGAAACACCATGATAAGTCATAAGTACAAACCATGATAAGTCTCTCATATATATAATGTTTGTGCATCTAAAAAGCTTTACAGCTTTAAACACTAAACACATTCATGAAACTTTGTCAAAAAAATATTTGTGTCACTTCAGTTACTCATCTCCCTAATATCTCTTAATATAATTTGTGTAAATTTCTTTGTTGTTTTCTTTCTGTTCTATGTATTTTTTGTTATTATTGTACTATGTGTGAATTTTCTCTTGTTGGGATCATCAGTTGTTTACCATGTAAATGTTTGAGGGATTTAACAGTTGAATAAACATGGCACCCTAACAGTGTTGATCAAACACCACCTACCTATCAGCTATGATTTTAATATATAGCTTATATTATACATGTTCGTTATTTCATATTTGGTATTATCATAATATATATATATATTTGTCTGGAAAGCTTTGAATTCTAGACATTGAACTTTCTTTTGTATTGCTTCAGTCAGTTTTTTTAATGTTTTACATATACTTTGATATCATGGTACTATATATATATATATATATATATATTATATATAGTTTAGAAAGCTTTGAACATCAAAAAACTTACAGCTTATGTCATTCATGTAGATTGTTCTTTCATATAGTATATTATAATATAAATAGAGCTTAACAGTTTTACTCACTAAAGATGATGCTGGAAAAATGTTTTCATAATCTAGTAAGTTTTTTAGTCTCGTAAGATGTTACTGTGTAAATTTTAACTAAAGATCTTACTAACAGAATGTTTTTTTGTTCATCAGTTCAATTCATTTATGTTATGAAAATCAATCATTCACTATTAACTGATACTCAAAAGATTTTTGAAGGGGTTTATCTTTAATTTCATTTCACAGACTTTGATATTATAGTTCTATAAGTGGAATACTTTTGAAGGGATCACATTGTTTATCATTGATCTGTTTTGGGGTATTGAAAAGCAAAACAGTTATTTTATCATGGCTCCCCAGCAGTGTGGATCAAAACACCACCTATATAAATATATGTATATATTTGCATTGTGGATGTAAGGTGATCTGACAGAATGTTGATGAAAGGGATAATTAGAAAGTAAAGAGCAAAATTTGAGAGAAAGCATGTGTTGCATCTCAAAATATATTATTCTGTGGGCATGACTTGATGCATTTCAACAAGTGCCAGCCATCTTTGTCAGAGAAAATATTTACTGCAGTTTACAGAAAGTTTTGCTTTTCACATGTTTGAGGCTAAGGAAAGAAATGAGGATAATTCTGTGTTGTGTGGTTGCTTGATGACACTCTCTTTCCTCGGCCTCAAACATGAAAACAGCAAAACTTTCTGTGAACCGCTGTAAACATTTTCTTTGAAGAAGATGGCTGGCACCCATCAAAATGCATCTAAACATACCCATGGAATAATGAAAAAATCTGAAATGTAATTCCTACTTTCTCTTGAGTTTTTGTCTTCACCATCTGATTGTCACTTTTATCTACACACACACACACATATATATATATGTATCTCTTATTTCTCAAAATAGTTGGTTGCATTCTCCGCACCCTATATTTTAAAGGTGAAGAATATAATCATGCAACTAACATGGATGCTAACATCTTTGAAAAGTCATGTCACCTCAAATGTCTGTAACACTTTCCCAGGACCTGAGGAAATAATTATGGTAAATGATTGTTGGCAAAACGCATAAGATTGTTGGCCAAGTTTGCCTTGCCTCGGCTGAAGATTCTGCATCCAGACATTTCGATCTTCATACTAGTAACCTTTGCGTGGTGTCTTGCTCATAATCTTGAAAGCCATGGAAGCCTCTTAACTCATTTTGACAACGGGAATTATTTCCATTATTGCTAGTATTGGTGCTGTTAACAAGCAGTACTTAAATTGGACTCTCTGAAATCATCAAGAAAATGGTTTTGAGGCGTGAAAATAAGGCAAATGCTTTAGGTCAATTTTCCTTCAATATGTATATACAGACATATGATTTTTATATCTTTTCTGTATCTTTATGTAACACGTAATTGTATTATCAAACAAATTAGTAGAAGTACCTGGACTTGCCTGGTTTTCTAAGTATCTAAAATGAATACAATCATGTGAGTTTATTCTAATTTGTATGAATTGTTTTACTAAGATGTTAATAATCTTCCGTTGGTATGGCGACGTTTATTCCATTTGAATTGTTGCTTCTAGGCAATTAAGTTATTTGGTTTATTTTTATCTTTGTAAAAATTTGCGAGAAAACAAAGAAAAAAAACTTGTTTGCGCTAAGGTCAAACTCCCTTGTTTCATTAAAATCTAAAAAGTAAACAGAATAGGATTCATTTCTCTGTACAATATTATTCCAGAGCTACGTGTACCGTTTCAAATCCTTTAGTATTAGTTCCTGTAAATGGGGTTTGCTTACTGTAGCAGAACAAGTCAACCTGAGTTTGGCTTTAGAAATGGGAGTGAATTTGTCGTCAGCTTTTTTGTATGTCACTGTGTCACTGTTATTCGTGCATGACATCATTCGTTTTTCTACTGGTCATTGTCATCTGTCATTGTTATGTACAAAAATAAAGTCAAAAGACAATAATAAGAGTGTTACTAAAGAAAGCAGGTTTACTTCTGTTTATTACCACCAACATTGGATAAGTATGTTTACCACTATCACTTTGGGATAAAAGACCTGAAGAAGGCTGTTGAATGAATTGGCTGAAACGTTATGTTCACGACACAAACCAGAAGTCCAAAAAACTCTTTGAATCCATTTTAATCAAGAAATTTTTTCAATGTCAGTTATATCATTTATTCATATTCGTGCTTTTCCCAAGGGCATTTATGCAAAGTGGATGCAGTTCATTTCAGTAGGAGTTTGAACTCAGCTTGTTGACTCCATTTCAGGTATTGCTAACCACTTGGCCACTGATATTGTCACTGATACTTTTTTTAAGGATGAATAGATATTTACATAAAGTACAAAGATGTCTACAATTGGGGTTCTTGGACAGATGTTCTTTTTTTGCGGTTTGACCAGAAAATATCAATTGACTTGTGATGACTCTTAATGACCCTGCCACCTATCCAATGTTCATCCACCAGTTAAGTTACCTTTGTGGACCAATTTTCAGCTCCCGGGTTCTAACTGTTTGGCCAACCATAAGGTGCATACAACCAAGCCAAAAATCACCAATGTTATATTAGTAGATATATCAAAACTTTCACTCTATAGATAACAAATGTTGCATATGCACAAATCAAATCCCCATAGCCCCATGAATTACCCAGCCAATCAGATTCTTCATTCGGCTTTGCGTTTCTCTGTCTCTGGGTGCTCCTGGTCACATTTTGGGAGCTACAACCATGAAAATTTGTACTAGTAAACCTCTAGGCTCTATCTGGAAACACCCTTTCATTTTTCTCAAAAATATGCTTTTTTAGTCCATTTGGTCATTTTTAATCTTCTGCTGATACTTTGTTATAGATAATTTTAGATAAAAAAAATCTTTTTTTCTAGATAATTTTAGATAGAAAAAAATTTTTTGTAAATAATTTTTTAAATGATTTTACATGATTTTTTAGATGATTAGTTATTGTACATGCATAGGCTACAGTGACTCATTTATGTGAGGTGCAGATATATCCATTTGATGTTTTAAATATGTATTGCAAATCATTTGACTATAGATATACAAATGATTTTACTATTTAAAAATACTGTAAATTATTTCAATATCAGCTGTTTATGTGACTCATGATAATATGACTTGGATTAATAATTAAAATTTCAATTTACTCTAATGATTACACATGTAGAGATATTGCATATTCTAAGATAGGGTGGGGAGAAAAATGAGACTTTAATCAGGGTTCTATTTTAGCATTGACAGGAAGGAAATTTAAGGGTGGGAAGAGTGAAGGGAGAAAAGGAATTCAGGTAGTTTAACAAGGGCACGAAGAGTGAAGGGAGAAAAGAATTTGGGATGGTTTAATAATGGTGAGAAAAGTGATGGAAGAAGTGAAATTCAAGTAGTTTCATAAGGGTGGGAAGGGTGAGGGGAGAAAAAGAATTTAGGTAGTTTTAAAAGGGTCTAAAGAGTGAAGGGAGAAAAATCTAGGTAGTTTTAAAAGGGTATGAAGAGTGAGGGGAGAAAAGGAATTTTGGTTGTTCCATAATAGAGTGAAGAGTGAGGGGAGAAAAGAAATTTAGGTAGTTTAACAAGGATTTGAAGAGTAACGGGTGAAAAGAAATTTAGGTAGATACAAGAAGATGGGGAAAGTGAGGGAGGAAAAAGAATTTAGGTAGTTACATAAGGGTGGGGAAAGTGAACGCAGAAAAGAAATTTAGGTAGTTTAACAAGGGTGGGAAGAGTGAGGGGAGAAAAGAAATTTAGGTAGTTTACTGGAGGGGTTGGAAGATTTTTCTATATGGTGCTAATCCATGTTTTAATCTTTTTTTAAATTTATCCTAATCATTATATGAGGTATGATAACTAAGGAGTAAAAGCTCTTGTTTAACTATAGAGTTCCAGTGGCTTTAGTGTTAGAAACAGCCAGGTGGCGAGAGAATGTGAATTCGATTCTCACTGAGAGGATGTAAATTTGATTTTCACTATAACTGATAATGCTATTTTATTGCTGCCATAGAATCACTGTCTGATTCAAAGTTGTGACAAAAAGGTCCCTGGAAGTTAGAATAAAATTTAAAAAGTAGTCAAAATTAATTGCAATCCCCGTTTGTATAACATTTAGATGCAACTATAGATTAGAAAGGATAAGGGAGAGAATGGCGTAATGGATATTCCCAGTTGTCAACATGCGTGGAATATGAATTAGGAGAGATGGACAATCTATTCATCATAAGACATAGTTTGGTGGAAGGATTTCTCATCAACTCAGCATCATTCTTCTCCCTGAGTACAAACAGATCATCTGTATACTTGTAAAATCCTGTTCACACCACATGATATATATATTTACCCTGATTTTTCTGCCCTTTACCAATTCCCCGTCATTCTACCCTAAGATGAGGGTGTGGCATCTATTTCTCCCCCTCTTGGACTTCCTGTTTCTTGGTATCTTTGATGGCTAAACCATTCTACTCTGGGTTCTGGCTTGACAATTAGGCTTGTTGAAGGTTCTAAATAATGATGGCCCTGGAGCAAGGAACCATCATCGTGAACAAATCACTCCCCTGTTAGTTCCAAGCCACACTCTCCCCATCCAACCTCCTCTTTTTTTTTTTCTTTTTTTTTTGTGGTTCAGAGTTTTTTTTTGGTTTGTTTGTTTGACGTTTGTTTTCTTCTTTTCTTCGAAAACATTCCTTCCCCTTCTTTCATTCAATTTTTAAAAGTTTTTTTTTCTTTCCTCTTTTACAGGTGCAGTCTGGTAATATCGAGAATGTCTCCGTGAAAGAAAAGGCCAAGTTCCCACAGCATTTTTACCCAGATGTAAGCTACACCATCTTTCTTTTTTCCCCCCATCTTTTTAAAAATTTTCTTCCTTCTCTTCTCTCT
>OY735239.1:27705513-27720513 GCA_963457665.1 Thysanoteuthis rhombus
AAATTAAAAAGTTGGGAAAAGGGGTGATCAATGAATAAATTACTTCTCTCGCCTTTTGTTGGGCCGTGATCACTGAAAAAGGTCTGAATTTTCAACAAAACAAGTGGGTGCAAACTAAGTGACCAATTTAGCATAAACTTATATTGCATATTGACCCCCAACTAAAAACCTATTTAGGAGGGGAATTTTCAAAAAATAGAAAAACCATTTTCCTTACTCACTAAGAGGAAAGTATGTGTGTAAAATGTTTCTATACATGAATGGTAAAGGCTGAAGTTCTGATAGATATAAAAGTCAAAACACTTGAATACCTTAAACCCAACAACAGTGACTAAACCAGTCTTTTGTGGATACCAGTGATTAACAAACATAACTTGAAAAGTGCTGATCAATATATATGACTATAACTTTGAGAAAAGTCATTAAAATTCCAACTTTTGTTTGAACTATGCAATCTCTTTTACCCATCTCTGATGTCCACAGCATTTTGGACTATTCATTCTATGGCCTTCTTCAGGTGTAATATGCAATATCTGTACTTTGCACTAGTAACCCACACAGAACTAATTATCTAAAAAAATTATCTAAAGGAATAGATCTCTCATCTAAAATTATCTAAAAAATGCCAGTACAAGTTTTGAACATTGTTGGTCCAAAATGACCGTAGAGACCTAAAAAAACTCATATACCAGAAGTAATTATCTAAAAAATAATCTAAAGAAATAGATCTCTCATCTAAAATTATCTAAAGAATGCCAGTACTAGATTTGGACATTGTTGGTCCAAAATGATCATTGAGATCTAAAAAAGCACTTCTTTGAAAACACACAAAAATGTTCTTTTACATGGCCTACTCATGCAAATTTTCAAGGTTGTAGCTGCCATATGTAACCAGGAGCACTCTGGGGCACACACACATAGATAGACATAGACACTCAAAGAGAGAAGAACGTATAGCCCACTTGGCTATTTGGTCAGGCCATTTGTTGGGCTATGATGATTCAATATTGGTAGGGAAAGAGTCTCTTCTTTTGGTCTCTTTCTCTGGAGATGCAAAACAAAAAAATGGTCATGAACAGAAAATTTAACCACTGCTAAAACAGAATAACTTACTAGTGTTACAGTCAATGTATAAATTTTCTGTTCGATACTATTTTTTTCAGCTTTGTACCACCAGAGTTAGAAACTTCTGTGATCTTATGAGAACCAGTGTATCCAACATGATTTGGCTGTATCTCCTCAGTGCTGACTGCTTTGCAGAGGGGCATTGAGTACCATTTTTAAAGTCTTTGTTGTCAGTGGGCAGTGGATTGAACCACTGTCAACCAAACTAGAGTCAAGTACTGTGCCACTGGGCTGTAGTGAGGATTTTAAGAACACATACTCCTCATACCTGAGTACACATACTCCTCATACCCGAGTACACATACTCCTCATACCCGAGTACACGTACTCCTCATACCCGAGTACACGTACTCCTCATACCCAAGTACACATACTCCTCGTACCCGAGTATACATATATACAAATCTGCACTTCCTTTAGCCTCAGGAAGAGATTCTTCAACTCCAGCCCTAGTCCTCGTGCTGAATGCTTTGCAGAGAAACATTTAATACCATTTTTGAAATCTTTGGTATGTCTCAGCAGTGGACTGAACCACCAACTACAGAACTGAAGATGGGCGTTCTACCACTGAGCTACCGTGTGAGATGTATTTGAGTATATATCAGGGTGCTCGGAAAATAATTATATATTTTCATGTTCAGAAAGTAATTACGCATTTTCAAATCACTATCTCCGTTTTTAAACCCTTTAAACCACAGCTGGCATTTACGAACCTTCACTGTGTCAGGATACACTTTAGAAATGTTTCTCATTGTCTGCCTAACAGTATTACCCTTTCAAAATTCATACAGTAAGAAAGAGCAAATATATTATTCTTTAAAGTCTCTTTCTTCCATGAGGTTAAACTTTACTAAACCCTATAAACAATGCTGGATAGAAGAGATGATGAACTAAATTGATTGTACCATTTAATCCTGGTCTTGCCTTAGTTGGTCAGCTTATAATTTATAGCAGTTGAATAAGTAATTACTTTCTGAACGCCTTAAAATAGATCAAAAAATCTTATAATAGTAATGATTCTATGGAAGAAATATGTGACATTAGATTATTTAACTATAAGTTTGCTGTGATAGAAACTTGAAAGATGCTACAACTTCTTATACTACTGCATATTATCCTGTAACAACATGGTTTAATGAAGTATGGCTCATTTAAAAGGCAGTCAGTTGGTGGACCTTAAAATTTTTACTTCTTCATATCATCGACCGCTTGTCCCGAAAATTATGAATATAAACAGAATTTCATCAAAAGACCCGCTTGATCTGAAATACAATTTTTCTTCGACTTGTAATCAATTAACAGGTTTGATGTTTGGATGTAAAGTAATCCAATAAGATCGTGGTAGTAATTTGACAATGTGGAAGTGAAAGATTTTTGTGATGTAAGACATCATCATCATTAGCCTTTTGGCGAGCATTGTTGGACACAGACCTTCCCCAAGAATCCCTACACCTCTCACTCATGGGTGTCAAGGAGCCAATACCTTCTGGACTTGTCTATGTCATATCATCTTATATTTTGCCAGCCACAGTTTAGCATATGATCTCTGGGAATCCATGTTATTTGTTGTGATGTCCATCGGTTGTCTGCCATTCTTGCAACATGACCAGCCCATTGCCATTTGAGTTTTCTAATGGATTCTATGATATCCCCGACACCTGTTGTTTTTATCTAATATACTGTGCTGTTTTGTGATCTCTCCATGTGTATGTTGCATGATTCCCAGTTTGAAGGGAAATCTTTTGGTTGGATTCCATGTTTCTGCTCCATAGGTGACTACCAAGAGGATGCATTGGTTATAGACCCTTCTTTTTTTAAACTAATGGGATTTTCTTGTTCTTAAAGGTTGAACTTGCTCTAGTGGAAGCTTACCAACCTAGAGTGATTCTTTGCTTGATTTATTCTTCTTTTGAGGGTTCCATGGAGATTCGTTATCCTAATTAGATGTAGTGGTCTGTGTTTTCAATTTGGTTGCTCTTTCACTTCTACATTGTACCTAACTATTTACATTTAATCGCGATAATTTTGCTGATGAAAACCGCGATTTTCTAGGGTTCAGTTATAATGCGGTTATCTCTCTTGGACCCATGTTATTTGGAGGGACTACTCCACTATTAGTGTTATCATTATTCATGCTGAAAGGTTAGAAATAGGAAGTCGTGGGTCATTGCTGGGATGGTAGCAAAGACCAAACAAGTCTATTTCCCCTTTTACTATTAAACATTCTTCATTCTTCTTCTCTCCTGCCCCGCCACCCTCTGAATACTCAAACTGAATTTTACTGTATATGCTTATTGCAAGGCGGGCTAATGTATTTAAGGTCTTTTGTCCCCGAGTTTTGGGGGTTAGGACAAGTCGAAGCAAGGGGCGTTCAGGAAGGAAATGTCTTTGAATTTATTTTACGATTTTGCATTTTGAGTGTCGATCTCTTTGTTTTCGCCCGTCTCTTTCTGCCCTGTTCAATTCACGAGTAAGGTCAATAAATGTTTGCAGGTCTGTGCATTGATTAAGACGAGGGTTGAAGGGAAGTGCAGATTTGTATATATATATATATATATATATATATATGGGTATAAGGAGTCCTACCAGAATCTTTATTATGGCACATAGTTGCTTATTCGATGAATTATTCAGATTAACATCCTCACAACTGATCACTGTGGCCCACTGGCAGAGTGCTCGACTCCGGTTTGTTAGGCTGTAGTTCAATCTACTGCCCAGTCAAACTACAGACTTGGAAAATGGTACTCAATGCCTCTTCGCAAAAAAACTAGGTTTGAGGAACCTCTCATTGAAGCTAAGGGGTTATGGCCAAACCATGTTGGATACACTAGTTCTTGTAATATCACTGGAGTTAGGAAAATATGGTCAATATCTAGATGGGTGCCTATTAGGTGATACCAGGTGCCATAAGTAGAATGAATCCTTGAGAAGCCTGGCAAGCCGAAAGTAGGTCTTAATAATGATTGCCCGTGTGTATCTATTCCCATAACACCCTTAATTAGGGTATAAGTTGAAAACAAAGATACATACGTTCAATGTCCTCACAATTTTTGTCTATATTTTCAAGATGATGTGCAGTTGCTATTATACATTGATTCTTTTGAATCAGTCCTGGTTGGTGTAGCCTCCTGTCACCATTCGGATTGAATCTCTGAGATAATGACTGTAACCACCGAAGGTAGCAAAAGGTTCTATCCCTTTTATATGTGCATGTTTTTTTTTATAATCTAGTGTTCCTGGTTGTACCGTTTGTCTAGACTCAAAAATTGACATCAGTACTCAGCTACACCACCTTTAAAAAAATTTTCTTCTAAATGATAAGAAAAATGATAAAAAGCTTTTTAAGGCCTTATTTTGATGGGTTTATTGATAACTTCGAGATTCTCTGGATATTCTTTTTACTCTATTTTAGATATTTCCACTGGAAAACGCTATTAATCTCATAGATAGAATTCATTCTGACTGTATTTATTCTTCGATGGAATCATTTTACATTATTTCAAATTTTTGTGCTACGGTTGTTCAATTATTGACTGTGGTAGCAAGTTATTGTTTCTATTATACATTGATTCTTCAGGAAAAGTTTCCTTATCTTTGTTGTCTTTATCAAAATATTTCAGCTGCTGTACTCTCTCCAACTTTCTTTCTCTCTGAATTTCTGTGTCAAGATGTTTTTACTATTATACATTGATTTATTTGGAGCAGTTCTCTAACCTTTAATGTCATTATGTTGGCTATGTCTTTCATTAAAATTAAATGGGTTGATATTTTCTGAACAGACCTTGTGTTACATAAGTCACTCTTATTAACACTTTTATGACTAGCTTTGTGTTGTATATACCATGGACTTAAGACAGTTTGTGTTGAGAAATTTTTTCTTAATAGTGAAATATGTAGACTCCTCCAGTCATACTTGATACAAACAAACAGAGGGATTAGTTTTAAACTCAAATTTGGTTATTATTATCTTGAAGTTCAAACCTTGCTGGTACCACATTTCTATATACTTATATAATGAACGGTATGATGTGTTTCAGTCTGTTACAGTCAGTGTTACCAATTTTCTTTCACTTTTTGTGCTTTATTTAACGTTTCTTGTTTTAGCTGTGTGAAAAAGGGCTAAATCAATGTGGATGTGCTTAAACATTTTGTCCATTTTTAGCATCTTTTAGCATCTTTATAGGTTTTTGTTCCATTTTGACAATTCTTTTTATTTAGTGCTTTTTGACGGTCAAACTAGTGCAAAAATATATTTTGAGTTGACAATACAGCTTATAATGGATTCTTTCACTTAAAAGTATCAATTTTGCTGATAGAAATAGCTATCTACCTACCTACCATTTGGAACAAATTTCCTCTGGAACAAATGGTTTCTTTCTAAAGAAAAAAAAATAGAAAAAAAAAGTCTCATAGAAATTCAAATATATCCATGTTTTTTTTCTCGGGGCTTAAGTAGTACTAAAATATTTTCCAATGCATTTTTATAATGAAATATTTTACAGTTCATTTCTATAGAAAAAAAAATTATCAATGTATTTCCATGTATCCGTTTAGTATTTTCTGTGTCACTATATATATAGTCATTAAACTGAATGAAAGGTACGATGCGTTTTGATATACCCCACCAGTGATATCATAGGTTACATAGCCATCTTTTTTCAAGAAGTATGTATCTTGTTTCATGGATCAACAAAATTTAACTTTTATTTTCTTGTCAGGGTTGGAGCATTTCTTTTTTTAGACCAATTTTCCTATCATATTACAAGTTTTGAGTCCGTTACACTCTGGAGAGACTCTTTTTTTTCTTTTGCTATGGATACGTTCTGTTTTCATTTCTACTGTTTATGACGCAATATAGACAAAGGTTGAATGAAACCAAGGTTCATATCAGTCGGAACTTGTCAATACAGAAAATCAATATTTATATGTATAAGATATACAAAGAAGATACAATATAGAAAGACTCGTTAAAAATGTTGAACTTCAGACCCTCATAGTGCTCTTTCGAGGTTACAAGCTAAAAAATACTTTAATCTCATCACAGAAACTAGACATGCAACAAAATATCAATTTTTCGGAATTAGCACCCAAAACTATATTAAGTACATCATAACACAAGCCTTATGAAAATTTGTTGTCAATCATGATTTTTTTATAGGACATTTCCAGGTACCCTTTCTAGTCTTAAACCAGTTAAATTGTCTGTATATAAATTTTTGTACAGTTATTTATTTATTCTCTCATTTTCATTTCAGTTTAAATGGTCTCGAAAAGGATTTTTACGAACACGATGGAATATCAATAATTGGTAAGGATCTTTAAAAAAACTTTCTACACTTGTTTTATATATTTCAGGTTTGTTGGTCACAGTACCAAATGTAATCTATTATGTAATTTTATGATGTTCAATTTTTGGTTGAGGCACTTCTTTTTTCAAGTTCTGACTTTACCCAGTGCTTCAAATGGTTCCAGTTGGCTCAAAATAGGCTGGATATGTGTGGAAAATTCACAAAAATGTGGAATCTGTGCTTGCTCTCACCCTGATAATAATAATCTGATTTCTATTTCTATATGATGCTCAAAGTCTGTTTTGCCCAACCAAATTTAGCATGCATACTCAATGGACCTAGGAGAAGGTTTTAAAGTGAAATATATGTAATGTTATAAAGCCAACTAGTATGATATATAATAATATTTCTGCTATCTGTTACTGATAGAAAATACATAAAGAAGTAAGATGAAATTAATTACAGTGGTACTTCTCAAAGCAAAGGACTCTTATAACAAAATTTTACTTAGTGAGGGGTCCCTATTACCAAATGAACTCTCTTTGTGAAATGTTTTCAGTTCATGAGAAATAAAAACAAGGAAATTTTATAAAATTATCCAGAATCATCTAAGTTTCGTCTACTTTTTTGTTGTAATTATCTAAATTTATATCTTTGTACCCTGGCGCTTATTCTTAGTCAGATAGTCAGACAGACATTTGGTAGATCATAATAAGATTATTTATTTATTAATCACATTATTTACATGTTTATTTGTATATATACATTTTTTTAGAAAGAAATTAGTATACTATACATCATTTATGAGGGTATTATCAAGGTTTTTTATGATCTATTATTTTTATTTGAAACGGATTATTGAAGTCCCATTGGTTCAATTATTTACTTAACGAATTTCCATCTAATGAGGTATTCTGTAGAATGGATTATCCTCATTAAGAGAGGTAACAGTGTACATTACCAAGAAAAAATGAAAAATTTAAAACTAAGAAATCGAAATCATTGGACAACCATAGCCATTAAAGATGGCGAATGATTCTCTCATTTTTGTTTGTGTATTCTAGAGCTCCTGGCTGTACTGTTTTGTCTACAGAATTGAAAATTGGCATCAGTACTCTCCTATACTCCTTCTGAAAATGTTTTTTTTTTAATTTTGGAAAAGAAGCTTTTTTGATCTTTCAGGGGCCTTGATTTAACGGGTTCGATAATAAAATCTAGATTTTTTATTTTTATTCTATTTTAGATGTTTCCCAGTGGAAAACGCTGGTGGTCATAAATAGAATTTATTTCAACTGTAATTATTCTTCAATTGAATTTTTGTACATGACAACAAAATTTGATGCTACAGTTGTTCATTTATTGACTCTGATGGCAAGTCAATTATTCTTCAGTTTTTTCTCATTTTGTATTTGATTTTTGAGGAAGTATCGGATTCTAAATTCTTCAAAACAGTTACTGCCTTCATCTGTATAATGTATATCATATAGGTTTTTAAATGACCATGGGATTTCTACTGGTCCCACTAGTTTAAAGTATATTGAATGGTCACCGTACCAAATGTAATATAAAATATATATTTGAGAGCAGCTTGTGAATCTAATCTGCTTTGGTCATGATTTGAACCTTTAATTCAGAATTTAGAAAAAGTGAGAGATGATGTTTTTTCTTCAGCACAACCATGACACATTTTGTCTGACCACCTTAATGTATGTATGTATGTATGTATTTATGTATGTATAAAGAAGTGAAATTTTCCACATTTACTCTTTAGGTCTAGGTTCTTTGTTTTTTAACCTCCACCTGAATACGTTTTCAGTTGGGGGTTCAATTTATGATGTAATGTTATGCTAAATTAGTCTCTGTTTTTCTTTTCATATTTTTTTGTAAATTCGTAATCACTCTTAAAACGACATGCTGCCAAAAGACGTCAGCCGTGTGAGGGTTTCTATTGAGTGTGTAACCAGACTTATTCTCTTCGTTTTGTTTTAGAGAAAACTCATGGAAATGACTTGGTGATTAACAGTTAATACACTTTGAGTTATCTCCCTTGAACATTTTTTTTTTGTTGTTTGACACTTTGTACTAAATTAAATATTTATTCAGGAATCGGTGACCTTAGAACTGAAAGTGTAAGGGGAAAACTAAACAATGCTCAAACTGACAGTGAAGTTTCTTTCATCTTCTGAAGTTTCTTCTGAGGTGGTGCAAGAATATGAAGAATCAGTCCAGTTTTTTTTTCATGCTTGAGTGTGATGTGGCCTAGAGTAAAATCAGATATATGGTATTAGCAGTTAATGGTTGTGAGGTTCTGGTGTGGATGGTAGTGGTGGTTGGGGTTACTGTTGGGGTGATGTAGATATAGATGATGGTGGTGGTGATAGAGGTGATGGTGGTTGCAGTGGTTGGGGGAAGGTAATGGTCTGTAGATTATTTTCTGCTTGATCCAAATTTAATTTTTGCTGAGTCAGGTGGTTCCGATTTTGTTTCTTTTAGTTATTTTGTTTTCTTCCTCTTTCAACCTGTCTGCTTTTTTTTTTTTTTCTTTTCTTCATTCTTGGATTTCTAGGAACTTCTTTCACCCTTTCTTAACTTCCACTTACTCCTCCTTACCTTCTTTTTGTACCCCTTTCTCTGTCTTCTACTATTTCATCCCTCCCATATTTTTCATCTCTTTCTTCCTCTTTTTTTCTTTTTTTTTGTCGCCTTTTCCTTGTTTTCTCCTCTTCCTCCTGTCTTTTGCTCTTTTTTCTTTTTTTCTTCCTTCCATTCTTCTCCTCCCTCCCTTTTTCTTTCTCCTAGTTCTTTTCTCCCTCTCTCATTCTTCTTCCACCTTGATTTCTCCTCTTCTCTTCTCCCTCCTTTTTTTGACTTCTTCTCTCTTCTCCTCCCTCCTTTTCCTCTCTCGTACCTACTCTTTCCTCCTCTATTCTTCCCATCTCCTTCATCACTTCTTCTTTCCTCCTCCCTTCTTCTCCTTTCTTGCTTGTCACATTTCTCTTCCCTCCTCCCCTTTCCTTCCTCTCCTCCCCTTTCCTTCCTCTCCTCCCCTTTCCTTCCTCTCCTCCCCTTTCCTTCCTCTCCTCCCCCTTCCTTCCCCCTTCTTTCCTCCCCCTTCCTTCCTCTCCCCCTTCCTTCCTCTCCTCCTTTTCCTCTCTTGTTTCTCCTCTTCCGTTCTCATTTTTCCTCCTCCTCCCTTTTCCTCGTTTCTCCTTTCCCCTCTTCGTTTCTCCTTTCCTCTCCTCCTTCCTCCCTTTGGCTTCTCCCCTTTCCCCCTCTTTTCTTGCTTCTTTTTCCTTCTCTATCCTTTCTTAGCTTTTTCTTCTTTTTTTCCCTTAAACCTATTCTAATTTCTACTACTACATTCTTCTTTTTCTTCCCCTCATTTTCCTTCCCCTTTGATTTCCTTCATTTTACCCTTCATTTCTCTCTTTACTCCTTTCTCCTGTTTTTTCCTTCCTCCCTTTCTTTCTTTCTTGCCTTCGTTTCTTTCTCACTCCTCTCTTTTCTCCCTCTCTTTGTACTCCTTTCTTCTTTCTCTTTTCTCTCTTCATCCGTTCTTTCTCGCCTTTTCTTCCTCTCTTTCTTCCTCCCTTCTTTCTCTTTCCTCTCCTTCCTCCTCCTACTTTTTACTCTCCAATACTTTCTTTCATTCTCCCATTCTTCTTTCTCTCCTCCCGCCCCTCTTCCTTTCTCTCGTTTTGTCTCTTTCACTCCCGTCCTTAATTTCTTTCTCCTCTCCTTCTCTTCCTAATCCCTACGCACCACATTGCATGTGAGTCCCTTATTCTCCTCCCCCTCCCATTTCCTCCAGATGCCCACCCGCCCACGCCACCATCCCCCCCACTTCCCCCCCCCCAATAATCCCACACATCATCCAAGCAATCAGTCCAACATCGTTTTGATAAATGGTCTTGAAATGATGCAAATAATACCGGCTTTGCTCGCCTCCATCACTATCACTGGGTATCCCCCCCCCACAAATCCCGCTACTGCCCTTCTTCCCCTCTTCTTCTTATGCATCTCACACTAGGCCTCCGCTGTCTTCCGCACCCTACTCTCACCCCCATTACCCCACCCTACTCTCCCCACCGTCACAGAGACCACCACCAACATGTATCCTCTACCCCACTTACTTGGGATCTCTTGTCTTCCGCTTCCATCGACTTACACCCCCTGCTTTACCGACCCGCATTGTTATACTATGGGAGGAGCCAGACCGTGACCCATTAGGGTCTTACCTACCTCACTCAGGTTAATGATGGGTGGAGCTTACTTGAAAGAAATCTTCATGACCCCCAACACCCACCCACACTCAAAACAAATACACACACACACACACACATATATATATATATATATATATATATATATATATATATATATATATATATATATATATTGCACGCAAATTAGACCTTACATTTCAGCGTACCGAACACACACACGTCTGCAAAATTAGTACAAGTGATTTGCGTACGTAGCTGTTTTAAGAGCCATCCCGGGTATGTGAATATTTTATAAATGGTACCAGCAAGAGGCGCTGGGTGGCCAAACGGGTGATGGCTTTGGGAATGGACTCGGCGTGCCAATTTCAAACCCTGCCTGAAACAATCTGTGTTCACTTTGTGATAATGCCCAGCATAATCATCATCATCATCATCAGTCTTTTATCGTCTGTCGTTGACATAGACCTTCCTCGGGATTCGCCAGATCTCTCTATCATGGGCTTCGTGGAGCCAATACTTTCTGAACTTGTCTTGTTCGTCTCACCATCTATTATTCTGCTGGTCTCAGATTTGTATGTGATCTCTAGGGATCCATGTTGTGATTCATGATGTCCAACGGTTGTTTGCCATTCTTGCTACATGACCAGCCCATTGCCATTTGAGTTTTCTATTGAATCCTATGATGTCTCGGACTCCTGTTTTTTTGTTTATATATATATATATATATATATATATATATATATATATATATATATATATATCGTGCTGTCTTATGGTCACTCCGTGTGATGTTGAGTGTAATTCTCTGATGCGCACGCTGCAAGGTTCTCAGTTTGAGGGTCAGTCTAGATTACATGTTAAAACTCCATAGGTGACTATCGGTAGGATGCATTGGTTGTATACTCTTCTTTTTAAGACTCATAAATTTTCAAGGGTAATACTTGCTTTACTTTTTTATTAGCAAAGTGCCTGTAAAAAATGAGGATATTATCAAAGTATACACCACCGTTCTGCCTAAGATCAGAGTGCCTGTGCTCTCTGCCTAGTATCTAAGTGTCACTCCTCAGCCCTCTACCTAGGATTAGAGTGTAGTATCTGCTTGCAGTAGTATATTCTTTGGTAGCTATGCGCTTGTGCAATGCTGTGGCCGATGATGGCCTACTGAGGTTCGGTATTGCTAAACGCAAGAAGCCTAAGATTCGTCCTGTGGCTTCAGAAAATAACTCAGCCCAGTCCCCGGGGGGTGGGGGGATCAGTAAGCCTCTGGGCAGCACCTTCCTATTGCACTACTAAAGGGCAAGGATTGGACTTGTCCTGACGCCTTTGCAACATCAGTTTTGGGGACTGAGGCACTTTTTTTTTCTTTTTAAAAAAAAGCTTTCTGTATGTAAATCCTCATTAAACCGACCATGTGTCACATCTTGGTCTCGTGGAGAAGCCAGTAGATACGGATACGGATAGTATCTGCGCACTCCTTAAAAAATGTTACACACAAAAATATGTGTATGGATGCGCATTGCATTTTTATTTATGTCGATTTTTTCCACATACATTTCGAATATGTATTTTAAGAAGTGATATTACTAAATTATAATTTACTGGTCTGAGATAAGCATTTTCACCTGAAGATTCAAATCATCAACTACGACAGCTGATGTTGATCTAAAGCTAAGACGTTTAGTAAGATATGAACAAAACCAAGTTGTTTGAGAAAGATTAATACTCAAGATGGGGTAGGCACATGGGAAGTACATACAGTATTGACATGAACAAGAAAATTCTTCTATTTTGGTAGAAAAATTAAATTGAAAAGTGTTTTGGTCGCGCGGAATTTAAAAATCGCTGAAATGGTTACAATTACACTTGGTTAAACTTATTGTGTTTGCAAGTATAATTAGTAGAACCTAATTCTTTTTCTTGCATCGTTTTTTGACGGGGACAAATCTGTTTTCCATAGCCAAATATTGGGGAGGAGAGAGTGGAGATGGACTTTCAAAAATTAATTCACGGGTCCCTCCTCTCGCTAATAAGAGTGGGTGGTTAGAAATTTTTAGTAAAATTAATAAGCAGTATCCCGAACCTACTACAAATCTTTCTCTAACGTCTTTTTCTTTTGTTCAGATCAGACCAAGTTGAATTGATGGTCATAGTTTCTTACCCACCCTGCTTTTTAAATTGGGACCCCTGTGCTTAATCTGTCTCATTAAATTGTGACAGGTTTTACAATCCTATGCTTATCCCCCCGCACCCGGCAATTAAGCACCCAAGAGTGTACAGAATAAGATGTAACACTGACACCTCTACGCGGTTTCTCTTATAGCTTGACTCTCTATGCAATTGATGAACCTAAACACTTTCTCCTTTTACGTATTACTTTTCTTCATATGCATATCTGTAGCCTTTTTGACATTTACAGCAATATCTTTGTACAGATGAGAATAAGCACAAGATACAGTTATACCTGTACCTTACATAAATAAATCACCCTAGCCCACACTCGTACCAGAACTAGTCATCTAATATAATAATAGTTTTATTATTCAAAATAATCAGATCTTAATTTTTTTTAAATTATCAATGCAAGATTTGGACCCTGTTGGTCCAAAATGACCGTAGTGACCCTGAAAAGCTTTTCAAAAAGAAAAAGAAGAAAGGCATGTTTAGATGGTGGCTAGTGGTGTGCTCAAGGTCAAGGTTATAGCCCCCAAAATGTGACCAGGAGCCCCCCAAAATTTCGCCCGTCCTTTTTTTCCTTTTTTACATTGGGTGGGTCGGGATTATAGTACTTCTATTGGAAGAACTTTTGCCTGTCCGATTTCCACCTCTTACATTGGGTTGGTTGGAGGTTGCTGTGCTGGGGGAGGGGGTGGTGGTGTACAGCAGTGAATGGTAGGAGAGGGGGATGAAGGGGAAAGAATGTGGGGAAATTTGAGTTTAAAATGTCATAATCTCTTCCTCTGTGGCAGACGGACCAACCTACACACACAGTGTGTTATGATTTAATTATTTTCAAAATGGAGAAATAAAATGATAAAAAAATTCCCCATCACATCAACAACCTTTGCATCAGATTTTGGATTCGTATTGTAAAAATTCCATCGAAGAATAAATATGGTCAGAATAAATTCTCATTATGACATCACTGGCGTTTTCCACTACGAAATATTAATAATAAGAAAAAACATTTTGATTCTGTAGAATCTAGATATTAGTTGACTCGTCTAAATGAAGCCCCCAAAAGGCCAAAAAAAGCTTTTTTTTTTCTTCCAAAAATTATTAGTTTTTTTGTTTTTTTTCATTTTATTTATTTTTATTTTTTTTAGAAATAGTTTAGTGAAGTATTCATGCCACTTTGCATGTCCGTTGACCATGGTCAGGAGAGCGGGAATAAACAAACAAACAAACAACTGCACATACAGAAAAGGATAGAACTTCTCACCATCTTTGATGGCTAGGGTTGTTCAGTCCTAGGTACCAGTGTCAATTCTTGACTACTTTACTCAAAGAGAATCACTGACAAGTTGCATGCTCTAGAAAGATAGAAACAGTCTCGTACCGCCATCAGAGAGGCTTAGACAGTCAGACCACCCTAAGAGCATTTTTATATCTCTAATCCAAAAGAATACTTTTAAATCTAGGCTGACGAGTAGGTTATGGGAGTGCCCCTAAACAGACAGATACACAGCTTTGGATTTAGGGACGTTGGCATGGGGGTGTATAGTTAGAAACCGTCAACCCAAACTGTCAAAATAGGTTTCTTCAGTTTTCAAGTTGGTCCGGCTGGCTGGTTATGTACGTACGTCTATCATTCTCAGGTCGCTCTAAAGAACCTCTTCATTAGATCTACAAAAAAAATCGTTTTTGTCTGTTGAACCTCGCTCTAAAACCCCATCGGGGGGTCAATAGACAAAAACAATTTTCGATTTACAGTGTAAGTTTATGCTAAATTGATCTTCAGATTGAGCCAGACTTTTTTAACCATCACTGCTCAATAGTAGTCGAAAGAAGTGACATTCATTGATCACCCTTTTTTCAAGAAAAGCGAACTTCGATTGATCATCCTTAACACGCCATGGTGCCCTGAAGACGTTGGTCATGTGACAGTTTCTGTTGTGTGACTAACCAGACCTTTCCTTTTATTCTTTATTTGTTTATTCATTTTTTTCCGAAGGAAGCCGTCAGTAGCTGACTTCCTCTACATTGTACTCTCTGCCCCTGCTTCTTATGATATCAGGGGACACATGTTGATAGTATGATAGCATTTTAAGTCAAATCAACGTGTAATGTAATTGCCCCGACTCCCCTTCAGCCCCTTACCTAATTAAAAAAAAGAAAAAGAACTTTTTCACTCGGTCTTT
>OY735239.1:27725513-27788013 GCA_963457665.1 Thysanoteuthis rhombus
CCCTTATTTACTCTATGTTATACACATGTATGTTAAATCTCCGTCTCCAGACAGAATTCCGTCTTTGACAAATAGAATCGACAAATGAATTAGCGTTGATGTGCTTAAACATCTTGGCATTTTAAAAAACCATTTAAGGCATTTTTTGTTGTTTTTTGTCCATTTTTGGCAATTTAGCACTTTTTGACTGTCAAAGTAGTGGGAAAATCTTTTGGGAGGTTGGCAACACGGAGTTTCATTCTTGGCAATTTTTTTGCTAACACCCATGCTTGCATAAAAACTCTGTATTACATTATTATAACTGCCACAAGAATTGAGGTCATTCTGAACTTGATGAACGGTATCTAGCCATATTCTGAGAGAACTGGGAAGTAGATGAGACATCAATATTTCAAGGGTCATTTCATTTTCTCTCTAATTCTAGCCTTTTTTTTCAGCGTTAGACTTTGACCTAGGAAAGGATACCCAAAAAGATGAGTTGGGTGGTTTAGTTTTGAGACAACATTGTTATATAATCAAATTGCCTTGGTACCACAAATGGCCTGTATGACCAACCAGCCAAGTAAACTATAGATTATCCTCTCTTTGCTCGTCCATGGAACGTAACCAAGAAACTAACCCTCAAACTGAGAAGCATGCAACGTGCACATGAAAGAATCATGTTCAACCTCCCGTGGAGAGATCATAAGATAGCACAAAATATCAGGGGAGAAAACAGGAGTCCGAGACATCGTAGAGTCCATTACAAAAATTCAAAACTGCATAAGTACAACACCAGGCAACACCTACACCTTTTTTTTTTTTTTTTTTTTTTTTTCAAAAACGTATTTTTAGGGATCTATGTGGTCATTTTAAACCAGCAATGCCCGAATCTTGTGCTGGTATTTTTCTAGATGACTTTTTAAATGATAAGATCTGGTACATGCATCGACTAGATTGATTCATTTATGCCAGGTGCAGTTATAAGAGCTAATTTTCAAGATAACACTCATACATATATGTGTGTTCATTATATATTCATTGTTTTTTTCTCTCTCTCTCTCTTTTCAGCCGTTTTGACCTCTGCAATATTCACCTGTTTCATGATGCGTCTAATATCATTGCAATGCAGAATGTAAGTAGCCCCGTCACTTCTTAACGTTATTTGAGTTATCATTTTAGTGAACAACGTGTTTACACAATATCAACAAGAGTTCTCAACGAATTTCAATGAAATTTAGTCGAAGAGTTGACACGGAAGAAGTTATTTCATTTGGGTGCAGATCCATACACCACTTCTCCACCTATGACATAATTGTTAACAACGTACAATATCTCAAAAAAATTTCCGTCTACACCGGCCAATATCTCCAACAGTTCTCTGTCCACGCCGCTCAATATCTCCGTCAGTTCTCTGTCAACGGCACCCAATATCTCCGACAGTTCTGTCAACGGCACCCAATATCTCCGTCAGTTCTGTCCACGCCGCCCAATATCTCCGTCTGTTCTCTGTCCACGCCGCCCAATATCTCCATAAATTTCGATTAACTTTTGAGGAGGGATAGACAATGGTCAACGGAAAAAAGAAAAAAAAAATACTGCTATTTCAAGGATTTCACAATCTTACTATAACATATATATGAGTACAACACATAAACTGCTCTCTACTCCACCTTCAGAGCATATATTTCATACTCAACCCCCTGCCCCCCCCCCCGAAAAAAAATCGGCCAACGATGTTACATTCAAAATTCAATTTTGATCATTTTTTTAAAAAGAATTTAAGCATATTATACATTTCAAGCATTTATTACCAGACGTATGACTTAATGCGTAGGAAATATCCATACGTAACCTTTGCCCCATGCCCCCTTTTTGAGTCTCCCAGTGCCCTCAAAGGGGTAGTAGCACCCACCCCTGGAATCACTGCTCTATGTATATAAGGCATACACAGCCTTCCAACTATTTCTCTCTCTCTCTTAATGATTACCTCAATCTATGTCTGAACAATCTGGGGTTCAAAAGAAAGAAGGAAAGAGAAAAAAGACGTCATAGCAATGGGAATTAAGTTGGCTTAGGTCGTGGGTAGATAATGTGGGGTTTGGCCTTGGATGGGGCGGGTCGAGGCATGCAGTGAAATGTGAAGCAATTTCCCTAGCTCTTGCCCCCACCTCTTGAATATGGGTGAGTTGACAACGAGTGTCATTTTCTCGTGGGCCAAATGAGAAATAAACTCCGACTGAAATTACCGACAAAGGATTTTGTTTCCACTTACGACATTTTGCTGCTCTTACCGCCTTTTAGTTTGTTTATCTACGTTCCTGTTTTCAGAGACGCACACATCGTTACTCATCTAACTATAATATTGCTCGTTGTGTGCTGGTTGGTCCATTTAGGAAGGGAAGAAAGGAGTATGACATTTTAATTCAAATCACTCCGCGTTTTATTTCCGTCCTACTCCCTCTCTCCAGCTGGTCACTGCTGCACACCGCTCTCACCTGCACCAGCATGGCAACCCCCAACTCACCAAATGTTTTAAGTGGAAAGAGGACAGACAAGACTTCTGAAGAGATTACATTGTTAGTTGAAAAGTATAACAATCGATGATTAATCCTCAGCACATCGGTGAATATAATATTACACAATATATGTTGGTTGGTCGGTCAGTCACGTAGAAAAGATGACGTTTTAATTACACCCCCCCATTCACGACAACACAGAACTCACCAAATGTAAAATTTAGGAAGAGGACTGGTGAGAGATTATATAGTCTGTTGAACAGTAAAACTATTTGTGATTATTCCTCAACACATTGTTGCACATTTCGCTATTATATTACACAATGTGTGTTGGTTGGTCCGTCTGTCATGAGGGGAAAGGGAGTATGACATTCCAATTCAAATACCCCCAACTCACCAAGTGGAAAAGTTGGAAATAGGACAGGCAAAACTTCGTAAGAGTTTATATTGTTTGTTTGAAAGTAAAGCTTCAGAAGTGATCTTATATAATTGATAAAACAGTTGTCATTCTTATCATATTGCCACTTGTTTTCTCTTGTCTCACCTTCTATCATTTACCTCTGTGAACAAAGTTGGAAGAAGTACAGGACTTGTAGACGCCCAGGGCGCCGCGTGCTAGGAGACACCTGTGGTGTGTCTGAGAAAATATGACTTTCTGAATACAAATTTGAAGTGGGGAAATTAATAAACTAAACAGAATGAAGTCAAAACATGAAAATTCCCTGATGTGAAGATAGATTTTTCAGGAACATCTGACAGTTGAATACTTTCTGTTGTTGTGGATGTAAGAGAAACAATTAGCATGGAAATTCTCATGACCAACGAGAAATAAATAGTTAATACTATACTTTAAAAGATGACATGTTCAGCTTGCTTAGGGAACCAGGAATGCTAGGACCAGCCTTGAAGAGGTATATGTATTCGCTAGTGTCTGTCCATCCATGCAATATCTACAGAAGTTCTCCCATGTAGATGTTGATGTGTTAAAATTTGTGTGTTCAAATTCTAATTAGGTTTCATTATTTCTTTAATATTTCAGAGTCCCTCCATATATTGTGGCAATAGACAGCAAGCTTTGAGACATACATTACAACGGTAAGTTTTTCTTGGTACCTTGAATAGAAGGGTGGTAATCAAAGGCTGAATTAAGGTCAGGCAGATGATTAATGGCACATGTTTCTAATGTTTTTTTAACATCAAGCATAATTTTAATTTTTTTCAAAATTCGATTTGTGTGCTGAATTCAAATAATTTGAAAGATGTTCATACTTGTGAAATCTAAAATCTAAAACTGACTAATAATCTAGTGTAGGCCAAGGCCTCTCAAATTTGGGGACAGGACTCTTCCAGGGATCATGTAAAGATTATTTGGGGTCACAGAAATTTTTGAAAATTTCTTTTCGAATAATAACTTTGTAACCTGTGTTTTTTTGGGTTTTTTTTAATCTCTATACAAAAATATACCCTTTGAAGTGCTTATTATAAAATGACTATTCACAAGTGTCATATTTCAGTAATTCATTTTCTAAAAGCACTTTATTTTTTCTCATAATAAACAATCTAAAACTTACTATAGAATATCAATTCATTGCAACTTTTGGTTGTTATTTGTTCATACATTTAGTATCTGTTAGATTACAGCTAAAAACTAATTATTAGTCTTAGCATGTATTGCTATAATAGCATTGAGTGTGGGAGGTCACCAAAAATTTTGTCCGTTCTAAAAGGGTCTCATCAAAAAGGGGTGAAAAATTTCATTTTATCTAAAAAGGGTTGTGAAAAAATTCCTCTCCTCAAAAAAGGGTCACAAATGAAGAAGGTTTGGGAAGCTCTGGCATAAGGTACACTATGAGAAGCAAATGTGAGTGAGCAGATGTATTACCTTATATAAAAAGCCAATGTCAACCTTTTTTGTCTGTCTGTCTATCTGTTGGATTCTTTGTAATGCTAAAGCAAATATATATATAAAATCAAGTGCATCCTGCTGTGACCAGGGAATGATCAGGCAGATGACATATCCATTAGGCCACAGTTCTGCTTCTTGAACATAGGTTGAAGTTAACATGCAAATGCTGAAATATTTCAAAGAGACAGTCATTGCTTTAAAGTTTGGATTCTATCACTGCTTTAATTATTTTTTTTCAACTAATAATTAATTTCATTACCATTGCTGCTCTTAGTAAGTTGGCTCCAGTAGGTCAATTGGTAAGAGCAGCAGGGCATAAACCTAGTCCCCCCGGGAGGGATGTGAGTTTGTGTCTTACCTGGTGATTATTCCTATTTCCAACCAATGCTGAAGGAAGTGGCCCTGGATAAAAGTTGCAATAAATGAAACTGAAAAATCATGATGAAAGTAAATAGTTGGCATTTAGACGCTTTCTCCATTTTTATTGAAACTTAAAAAACCTGTATATCTATATAGGTGTTGGGTGTAGGTTCAATCCCAGTGTGAGACAATAATAATACTACTAATGCTTAGAGGGGAGTGCAGTCAATATACCCCCGTCGGTTAAATAAAGGGTTTGGTTCGTTACTTCCCCACGCCTACCAGATGATACCTGATGAAGGCCGTAGAGTACAACGGCCGAAACGTTGTATGAAAAACAATCAAGATGAGAATGATCCGAATAATAATAGAAATAATCGAAATCGAGGACACAGAACTCGAGAAAGTAGACCACTACATCTACCTGGGGCAATGAATCTCCATGAGACCCTCAAAAGAAGAAGATATGAAGCGAAGAATCACACTAGGATGGCAAGCCTTTGGCAGAGCTAGCTCAACCTTCAAAAATAATAATCCTAAAGAGAAGGGTGTATAACCAATGCATCCTCCCAATAGTCACTTATGGAGCTGAAACATGGAACTTAACCAAGAGACAGACCTGTAAGCTGAGAACCATGCAACGTGCACATGAAAGAATAATGCTGGGCCTCACATGGAGAGACCACAAAACAGCACAGTACATCAGGGAAAAGACAAGAGTTAGAGACATCATAAAATCCATTAAAAATCTCAAATGGCGGTGGGCTGGCCATGTTGCAAGAATGGCAGACAATCGATGGACATCACGACTCACAACATGGATTCCCCAAGACCACATGCGCAACCGAGGCCGGCAAAATGTTAGATGGAGAGACGAGTTAGACAAGTTCAGGTAGTACTGGCTCAGTGACGCTCACGATATAGAAGTGTGGCAAATCCTGGGGAAGGTCTATGTCCAACGACAGACGCTAAAAGACTAATGATGATGATGATGATGTAATGGGATGACTTTTGGCTGTAGAATCAGTTTTTTTGAGGGAGTATAGTGATAATTGTTCACTTCAATCTTTTCTATTTCTATTTCTCAGGTGGGAATTGTGAAAGATCATAGATAGGAAGGTATTATCGAGCATATAAGTATTAAGATATTGCATTCTTCTTTTCTTGGCCTCTTTTTTGTATCTTTGTTCCTGAAAAAATTGTTTGACTTTTTTATTTTTTCAGATTTGAATCGGATAAGTATGACAAATTACCTATGTTTATTTTTGGGGACTTCAATTTTAGATTAGATTCACATCTATTAATCCAGGTAAGTTTTTTTCTCCCTTTATTGAAACATATTTTTTACCTTTTTATCTTTTCTTTAATCATTTTATTCATTTTATATTCTAAATAAACATTTTTAAAACTCTTGTCTGCAATTTTTCAAGATAATGTTACTTTATTAAGATTACTGAGTCCTTGAATATAAACTACCAAACATGGCGTTGATTGTTATTGTAAGGAGTGTGTTCAGGGTGCACAATCAGCTCCTGCAAACCATGATGGTCTCTGGTGTTGTACGGTTAAACTTGCCTGGCGTATTCTGGACTCTCTCTGGTAATGAGGATGAGATTTAGATTCTCACCGGATGCTTCTGTATTTCCGATCTTAGTATCCATTCATGGCCATAGAGTGATGTCCTGAGTCAGAGTTGTGATAAAAAACAGCTAAAAATTAATATGAAGATAAAAACAGGTCAAAATCAATAAAAAAAATGAGTTACATTACTTCATCTAATAATGATAATTAGAAATAATGAAATTTGATTTTTTCTTCAACTTTTTTTCTTTTTTGAAATACTATCAGGACCTCATAATACATGCAAAATCTTAATCCAAGTTGATCTTTGGTGAAATTTTAAAAAAAAAGTAAATATGGTGATTGTACTTTGTGATTAGGTTTTAGCTATCAGTGTATTCTCTTTACAATTTCAAAAATATCTTTGAAAAATGTACTTTTGTTGGTTTAATTGTCTGCAATGTCTGTTTACCTCTTAATATCATAAACCGCTTTATACCACTCCTAATTGGCTGCGGAGCTCTTTGGCAGAGGAAACAAAGCTTTTTAAATTTATTATGTTGGATGGAATAAAAGATAAATTTCAAAATTAACTTAAGTAGAAAGGAAGGTAACTTTGATCAATAGTTAATCCCCTTGTAATTGACATTTACATTTCTTATATGAAACTAAGAGTTAAAGTTAGTTTAATTTTTATTCTTTGTTTTCTGCAGGAAATAACAGATAAATCTGTTCCTCAACACACAAAAGGAAAGAAAGACCAAGTGTTGAAGGTAGTTTACACAGAAGAAGAAAACGAAAAAGTAAGTCCTATCAATAATACTATTGATGATAATGATAGCAAAGGAAGGACAATCTTCGAAAAGGGAGATCTTCAGGAAAAAAGTTACTATCATTGGTGCAGTGCTGCTGGAGCTCACTCAAGTGCCATTCCAGAATCTCCAGGAAAATTAAAAGAAAAAAAATAGCCAAAACAAATGAACAAGACAAAAAAAATAAATAAATAACCCAAGTTGTATATCTACCCATTCCTTGTACTAGGCAACATCGTGGTCCCATTCATGTTATACACACACGCGTATATGTATATATATAAATAATATATATTATTGAGTCATTCACAGACAGCTGTTTTGTTGTATTACAACTCTTCAGTGTGGCTATAGACTATCTGTTATCCCATCCAGTACCACGAGGCAGGATTGAAACCTTCGCTTCAGACCCGGAGGCCGATATCCTATCTCTGCGATAGGGAACTGGATGGTCAGTAAGACTGAATTTAAGCAATATATTTATTTAGTTTAAATTCCCCATCCACCAGAGGGCTCTATTCCTATGGAAGATATATATATATATATATTTAGGGTTAGTGGAAAAAAATTGTCGAATACTTTGGTTGAATTTATTGGTAGAGAATTGACCCAAAGAAGTTTTTTCTGTGTAATTAGTATTCTCAAAGAGGATATCATAAGTTTGTTTGTATGCAGTCTGAAATCAAAGCCAACACAACAGATTTAATATTCACATGGGTGAACATTCAATAGATATGACACAAACGGCGCGTCATGTCTGTGTGTTATACTTATTGATCCCTCATTGTAAAATACATTTTTGGGGTAACCTAAGTAAGTAAGCCCTGTTTCAAAAAATAAATATGTAATATAAAATATCGATATACAAAGCACATAAAACCTTATATAAACTGATGAACTACATGTATGACATAAACTATTTAGTAAGAAAAGGAGGTAGTATTTGATCAACACTGCTGGGGTGCCTTGTTAAAATAACTGTTTTGTTTTTAAAATCCCAGAAACTGTTACATGGTAAACGACTGATGATCACAACACGACACAATTTATACACTGTACCATAATAACAAAGTATATGTGAAACAGGAAAAAGACACTGGAGAAAATTGCATAAACTACATTGACAGATATTGGGAAATGGATGACTGAAGTGAGACAAAAAAACTTATTGTAAAAGTTTTTCAACGTTTGGTGTTTAAAGCTGGAAAGCTTTCTGAACAAGATATATTTATAGTTATCAGTGAATGATTGATTTGCATAGTGTAGATGAAATAACCAATTAACATAAACAAACCTAAACTAGTTTACCTGACCATGGAGCATTGTTCAGTGAAAAATTTTCTGCATGAAACTGCTTTTGATCCATTTTATCATTCGTAATACCTTCTCCATGAGCTGCACAAATCTTTCTTTTATGTTCCTGTTACATTTTTACCTTTCTTAAAATAAACAAATCGACAAAATAAGACAATTCAAACAAATTTGAATTGAAGGGAAACCTGCATGCTCCCTGCCCCCATTTACCGCCATTAATCATATATTGGCGCATACCATTGCAACCATTGATCTTGATGAAATCCTTCATCTGTGATTGTATATTTTGACCTTATTAGTGCACACAATGTAAAACTGTGCAGATTTTGGTTTCTTTAAGCTTGGTCAATTTTGATACCTTGTACATTTCAGGTTGTCTTGACTGTCGAGAGCAAACTTTTCAATTACCATGACAAACATTCAGAATTCTTCAACAACAAAAACAATTGGGTAAGTAAGATGGTCTTTTTTTTTCTAGCCCCTCTTCTTCTGTCATATTTTTAAAAATCTGTATAGTATATAAAAGCAGGAGGAGAATTCAACGTTCAGTGCTACTTTGAGAGCTATTTTCTAGCCATTTTACTCAAATCAAGCCATTTAGAAAATGGCCTTAAAAAGGTTAACATTGTTATTTTAGCATGTTTCTGACATGTGGGCATTTTCTGGTGTCTTTTTTTTTTTTCAGGTTAGTTTAATGCGAAAGTTTTAAAATGGTTGAAAACGGCTGAATTATTAATGCATTCTATCATTTGAAATTCTATTTGCAATGACCTCCCATTACTAAACGGAAAATGTGTCATTTGGCATAGACAGTGTAAATAAAATTAAAGAAAATAGGAGTGCTGCTAGAAATCTTGAATTGTTTTCCCTTAATTGTTTATTCTATTTATGCTTTCTAGGCCGAGTGATTTTCTAAGTTATGAGATGTCATTTCAAATGGCTTCTAATGATATAATGCATTGATAATGTATCTATTGCTTTATAATATGTTTATATACGTATGCATATGTAATATATAAGTGAACAATAATATAATGTATCACAAGAGTGTGAATATGTATCAGTGTATCAAATTGAACTTAGAAAAAAGTGCTCAATACCATCAGTAGAGCAGTTATAAAATAAGTCAAGATTTTTTTCCATGGTTCATTGCTCATTTTTTAAAAAAAAGGTTTTTTATTTGAAATGAAATTGTAATGTGAAACTGCTTATAAATCAGATGATATATGAGTTTTTTAATCTTTTGTTTGATGCTTTAAGCTAGTTAGTCTTATGAAAGACCATATATATATATATATATATATATATATATATATATATATATATATTGTATGTTATACGATGCATCAAACGATATATATGTTGACAAAAAAATAGTCGTATTTAAATAAAATTTATTGTATGTTTCGAAATCCCTACTTTGTCAACACCAGAAGGCGAAACATGTTAAATTTGATTTTAATAAATTTAATCCAAATATGACTACTTTTCTTATTGTCAACTTGACACACACATACACGAATATATATATATATATATATATATATATATATATATAAAGAAAAGGATATATGTGATTAGACAGAATGAATTATAAGTTGCGTTATATTATGCAGAACACTTATTTCATTATTGCATTGACGAGACAAATAGAACGGGAATGAACAAGAGGAGAATTTAGTTTGAAAGCACTTATTTGGGTCCTCACTTTACTGGTGGCTGTTAAACTCAATGGTAAAAGTATTGCTATATTGAAGTGGCTATCCTATCAGTGGCAGGTTCGATTCTTGCAGCAGCCCTAATCTCTCTAATTGTTCATTTTATTTATATTGTCTAGATCAAGTTATATATTAACCATGTAACAACGAGAGATCATTTCTAATGAGTTTCTATACAGTAAAACACAATTTATGATTCATATATATATACATATGAATTATAAATTGTGTTATATATATATATATATATATATATATATATATATATATATATATATATATTGTTAATAATCTTGGTAAAATTACAATTGGAAAGTGATGAGAAATTTAAGAGAAAAAAGATTTTCTTTTCCAAGTAAAGCAGAATGACCAATCTGTAATAAACGATTGAAAAAATTCCGTGTCATATATATATATATATATATATATATATATATATAGAAGGTGAAGAGAAAAAATTAAGAGAAAAGCAAGTGTTGTGTTTCGATACATTTTGACAGTATTCAGGCAGAGAAACTTGTAGTAGTGCAGAGAAGATGGCTGGCAACTGTCAAAATGCATCAAAACATGCCGACATGATAATAAAAATCTTTGAGATTTAACACCTGCTTTCTCTCAATTTTTTTCTTTTCACCTTCCAATTGTCTCTTCCATGAACATTCTGTCGAATCAACTCACATCCACACAACAAACGTATATATATATATATATATATATATATATATATATATATATGTCCAGGCTATCTATGTGTATATAATCTCCTACACTGTCTCTCTCTCAATGGAAAACTACTGTTTGACAAATCGTTGTGATAAACTGTAATTTATCTAGTTCTCGTGCATACTCACACACGCTAATACACAAAAATGTGAACATGTTCACTTGCCAACTGAAACACACCACCCCCAGACTCGATTAATATTTTCACTGCTCAGGCACAAAGAGCTCCCTACACTACTTCTCATGCCCCTGACCCATCTAACCTTTCTTCAATTTGTCACCAAGGAACCCTTATTCAGTCCGTGGTCCTTCATAGAATCCAGGCTGACAAATAAGGCACTTTTGCACCAAATTTGATACTATCTGCATTCGGTGGTATATTTAGTACCATGCCCAAAATATTGTGTACATTTTAGATCTTTTAATAAATAAAATAAGGAAGGCATGTTTTTAATTAGAAAGTTTTATTTTCAATAATAATTATTACAATAAAATTGATATGCTGACTTATCATAAATATCATATTGGTTGATATATTATCGTCATCATCAGTTTGTTTGCATCCATTATTGGACATAGATCTTCTCCAAGGTTTGCCAAACCTCTATATCATGAGCATTGCAGAGCCAGCACTTCCGGAATTTACCTAGCTCGTCACGCCATCTTACTTTCTGTCAGCCACAGCCTTACACCTGATCTCTCAGGATCCAGTTTGTGAGACATGTTGTCCAGTGGTTGTCTACCATTCTTGCAACATGTCCAGCCCATTACCATTTGAGTTTTCTATAAGTTTCTATGACGTTTCTAACTCCTGTCTTGTTTCTGATATACTGTGCTGTCTTATGGTCTCTCCATGTGAGGTTGAGCAAGTTTCTTTCATGAGCATGTTGCATGGTTCTCAGTTTGAGGATCAATCTTCTGGAAAAGCTCTGTGTTTCAGCTCCATATGTGACTATTATACTTCTTTTCAGGACAAGTGGGATTTCCTTGTTCATAACACTGTGCAATATTTTCTTTTTAATTGTTTTTGGTGTGTTATATGAGTTATTTTCTGATTGGTTATATCTAAAATGTATAGAAAATATTAATCATCAAATCTTTGCAGCCCCAGAAATGGACTATAGATTCTTCTTCCTATGATTTTCCGTGTCTGTCTATCTATCTATCTATCTATCTGCATGTCTCTGGATGCTCCTTATCACATTTTTGTGGCTACAATCTTTGAAATTTACATGAGTATACCACTGGGCACCATCTAAAGACGATTAGATGGTGCATTTTGGGATCTCCATGCCCATTTGGGGCCCAACAATGACCATATCTTGGGCTGGTATTTCCTGAATTTTTGATAAAAAAAACTTTTAAAAAAAAAAAATATATAAATTTATATAATTTTTAGATAATAATTTCTGGTACATGCTTGGTCTATGGTGATTCACTTATGTGAGGTATGGATATTCCCTTTTAACTTTGTTCTTGGGACCAGGTCAATGGTCAATTGGACAATGGGCAGATTTACACATTTTAATCCCATAGTGTAAGAAAAGCACTTACATGTGCATATGACTGTCCTTGATGAAAAAGCAGTTCCAATACTCTTTACTCATAAGCAATCAAAAAATAACACTTATTACCCAGGAACCAAAAGCACATTGCATGGTGTGATTATATACTATGGATTTGGTAGGTTTTTGATAGATTTGGTATGTTTCGGGCTGTGATATCGGTACGTTTGATAAATCTCTTTTGGCAGCCCCTGCGGTAGAGTCTGTTCATGGCCTCTGTTTGGAAACTCACCGAGCATTGAGAACACAATCCAAGGTTTTTAGAGACAATTGCTTCCAACTCGTTACGTGGCCTTCTCCATCCATCCATCCATCTTTGATCCTTTTCCCCCCCGAATCCCCCAACCCTAACCGCAACCCAACCTCCCCGTCCCAATCCTCATCACAAGGCCGCAAAATCTCTTCCCGTCTTTTGCCAAACCCTGCGTGCGGATTCTCTACAGGCTGTCTTTTTCCTTGCCAAATTTCTTTACATCTCTTTTCATTCGCCCGCCCGAACCGTTCCACAGCCGTCACAATTTCTCATTCGCTATTTCGTTCAGTCACTCAATCTTTTATTCACTCGTTTGTTTTCTTCCGTTCGGATCCGATTCATCCGTTGTCATTTTTCACTTCTCCTTCCCTGATTGTTCCCCTTTTTACACCCCACCTCCGCTTCTTTTCTTTTTCTTGTCTCCGTTCGCTGGGCGGGATATGCAATATGCCAACATCTTTTATCGTCAGGATGCTTGGATTATGGCGGAAACCTGTTCAGCGTTGCTATTTTCTCCTCCTATGCATCTAAACAGCAATGTCGATGAGATGAAGGTTTAGTTAGCGGCTTCAAAAGACTCCTGGCAAAAGTTTCTTTTCACCTCTATTGCACCTCGCCCTTCTTGACGGACTCTTCTCTCTCCTCTATTGTCAGTTGATCGTTTGCGTGGACTAGCTTAGTGACTATTTGCCAAGGGGGACAGGGGACACAGAGGTGTGGAGTGGCATAACAGTTACCTGTACAGAAAACAGAATCAAAGGACCGAGTTTTAGTTTTGGTCACTGATGCCTATTCAGATTCTTCAGATCACTCCCTGGCTTCAAAAGTTTAAAAGAAAACCAAAATATTTAAGACTCCAAAACTTGAAATCTTCTAGAAAAACATTGAAATCAGCCTCCCTGGACCTACAAATTTGAAGAATAAAATAAAACAAGTTGGGTTAGTCACTCAATAGAAACTGTCATGTGACCAATGTCTTTTGGCAGCATGGCATGTTGGTGGTGATCAATCAAACATTTAGAAAAAGCGGTGTTCAATGAATAAGTTTCTTCTCTCGCCTGTTGTTGTGCAGTGATCTGTAAAAAAGTCTGAATTATTTAAGAACAATAAGACACAAACTAAAGGTTCAATTTTGCATAAAGTTACATTGCAAATTGAATCCCTCTCTAAAATTCTATTTATGGTAAGAATTTTCAAGTTTATTGGACAAAATAAGTAGTAAATATTCAAATTTTTAGCCCTCTAGCTACATCGGTGTGGTTTGTCTACATGAAACACACATACCTGCCGGATCAACTTAAAAGCTGCTAGAAACCGATGTTGACAGTTTTGGTTGTCATCTGAATTGGCAACATTGGTTTTGGCTGAGGCTGTTAATGTTCAGTTCACAGTAATGCCCTTGGGAAAGGTATGCTTATTTATACACCAAACAGATTCTTCATTTTTTGTATTTGTATCATATGGAGAAGGGAGGTATGGACAGGCATAACAATAACCAGGCATGGATAATGGAATAGGCAGATTGGGTTCAAGACGAGGCTGTGTTTACCTTGCTCTAATGCCCTTGATAAGAGCATATATGTACTTACTCCCTTTTCTTGGGGTGAATAGCAGGGCTTTTGGAGCCCTTTAGCCCTGTAAGACAGTCTATCTAAAAGAAGGTTACTCTGACAGAAAAAAAAAACAAAAGCTTGGCAGTTGTCATTGCTGGTCCCAAGCTTGGGTGAAGGGAGAGGGTTGGATGTGGGGATAGAAGCTCCGCGTTGTCAAATCTACTGGCCACTGAAACTGCAGCATAGTGATTGTGGCTCTGTGACAAGAAGTCCTGAAGAATAAACAAAAAAAAAATGTACGTATGTGCAGGGCATGTCTAGAAAGCAATGAGACTGATTGTATAAAATACTTATCAACTCAATTAGGAAACAAGTTTATCCGCTTCAAAAAAGTTCCTTTGGGAAACCACACACCAACGACGAAGACATTGTTCCTACTCTTAGTAACATTGCTGGAAGTCTTCAACTGACACTACCTCAGACCTCCAGGGTCTAAATCTGGCTCTATCCTTTTAGCCAAGGTCGTTCTGTTGTCCCTAATTCTATTTTTGATCTCACCTCAAATTGTTCTGTAAATTCAAAGGCTGTTCTATTTTTGACAGAAAGCACAGAACGAAAAATGAGTTGACGCAAATGAGTATCCAAGACACTTCACCATAAGCACACATGTGTGTCACTGAATTCTTTCTCACCAACGTGTCTCATAAGTCTTGGTATGTGTGTGATCGATGAAGAAGTTTATCATCCATATGTACGCCGCATTTATCAATCATCATCATCATCATCAGTCTTTTAGCATCCCTCGTTGGACATAGACCTTCCCCAGGATTTGCCACACTTCTCTATCATGGGCGTCAGGGAGCCAGTACTTCCTGAACTTGTCTAGCTCGTCTCTCCATCTAACATTTTGCCGGCCTCGGTTGCGCATGTGGTCTCGGGGAATCCATGTTGTGAGTTGTGATGTCCATCGATTGTCTGCCATTCTTGCAACATGGCCAGCCCAACGCCATTTGAGATTTTTTATGGATTCTATGATGTCTCTAACTCTTGTCTTTTCCCGGATGTGTTGTGCTGTTTTGTGGTCTCTCCATGTGAGGCCCAGCATTATTCTTTCATGTGCACGTTGCATGGTTCTCAGCTTACAGGTCTGTCTCTTGGTTAAGTTCCATGTTTCAGCTCCATAAGTGACTATTGGGAGGATGCATTGGTTATACACTCTTCTCTTTAGGATTAATGGGATCTTACTGTTCGATAAATCCAAAGTCAGTTCAGTTGGATCCATGAGTTCGTTAAAACCGAAGTTCGTTATAGTGAGGGTTTACCATAATGTTAGATACATAAGGTGTTGAAATATGTTCAGCCCATTGGTATTGAGTTTTTAATGGTTCCTATGATATCTAGGACTCCTATTTGGTCTTGTGATCTATGTGACATCGAGCACAATTTTCACTTGTGCCCTTTGCATGGTTTAGAGTTTGGGGGTCAGTCTTTTCATCGGATTCCACATTTCAGCTCCATAGGTGACGATTGGGAGGATGCATGTATTCAGGATAAATTGGATTTTCTCTTCCTCTTGAAGATTGAGCTGGCTCTAAAGAAAGTTTGCCAGACTGACATCAAATATTTCTTCTTTTTTTTTTCTCAATCATTAGTCCCTGGTTAACTCACGTCATTTATTTATTAATTTTTTTCAATCAAATCTCATGATAAATATAAAATTACATCATCAGTGTTCATAAGCATGGGATTATAGATTAAAATTGTTTTTTTTTCTTTAGATATAATTTATAGTTTCCCTTATAACCCCCTCCATCCGCAGTTCGTCGTTAAGTAGTATGTCGACATTTGATAAACAAAACTGTTCAATTTCCGTAAGTACAGTTAGTTAATAATAATTGTAGCAAACAGAAAAGTAATGAGTTTCCAAAGTATATATATCTATACATATTATACCTACCTCAACTATCAAATTAAATTTTTATAGCATATATCAGTAAGATAAACCAAGATTGCTGATGCACCCCATTTCTTCTTAAGAAGGAGATTAGAAAGTAATTTGGATAATCTGAAAAATGAATTAAAGTTTTTCTAGTGACCACCCAGAACTTGAAATTTAATCAACTTGCCAAACAATATTTCCTTGCCTTACACCCCACCTCACCCTCAAGCCTCTCTCGCCTGGACACCTCCCATTTTTTTGTTGGGGTGGGAGGTTGGTTCACCTGCCTACACTTCCAGTTCCCACACATTATTTTACAAGTGCCAAAATATTCAATTTCAGTGGATTTAGGTAAATGTTTTCCTGACTCGGTTCAACATATACTTGTTTTTTTGTGTTTTTATTTGGGAATATGAGCAAGTGTGTGTGTTTGTGCACATGGATATATATCCACATGTGTGTGTGTGTATATATATATATATATATATATATATATATATATATATATATAAATGAATAAATGGCTTGGCTACACAAACCAAGATTGTTTCGAGTGTTTTCCACAACAGTCAGACCATAAGTCAGCAGGGCCCATGTGCCGAATAACCCTCTAGCCTTTTAAGTTGATGACTTGCCGAGGACCAATCCCACCCTTTAAACCAAGGGTTTGCATCCTATGGTCCACTGAGATCGTACAGATAGGTGCAGGGTTCCAAGGTTGTAGGTTTGACAGGAGTTCCTCCACCTAACAGATGCAAGTTAGGAATGGGGGTTCTGCTACCCCTTTGTGGGAGTGTTCTGTCTGTTAGGCTGACCTATGGTCAAACCACTGGACAAGAACATTCCCTAGTTGGTAAAAGTCTGAGTTGACAATAAGGTTCTATGTAGTGAGTGCAAAATGTATCCAATACATTTCAAAAAGTTCATTTCCTCATACTTATGTAGCTTCAAAACAAGCAGAATTTAGACCTAAGATTTCTGATCCTTGTTTTCACTTTACCATGATTAATCTCGTTAGAAACTGTCTCTTCAAAATAGGTTTCTTCAGTTTTCAAGTGGGTCTGTCTGGCTAGTTATGTATGTATCTTGTGTACAGGCTGATCCAATGGACCTAGAGGACTGAAAATTTCAACATTTACTCCCTTTTAGAAACTTAGATTGTGTAGGCCAAATGATACATTCATCATGTAATAACGGGAGATCATTTCAAATAGAGTTTCAATATAATATGACCCATTTTATAATCATTTCTGTCAGATCATATATACATTTCTAAATGAAACTATGTGTTGAAAGAAACAAATAAAGCAGATATGAATTGTGAATAAATAAAATGAGACTTTGGAGTTGAAATAGTTTTTTGAGCGTTTGCATTACCAGCAGCTGTTTAACTAGATAGTATAAGCAAAGTTATGTTGAAGCGGCTACCTTATTGGTTGCAGGTTCAATTCCTACAGCAGCTTCATCTTCTTTGTTTATTCTATTCACATTGTCTAGGTCAAATGATGTATTCACCATGAAATAATGGGATGTCATTTCCAATAAGAGATTCAATATGAAATTACACAATTTATAATCATATATGTATATAAACGTAAACATGTACGTACATATAAACACACTTTTATATGTACAAATATACCTAGGTAAATTCATCCCTTAACATCTTCAAGGCTTCACCTTCTATAATTATGTTGTTTTTTTTTACTTTTGTCTTCATTCTGCTCATCTTTAACCCTATTTTTTAGCTTTTTCTATTTAGATCACTTAGCATGTTTTGTAACTCCTCTACAATTTTTGATAGCAATGCAATATCATCACAGTACCTCTATATATATTCTCTATCTGTGTTTACTCCCACACTTTCCCGGTCTGTTCTCGAAAAGGTGTTTTCAAGGCTTGTGTAAAGAGCTTGGGTGATATTATATCACCAAATCTATCTCCTTGTCCAAACTTCATCCTCTTTGTATCTTTAATATATATATATACATTTGCATATTTACAAACACACACACACACACACACATGTACATATCTATCTATTTATCTATATATATATATATGTGTGTGTGTGTGTGAATAAATATACATATGTATTTAAATATATGTATTATTAATAAATTGATATATGATCCAACAGAATATCAATAAATGCATTATACTATTGAAACTCTATTTGAAATGACTTCCCGTTCTTTCAAGGATAATGAGTCACTCGGCCTTGACAGTGTAATAAGAAATAAACAATTGAAGAAAAATGGGGCTGCTTTTAATCCACTCCATCTTGCCCAGCACAGGGATAGATATGTAATGGGGAAGAGGGTATACGTGGGGGTATGTTGTATATCTACTTCATAATATCCAGGCTTTTTGTACGTCTAATATCCACTGATAGACATTACCATACACCTACTTCATTATATTTAACATTTCCTATTAACACCTGATACAGGTTGACCCTTCAAAATATGATATATAATTCTGCCTACTCTCAATTCAAATTCCATTTATAAATAGTTGTCTTCTTAATCTCTCCGTTTGCCTGTCTTTCGAAGAAGTCCAGAAAATGGGCAAAACGTCGGGAATTAAATTTCAAAAACTTGCATAGATGATGAAAAAATATTACTTCTTGATGAGGTACTGTTGCAATGGAATTGCTACGTTCACACATTCAAAACTCGTGTAGAGGATGAAAAACATTCCTCCTTAATGAGGCTGAGAATAAGAATAAAATTTCAACAAGTTCAAAACAAAACTTATGATATTGTCATTCAATTCTCTTACCTAGTTCCCAAAACAAAGCCTTTCCATGTATCTAATTCATAAAAAAACATTTCCATCTCTGGCCCCGAGCCCCATTAACCATACCCATGGGGATCGTATTCTTATCTCCAACTATTTCCAACATCTCGAAGCACTGGACAAGAGGTTGCACCATCATGGTTTTGCTATTTTACCTATTAGTGGGGCTGGGGTAAGGAGATGGATTCATGCCTTCCCGAATGCATTAGTGTAAAATGAACGCAGATGGTCTCAGCTTGAGTTCGAACTCTGCTTGCTTACTCCATTCTCCATGCTTTCAACTGCTGGGCCACCAACATCTTTGCTTAGTCAACCATCACTAAATGATAATACTTAAAGGACGATCCGTAAGATGATCAATACAACTTTAAATAGGGCATCACTGGGTCATCTTACAATTCAATGCATGTGCAATATCATGGGTGGGGCTGCTATATAATCATGAGAAGGGTGTGGCTTTAACACATGCCTGCGATGGTTATCTGTCTTTTTCCACCTGAGCGATTACCTATGATAATTGGTATAGGTGTGGGCCTCTCGTTTTTTTTCTTGTTATTTGTATGGCCTTAGATACTTGCCGTGAAATTAATTAATGACAGAAGGAAGAAAGCATTGATAGACAGGTCTGGTTAGTCAGTCAATAGTATCTGTCACGTGACTAACCTCTTTTGGCAGTACGCCATGTTGGGGGTGATCAATTGAAAAATCGGATTGATGGGGAATCTACGAATAAGTTACTTCTCTTGACTTAATTTAGCTTAGGTACATTTTTTTGCTCTAAAATCCTTGAAAACTGACCCAGAGTGCTGAAACTTTAATATGTTGTAGCTTAGACATAGAGCTTTAAAGAAACTGGGAGTCCGAGACATCATAGAAACTATTAAGAAACTAAAATAGCAATGGGCAGGCCATGTTGCAAGAATGAAAGACCACTGATGGACATCATGACTCAAAACATGGATCCTCAGAGGTGACATGAGAAACCAAGGATGACTGAACAAGATGGAGAGATGAACTTGACAGATTCAGGAAATACTGGCTCTGCGATGTCCATGATAGAGAATTGTGTGAAGGTCTATATCCAACGACAGACGTTAAAAGACTGATGATGATGAATGTAAACTATGTTTAATTCAATTTGTTCATTTAATCATTTATGTACACTTTGATCATCATCTGATATTGGCATGTTGTATCTTTTGTGAAACTCTTATGTCTAAGCTATTAGATATCAAGATTTTGACTTTCTGGGTCTATTTTCAAGGTTCTAGGAGCAAAGAAAAACGGTACCAAAGCTAAAATCATATAATTAAAGTTAGTGATTATCTTCGCTTAGCATTTTTCATTAGCTGTGCCTACCACTGCTGGTTAATCACTCAATAGAAACTGGCAAGTGATCAACATCATGTTGGGGTGATCAATCAAAAAATTTGAAATAGGTGTGAGTGATCAAAGGATTTATTTCTCTCTCTTTCTCATGGGCGATTACGTCTGGATGACATTTCCCAAGATCAATATATGAATGCTGCTGGACACAAACTAAGGGACCAATTTATGATAAACTCGCTTCATGAATGTACCCCACCAACACATAAACCACGAAAAACCTAAGGGGGGGTTTCAAGAAATAAAGTAATCTTCTCTAGACATGAATGTTTAAATTTTTGCCCCTTTAGTGTGGCTTATACATCCAGCCGGTCAGACCGACTTGAAAAGTAGATTAACCAATGTTAACAGGTTTTATGACTGTTTTGGATGATGTGTTCTTATAATACATATAATCCTTATGGCCCCACAAATGCCCTGACCAAGGGGGCTACATATTCTCCTAGTGAGATATGAATATTATAATTATTCTTACTAGCTAAAACTCGCTCTCTATAGATGTAGATAGAAAGATAGATTTACAGATATCGATATACATATATATATATATATATATATATATATATATATATAGAGAGAGAGAGAGATAAATAAATATAGAAAGAGATATATATAAATAGATAAAAATAGAGATAGTTAAATATAGATTCATACATAGATAAAGATATATATCTATATATATATATTGAGTGAGGGATGTAGATACATGTGTATATATGTAGATAGATTTAGAGAGAGATGGATTAATAGATACATATATATGTACGAATAGATATATATTTAGAGAAAAATATATATGTATGTACATATAGAGTGATATATACAAGGGTATGTAGATATATATTGATGTATGTAGATAGATAAAAACAGAGATAAAAAGATATATATATATATATATATATATATATAGAAAGTGAAAGAGAAAGCTATGTAGATATATATTCAGAGAAATATATATTTATATTTATATATATATATTGAGGTAGAAAGGAAGTGATACACATATGTAGATATATATATATGAATATTGATATGTATGTATTTAAAGATTTATGAATATATATATATTTGTAGATATATATGTGTGTGGATATATGAATATACAGTGAGAGAGTGATATATATATATATATTAAGGGAGAGTGATATATTTCGAGAAAAAGTTGTATGTATTGAGAGAGAGAGGGTATGAATATACAAATATATATATATATATATATACATATATATATATATAAAGAGAGAGAGAAATGAATATGTATATATATATTTATATATATATATAAAGAAAGAGAGAAATGAATATGTATGTATATATATATATATATACATATATATGTTTAGTGAGAGAGATATGAATATATAGGTATATATATAGAGAGAGAGAGATAGAGAGAGCAACCTCAGATTTGCAGAATACGTCGTCCTTACTGCAGAGAACTTACACAACCCCCAACTAATGCTAGATGAACTAAAAGCAGAATGCAAAAAAGTCGGCCTGCACATGAACTTCATTAAAACGAAAATCTTGTGCAACAATTACATTGTGAATAAGAACATAACTGTCAAAATCGAAGATGCAAAACTGGAGAAGGTAGACCACTACATCTATCTCAGACAATGAATCTTCAAAAGAGGAAATTAAGCCAAGAATCACTCTAGGATGACAAGCCTTCAGCAGAGCAAGCTCAACTTTCAAAAACCAGACAATCCCAATAATCCTAAAAAGAAAAGTATACAACAAATGCATCCTCCCAGTAGTCACTTAAGGAGCTGAAACATGGAATCTAACCAAGAGACAGACCTACAAACTGAGAAGTATGCAATGTGCGCATGAGAGAATCATGCTCAACCACACATTGAGAGATCACAAGACAGCACATTATATCAGGAAGAAAACAGGAGGCCGATTCTTCATAGAGACTATCAAAATACTTGAATGGCAATGGGCAGACCATGTTGCAAGAACGACAGAAAACTGACAGAAATCACAACGCACAACATGGATCCCCAGAGATCACATGAGAAACCGAGGCCGATAGAATACAACATTGAGAGATGAACTACACAAATTAGGAAATACTGGCTCCATGACGCCCATGATAGAGAAATGTGATTAATCCTAGGAAAGGTCTATGTCCAACTACGGATATTAAAAGACTGATGATGATTATGTATATATATATATATATATATGTATATATGTATATATGGAGAGAGAAAGAGAGAGTGTTATATATGTATAGAGAAAGTGATGTATAGTTTTGTATACATATATATATATATATAGAGAGAGAGAAAAAGTGATATATAGATATGTTTACATATATATATACATATATGTATACAGAAAGTGATGTATAGATATGTATACGTATATATACATATATATATATGTATATATGTATAGAGAGAGAGAGTGATATACAGATATGTATATCTATATAGAGAATGATGTTTAGATTTGTATGTATATATAGTGTATGCGATGTATAGATATGTATATATATATATAGAGAGAGAGTGATAAATAGATGTGTTTATATGAGGAGGACGATAAATAGATATATCTATATAGAGAGGGTAATAAATAGATGTGTATATATATATATATATATATATGTAAATAGATATGTATATAGATATGTGTATATATATATATATAGAGAGAGAGATAGTGATATATAGATATGTGTATTTATATATATAAAGAGAGAGAGAGTGATATATAGATGTGTATATATGTATACGTAGAGAGATGGAGATATTGATATATACTTAGAAATATATATATATATGTATATATATAGAGAGAGAAATATTGATGTGTATGTATATATATATATTTAGAGAGAGAGAGAGAGAGATAATGATATATATATATGTATATAGATAATGATACATATATATATATAGAGAGAGAGTGAGGTCTAGATATATATAGAGAGAGAATGATTGACATTATATATATATATACATATACACATATATATATATATATATATATATATATATGTATAGCGTGATATGTATAGATATATAAATATGTGTTTAGATATATATATCTATATATATAGAGAGAGAGAGATAGATATATATAGATATAGAAATGGACATTATTTGGTCCGACAGGATGTATTATGAATTTTTTAAATGATTTCACATCACTACACAGTATATCATTCAATTTAGACACCATAAATAGAAAAGACAAAGTAAATTGGGCTGCTGCAGGAATCAAACTTGTCGCTAATAGGTAGCCGCTCCAACGTAGTGATGCATCCATCATTATACTAAACAACCCACTGGTAATGCAAAGGCCAAATAACTGCTTTCATCCCGAATTCTCATCTTGTTTATTCTTCGTTTTTTTTGTCTCCTTCAATGTGACAGTATGTATTCAAGGAACGGACATTTCTTGGTTAGACAGAATGAATTATAAATTGCATTATATTATGTAGAAACTTATCTGATAAGATTTCCTGTCGTTACACGGTTAATATATCATTCAATTAAGACAATGCAAATAGAATAAACAATTAATGAAAATGGGGCTGCCTCTGGTAGGTAGCTATTTCAATGTAGCGACGCACTTACCATTGTCAATTTTTCTATTATTATATATATATTTGTATATATTTAGTGGTTAGTAATTGCTTATAATTCATTGTTTCATTCAATGAGGATGCTGTACTTGTTTGTAGCTATAAATTAGGAATTAGGAGATTATGGTATAGGCATTTTCATTATTAGTCTGTAGTTTATCCATCAGTTCTTTGTGGCATGTTCCCTCTCTGAGAGTATTTTATTTTCATTCAAATCTCTTTCCTAATATTTGGATTCTTTTTTATGTAACCTTAGTTGTTAATTCAGTTATTCTAGGTTTGGTCTATATCTACTTGTCTGAGATAATTATGATGATTTGGTTGTTCTTTAAAGTGACTGGGGGAATAAGATATCTATGGGGGTTAATTTTTACTTTATCTATACGTAGGTTATTGACTTATGTTAGTTAATAAGAATTATGAGGTTTGCTGGCATTTGAACACTACTCATTTTTTCTGTTTAATAATCTTGTTTGTTGGTGCTTTTTGTTCTATTGGTAAAAGTGAGGATTTCAAATTTTTCATTTAGGCATAGGTAACATGGGGTTTCAGTATTCTGGCATATGTATGTTTGTTATAATTCCCATTTTACTTTGATTTTGCTCTCAGTTAGTCTCCAATAACATGTCGACAGTGATGTACTGTTTTTATATTTTTCGTTCATAAATGATGACATATGGTTGGCTAATTTTAGTTTAAAGGGTGTTTTTGACATTCCCTCATTACATTTCACTTCTAAAGGTTTCTCTTGGGTTGATATTTTGCAAAGGGCTACTTTTTTTTTGTCTGTACAATTACAATCTTGGTTTATTCATGCTTTCTCTGTCAGTATTAATTTTCATTACCTTATTGTTATGTTTTGTTAAAATTATCTGTACAACTATAGCTGATTTTCAGTTTTTTTTTTTGCAAGATATTTTTCTCAGTTTGTTGCTTGTGGATGAACTTTTTTCCTTTTGTTGGTATTTACTTGTAGGTTGAATGGATTTCCCTATCTGTACTCCTTTAGTTGTTGCTGTTGCTTTACTCAGTTGAATTTTACTTTTTCATCATATTCAAAGCTAGTTTCGGTAAAACCGCTGTCCTTTGAGGCTTTAGTATATCTATTTTCATCATCATTGAATATTGTTTCATTCAAGGAATTATATGTTTCTCTAGTTTCTTTTGGGGATTCTTTTTATGATTATGGGTGATTAGAACTTGTGTTAATATATGTAATTAAAAAATTTTCTATGTTTTTTTTAATTATTATTCAAACAAAAAGTAACATCTAAAAAATCTAGAATTTTTACATTCGCCTTGATTTCGACTTTAGAGTTCATTTTTTTTCATTTCTTTTATGATGCATTTTCTAATTCTCTCACATTTCTGCCCGGTGCTGTTTTTTCCAATTGGTATGCTATCATCCAAGAACAGTTCTTTATTTTTAGAGTCTCATTTTCTGGTGATGTTATGCAAAATATACAAACCAATTAGGTTTGACCTCTCTGCTGAATAAAAGACAATCCATAGAAACATGAAAACTGCAGACATGATTTTTTTTTGTCCATTGTTCTTGATTGTTGTACAGTACTGTCTGTCTACCGCGTTTGATTATTTCTGTATCTCTATTGTTGATGTTAGTATAGATTTCTGCGAATTCCTTGGCTTCCTCTAAAATTCTTTTGAATTTAGAAGGGAGGAAGTCCATGCTGTCAAATTGTGTGAAAGTAATTGCATTTTTTTTGCTTAAATTTATTAAAACCAGGTAATAATATCATTCGTGTTCATTCATTGATTTAGTTGTTGAGGCTGGAGTTTATTTTTAATATTTCATTTCTTACATATAATTGTCTATGTGTATAGATGTATATATATATATATGTATATGTGCATGTATATATATATGTATATGTGCATGTATATATATATGTATATGTGCATGTATATATATATGTATATGTGCATGTATATATATATGTATATGTGCATGTATATATATATGTATATGTGCATATATATGTATATGTGCATATATATGTATATGTGCATATATATATATATGTGCATGTATATATATATGTATATGTGCATGTATATATATGTATATGTGCATGTATATATATATATGTATATGTGCATGTATATATATATATGTATATGTACATGTATATATATATATATATATATATATATATATATATATATATATGTATATGTGCATGTATATATGTATATATTCATGTATATATATATATGTATATATGCATGTATATATATGTATATGTGCATGTATATATGTATATATTCATGTATATATATATATGTATATATGCATGTATATATATGTATATGTGCATGTATATATGTATATATTCATGTATATATATATATGTATATATGCATGTATATATATGTATATATGCATGTATATATATGTATATATGCATGTATATATATGTATATATGCATGTATATATGCATATATATATATGTATATATGCATGTATATATATGTATATATGCATGTATATATATGTATATGTGCATGTATATATATATATGTATATATGCATGTATATATATATGTATATATGCATGTATATATATATGTATATATGCATGTATATATATATGTATATGTGCATGTATATATATATGTATATGTGCATGTATATATATATGTATATGTGCATGTATATATATATGTATATGTGCATGTATATATATATGTATATGTGCATGTATATATATATGTATATGTGCATGTATATATATATGTATATGTGCATGTATATATATATATGTATATGTGCATGTATATATATATATGTATATGTGCATGTATATATATATATGTATATGTGCATGTATATATATATGTATATGTGCATGTATATATATATGTATATGTGCATGTATATATATATGTATATATGCATGTATATATATATATGTATATGTGCATGTATATATATATGTATATGTGCATGTATATGTGCATGTGTATATATATATGTATATGTGCATGTGTATATATATGTATATATATGTGCATCTGTGTGCATATATATATGTGTATATGTGCATCTGTGTGCATATATATATATATATGTATATGTGCATCTATGTGTATATATATATATGTATATGTGCATCCGTGTGAATATATATATATGTATATGTGCATCTGTGTGTGTATATATATACATGTATATGTGCATACGTGTGTATATATATGTATATGTGCATGTGTGTGTATATATATATATATATATATATATATATTTACAGTACCACTTATTTTTTTGTTAGAAAGTTTATTTCCATCTTAACCAAACAAAGCAGCATTTTACTATTTCTAATCGAACATTACTCAATCAAACAATAATTCTCAGGTATTATTTTTGACCAAACTCTGCAGCATGGAAAGTCTGCTGCCAAAAATATGAATATGTTGCCATTCAAAAAAAAAGTGCACTTTGAAGAAAAGTTTCATTGCTGTAGAGTTCCTGTTCACTTGAACCCCCATAATGACAGGATGTGACACATGGTTGGTCTGATTTGGAGATCTCATTCACATGAAGAAACACCTGGAAATTTCTCATCGTCTTCGCTACTTTTACTGATCTTGAGGTCTTGGAATGAATCTTGAATCTCCTGGACTTGACTGCGCTGGCTATGGCACCTTATCTGCAAACGCCTGATCATAAATAGATGAACCCTGGTTGTTCGAATGTTACATCCAATGCTGTAGAGTTTCGTTATAAATTATACCTGATAATATCCGTTTTGATTGTAATGTTCCAGTAGAAATAATAAAATCCTGTTACGTCTGGTGTAGAAGAAAATCAACTTTCTATGAAGAAGTGGTCGCGGTGTACACATTTATGTGGGACTTGGTATATATAATTAGAGAGGTAGAGAAAGTGGTGCCCTGAATGTGAACATTACTTTTTTTACGAGTTTTTTGACACTTTGAATTAATAGAGCAATAAGGAAAGACCCAAGAAGGACAGTCCTGTAAGTCATGATGCGTGTCCACTGATAAAAACAAAACGAGAGAACGGTGGTTACAAAGAGTCGGACAAAGGGGGCAAAATATCAAAAGACGTGAGAAGGCAGGAGAAAACATAAACAGATTATGCTTTCAAAGAACATTGATCATAAATAAAAGTTGATGAAAGCTCGATTAAAAATGAAAACAGACTCAGTTAGTCACCCAATGGCAACCGTCTGGTGACCACTGTCTTTTGGCAGCAAGTTGTGTTGAGCATGATCAATTAAATAATCAGAAAGAAAAGGTGTGATTAATGAATAAATTGCTCCTCTCGTCTTTTTTGTTGGGCTGTGATCAATTTAGCATAAATTTATTTTGTAAATTGACACCACCCACACACACACCCTTTTGAGAGGAACTTTCAAACAAGAAAAAACTGTTTTGGGGTTAGTTTCTTTTTTTTTTTTTTTTCTCGGCATTTTCATCCTTCTTGCTTCATTAGTATGGCCTGTACGCGTGATAGATACATATATAGGTCTTCACTGCCGTATTTCAAAGGTTGAGCATTAATGTACATTAGAAAGATATGTTAGTGGTAACCCTAATTACAAGCAAATGATTATATAGTCTTTTCATTTGGGAACATTAAGTTGGGGTTACATAAAACAAATGTATAGCACCTGTGTGGACTATAAGGTTCCAACTCTCAAACCCATTGGCCCTCAGTGAGAAGGCCTGATCTGTGGGGATGAGCAAATGTCCTGTTTGGCCCCCTCTTCTTCAGCTGACACTAATGTCTGCATACATAGCCAGCCAACCAGAAAACTGAAGGAACCTATGTTGACAGTATTGGTTGATAGTTTCTAACTACACCCTCCCACTCTCCGAAAGACCCCCAAAATAACCACGGCAACAGATGGTTGGCTGCCCGTACAAAGAAAGCGTGAATAATTAGTCAAAAACAGAATCAAGCTAATTTTCCTTTGCTCATTGCATGTAGTTAGATTGAGACGGGAAATAAATGATTAATTTGTTTTTTCGTTTCGACTGAAGAATTTTTCTCTGTAACAGATGGGTGAGGTTGATCAGTTGAAAATGATTGCATAACAGCCTGTTACTTTTGAAATTATTCAATTGTCAAATATCTTGTTCTGTAGAACATAAATATGTAATTGCACCTTATCTTTCTACAATTATAATAGTTTTTTTTCTTTATCTCTCATGTATACAGTGTGTGCAAGAAGTATCTGAATACATTTAGGGCTCAGTTGTTATGGGCCAATGATTTCTTTGGGGCCCACTCCAGATTTCTAGTTCTTTTGTCCTATTCTGCTACTTGTAAATATAACAATAGCAAAAGTATGTAAGTATTTTTCCAGATCCCCCATGAGGTCATCATCTTCTTTGGCTTGTTAGCTGGACGTAGACCTTCCCGAAGATTCACCAGAACTCTTTATCATGGGCATTGCAGAGCCATTATTTTCTAAACATGTCCAGTTGGTCATTCTCTATTTATCTGTCAATATTTTGCATATGATTCCTGGTAATCCCCCTTTTGAGTTATGATGCCCACCGGTTATCTGTTATTCTTGCTACATGACCAGCCCATTGGAGTTTTTTAATAAATTCTGTGATGAAACCCACGAAAGAGGAAGAGATCAAGCGAAGATTCACCTTAGGATGCCAAGCCTTCGGCAGAGCAAGCTCAACTTTCAAAAACCAGACAATCCCAATAATCCTAAAATGAAGAGTATACAACCAATGCATCCTTCCGATAGTCAATTATGGAGCTGAAACGTGGAACCTAACCGAGAGACAAACCCACAAACTCGGAACCATGCAACGTGCACATGAAAGAATCATGTTCAACCTCACATTGAGAGATCACAAGACAGCACAATATATCAGGGGAAAAACAGGTGTCTGAGACATCATAGAAACTATTAGAAAACTTAAATGGCAATGGGCAGGCCATGTTGCAAGAATGACATACAACCAATGGACATCACGACTCACAACATGGATCCCCAGGGATCACATGCAAAACCGAGGCCAACAAAATACAAGATGGAGAGATGAACTAGACAAATTTAGAAAATACTGACTCTGTTGCCCACAATAGAGGAGTGTGGCGAATCCTGGAGAAGGTCTATGTCCAATGACAGACATTAAAAGATTGATGATGATGATATTTCTAATTCCTATTTTTTTTCTAAAATACTGTGCTGTCTTGTGATTCCTCCATGTGATGTTGAGCATTATTCTTTCATATTGCATGGTTCTAAGTTAGAGGGTCAATCTTCTGGTTAGGTTCCATGTTTCAGCTTCATAGATGACTATCAGGAAGATGCATTGGTTGTATCCCCTTTCTCCATAGGACTAATGGGATTGTCATTGAAAAAGAATAAAATTTGGGAATATTTTGATGCTGCAAAATGTATACAATATCAAAAGTCGGAATTATTCTAACATAATAAATATTTTTGTTCATTCTGGTTTCTCGTTGAAATCTCTGTATTCTTGCAATAAGAAACCTTTTCAGTTTGGTAAACTGCAAAATCTTTACTATAAAAACATTAATCTAACAGCTTCATCCACTGATTTCATTTTTTTTAATAGAAAATAATTGGATATACTTAAAATGATTAGTGAGAACTAAAAGTTCAATGCAGCATCCACTATTAAGTTTAAATGCTATTATTGCCTGATCATGTGACTTTGAGTCGAAGATAATTTTAGGTAAAAAGAATCTCATCAAGGAATACTTTTTATCTAGTTTCAAAAATTGATTTTGAAATGTAGAGTTTAAACACCTAGACCATGTGACCCCGAGGTTGAAGATTTTTCTAGGTAAGAATCTTATCAAGGGTCACCTTTCTACTCAGTTTCAAGTAAATCTGAATAGAAACAGTTGAGAAACAATGTTGGGACTGACCAACCAACCTACAGATCAAGCCTCTCATAGAGAGATGAGGACACCTCTAAAAATACTGTAGCTGATTAGACGAATGAAAACTCGGAACAAGAGAACTACAGGTGTAATATGTTGAAACTGCATGGAAACATAGAACGAATCGTATTTATCAATCCACAGATTATTTACATCAATTATCAAGTTTTAATTGCCAATTAAATTTTTATGAGAGAAATTGTCATAGTGAATGTTGCTCCGTGACTGCCTGTCATGGGGGCTGCTATTGTGTGTCGTTTCGACTATGGACGTTTCATCATGAATCTTTTTGTCAATTTTTTTTTTTTTCTTTTTGAAGTTATTAATTTGCTACCAGATGTCAAAATGACATTTTTTTGTTAAGACGGTTTTTCACTGACAGGATTTTTGCCAAACAGGCATTTTGTCGCAAGCAATAAGGTTTTTTTTCTTCTTTGGGTTTCACTTCTGAATCTGTATATCTACTGTTTAAAATATTTATATTTCATTTTGCAAAAAAATCAAAATCAACTTATGTTGATTCATCAAGATAAGAACTATGTTTCATATACAAAAAAATGACTGTGCAATTTATCGATAGGACTTCTCGTCAAACTGAATTTAAGGCTTTTCAATGATTTGATTTTTTCCAATCCCAACATGTTCAGTTCAGAATTTTATAGGAAATCATGAAAAAAACCATGGATGCAAAACACCACAAGTTAAAATTCTGATTTTCCTGCCCCCACTATCCAGACATTTTCATGTTATGTATTCGTGTAATATAATTTGAACTCAGCTTTATTTAGATTAGGGACCTCTGGGGGCTATTTTTTTAAATTCTGAAGTGTATTGCAATAAGCTATTATCTAGATATTTTCTTTGAAGTTTTTTGTACTTGATGTGGGTTTTAGCCTTTTTAAAAATATTGTTTTACATTTGTGTCAATAAATTACTTTATTCCATGATGAATGTGTCCCAAGAGAAAAATTAACGTCTATTCTTAAATATCTTCCAAGAGTAAAATAGCCTTCATACGAATTTAACTTGGGGAAAATTAAATAATTCAATGATTAATCAAATGGATTTGAAAGAAAATATTTCTCAAATTGTTGTCAACTAAAATTAATGAAATCAAAACAAAGTGAGCAGTGTTGCTAAATATTTTTCAATCTTTACAACCGAAAAAGAGGATCCAAAAATATCTAGTTTTTCTGGAAAATTATCTAAAAACGTATGCAAAATTGAGACAGAAAAATTTCCTGAAATATTCAGATGTCCCTGTAATCTATCTAAAAATACACTACATACCAACAGTCAATGAGTGAACAACCACAGCATCAAAATTTGATGTCATGTAAAAAAAATTCCATTTCACAAAACGTCTATTGACAAACCAATGAAATGTCCATCAGTTAGAAGCAATGTCGACGAAACATCCCTTTGACGAAAAAGTTATTGATAAAACGTCCGTTTGTTGAAACATCCATTGGTTTGTCTATCAACAAAATGTCTGTCGTTGAAAACCCCGGAAGTTGTTTTCTGTGATAATTTTTAGCCTAACCAAGTTAATCCGTCTTATGAAAATATGTCATGCTAACCTTACTGGCTGCGTTTTTTTATTAAACCTTGAATGTAGTCCACCATACAGAACAGATTCAGATGTATATCTGCTTAAATAGCCGTACTATTTTTTAATTTTCAAAACTTTTTGAATAATATCATTGAAGTATTTGTATATTTGAAATCAAGTGTGAAACTATTAAGGCCTTTTAAAGTTTTTGTTGAAAAGAAATTTGCAGAGCATCAAACTGAAAAAAATCAGATAAGATTTTTTTTTTTTTTTCAAGCAAAATCTGCGGATGGCTTATTTTGAACACCAACCATGAAAATGTTGATAGAAACGACTATTTTTATTAACCAGTTGTCAATGGAGCGGAAACGTAGAAAAGAGACAGAATATCCCAATGAAAAGATATACTGGCATTCCTTTTATCAGCAGAAAAGGGTTTAATGTATCCTACTGATTGTCACAAATGGAATTGAAATATGGAACCTAACCAAAAGATTAACCCTCTGAGGACCATGTAATGCACACATGAGAGGATCATGCTCAACCGCACATGAAGAGATCATGAGATAGCAAGTATATCAGAGAAAAGATAGGAGTCAGTGACATCATAAAAACTGTTAGAAAACTCAAATAGCAATGGGCTGGACATCTTACAAGAGTAACAGACAACCACTGGACCTCACGTCTCACAAACTGGATCTCCTGAGATCAGGTGCAAGGCTTTGGTTGACAGAAAGTAAGATGGCGTGATGAACTTGATAAATTCAAGAAGTACTGGCTCCGTGATGCTCATGATAGAGAGGTCTGGCAAATCTTGGGGAAGGTCTATGTCCAATGATAGACGTTAACATTGGTCTAACTATTAACTATTGGTTGCAAGTTCGATTCCTGCAGCGGCCTCATTTTCTTTATTTGTTTATTCTATTTACATTGTCTGGGCCAAATGGTACATTCACCATGTAATGATGAGCGCTTATTTCAAATAAGAGTTTCTATATAATATAACGTAATTTAAAATTCATTCTGTTTGTCCAAAATGTCCACCGAGAATAAATGAGTTGAAGATTTTGCAATTATTTAGTTTTTGTCTTATTGGCGGGCTGTTTAGCACAATGGTAAGTGCATCGCTATGTTGAAGCAGTTACCTATAGGTGGCAGGTTCAATTCCCGCAGCAGCCCCACTTTCTTCAATTGTTTATTCTATTAACATTATTGAGGACAAATTGTACATTCTCCGTGTAATGATAGGTGTTCATTTCAAATAAGAGTTTCTATATAATATAACGCAATTTATAATCATCCTGTCGGATCACGTATCAATTTCTTAATAATGTGTTACGTATATAAATATATACTCATCTAAAATCAATTTATTTGATAGAATAACTATATACACTAAGACTCCATAACAAACTATTAATAAAAATTGAACATTCACTTTTATTAAACTTGATGGATTCTATCAGTTAATGTAGATCTATATCAGCCCATATTGGAAAAAGGTAATTTGGCAACCCTGAAGGAAATTTGGCGACAGATAGAGCATTGTAGAATCAAATCCAGTACACCCTTATCGATAGATCATGGATATTTTCTAGAATTTATCATTTTCCTAAATAAACTATATTCAAAATAGGTTCTGAGAACTTGGAATACGGTAAGGCTAGTATTCATGCTTTGGGATCATACGCAGGTCAATCAAGAATGAGTGAACCCATGGGGGTTTGAGGTACCCCTGTACCCCCCCCTCCGTGGATAGCTTGGTATATCCGGGAGAAAACTGGAGTCCAAGGCATCATAAAAACTTAGAAAATTCAAATATCAATGGGCTGGTCGTATTGCACGAATGACCGACAACCGATGGACATCATGACTCACAACATGGGTCCCCAGAGATCAAATGCGAAACTGAGGCCGCCAGAATACAAGATGAAGAGAGGAGCTAAACAAAGTCAGAAAATATTGTCTTTGCAATGCCCACAATAGAGACCTGTGGTAAATCCTGGGGAAGATCTATATCCAACGATGGATGTTGAAAGACTGATGATGATAAAGCCCCCATGGATAATTTTAAGATAATATGGCCAATTTCTGGGAAGTAGAAATATCATATTTATGATAGTATTTATGATTTTTGATCTTAGATAGGTTGATCAGGGATGAGTGAAGTGAACCCATGAGGGTTCCAAGGCACTGTAAGCCCCTATGATCAATTTTTCAAAAATATGGCCAATTTCGGGATTATTTTGGGACCATGTAACCTGCAGTGAAATTGAGAAATAGGTATACTCCCTACCCCTGCCAACTCCCACCTCCTTTTCCACCACTGTGAGTAAATCTGATCCATTATTGAGGAGGCATTTAAAAAGAATAGTAAAAAATTTTAGGTAGCACACAAATCAGTTGCAAGTATTTGTTTAATACTGTACCAGCAGTACCCATGGAATTTCTACGGTTTATAAAAAATATTGAATCTTATATTTTACAGAAGATAATGAACAAAGTGTGGCATCTAATTTTTTTCAAATTTCTGTTTTTTTCAGTTGCAACAGTTTGACACAGAATTAAATGCTTTTAAAGATCAGATCGCCGAGTATGATATCTCGTTCCCCCCTAGGTAAGTAATTGATCTTTTCCTTTACTCTTACTGCTTACTTTTCATGTATTTCTTATTCTGTTTGATTTCCATATATTTCGCTCTTTGCTCACTTTTCGTAGATTTCATCCTCTGCTCGCTTTTCGTAGATTTCATTCTCTGCTTGCGTTTCGTAGATTTCATTCTCTGCTCGCTTTTCGTAGATTTTACTCTCTGCTCACTTAGACATCTTTCTTCAGGTTCACATTTTACCATATCCCATGATGATAATATTGAACAAGCATGCATGATAATCACAACTACAAGAGTGATCATTGATTTGAGACCTGTTACTTCCACCTGTTACTACAAGTGAGAAGAAAGTAGAAAACATTGAATCTTGAAAGGACATACTAGTTCACAAAAGATCAGCTGCCATACTGGTTTAGGATGATGTCAAGTTTGCTTGTGGTCAAGCTGTGGTCTCATAAGGTCAACAGTGGTGCAAATTTTTCTTGTACAGAATACTACAAAGAATGCAGATTCCCAAACACATAACAACATTTATTACCGTTCATATCTTTGTACTTTAAATAGGGTTTAAAAAAGAAATGAGTCAATTTCGAAAAAAAGTGCACAATGATTTTGACCGTACTGTATCTTAGTGAGAAAGGTTAGTGGAGTGTTATTAGTGTTGTACAAATTTTAATCAATATTGATGATTGACTAATTTTCTATAGAGTGATTAATTGCTTGTTTAATCAATTAATTAGCAAATTTTAATTAATTGATGAAATTCAAATGTCAAAAACTCAGTTGTTTTTCCGACTAACACTGACAGTTTCTTTGATGGGGGGAAAATGTTTTGAAGGGCCGCACTGAGAGAATCGAGCTGTGGGTTTCCCCCGCAATGATGTTGGTAACAGGGTGAGGTCGGTTGGGATCAGAGGAGCGTAAATAAAAGAGATCGTAAAGTTGGGTCGTCATAAGCTGGAGGTGGCTCAAAGGTTTGAGGGATAGGAAGAGAGTGAAGATCTATATGTGAATGTAGGGGGGAGAAAAGAGAGAGCAGAGAGAGTGTGCGTATGTGTGTATGTATAAAGAAACGGAAGACGAGAGGGGGAGAATATGGGAGAAGTTGGAAAGAGAATACTTGTGAGGTCATAAAGGAATATCTGCTTGGAGAGTGTATTGATTCGCACATCTGCTTCAGACACGGAAAGTCCTGGGTTCAATACCCAGTATAAGCAAAGAATGAGGAAAACTGTTCTTCAGGAGAAATTTCCCTGTGCATTCAGCAGCTGTATGATTAGGTTGGGGGTATCCCTTCGGATGTGAGACTTGCAAGGATCACTAAACTGATGCATTCAACAGAAACTGGGACTTTGTCACCAGCTCTCATACCCTGTTAAGGGTTGTCTTTTGAGACACTGGTCGCTTTACCTTATAAAGGAATAAAGAAGGGGAAGGAGAGAGAGTGAGAGAGAATAAGGGGAATGATGGAAAGAAAGAGGAACATTTAGTGAGAGAGTGGAAAGAGAGTGAAAAGAAAGATGGAATGAGTAATAGAGAAGTAATGAGAGAGAAGTTAACAGTAAAAAGAGGAAAATATTAAAAGAAAGAATAACAGGTCTGATTACTCACTTAAAAGAAATCGTTTCATAATCAACATATTTTAGCAGCATGTCATGTTAGGGGTGATCAGTTGAAAAATTTTGAATACCTCAAGAACTGGCTGCATAGCCTTTGTGTAATATGGAAATCAATCAGAGGAGACCTTTCTGTGCATACCTCCCCAGACACTCATCTGTGGGGTTACTCGGTTGAGCTTCTGTACAGTGTATTGCGTTCGCAATTGCTGTGAAAGTTATTAATCTCCACTACCCGCTTCAGACCAGTTCAAACATTTGTGCTGGGTTTTGTTTATTTGTATTTTCTGACAATTATATATCTAGCTATGTATGTATCTATCCGGACTTTGCTTAGCCTTTACTGCTCAGTGGAGATAGTAGAAATTTTGCACACAGTCTCCCCTTGTTGATAAGTGAAAGTGTTAGGTTTTCATTCAGGGGATTCACTCTACAATGAAACTGATACTAAATTGTTCCTTTAGCTTTTGTCCATATATTTTTAGTTAATTTTTTAATCAACAATTTCTGATTCAAACCACATTGGTAGTATTTTCATGAAGGTAACAATCACTGCTTAAGAAGGAAAAGGAAGTGTGTGAGAGAGAAGGAAAAAGAAGTGTGCAAGAGAGAAGGAAAAGGAAGTGTGTGCAAGAGAGAAGGAAAAGGAAGTGTGTGCGAGAGAGAAGGAAAAGGAAGTGTGTGCGAGAGAGAAGGAAAAGAAAGTGTGTGTGAGAGAGAAGGAAAAGGAAGTGTGTGTGAGAGAGAAGGAAAAGGAAGTGCGTGTGAGAGAGAAGGAAAAGGAAGAGTGTGTGAGAGAGAAGGAAAAGGAAGTGTGTGTGAGAGAAGGAAAAGGAAGTGTGTGAGAGAGAAAGAAGAAATGTTTGAAAGAGAGAGCGTGAGAGAGAAAAGGAAAAGAAAGTGTGAGAGAAAAAGAAAAGAAAGTGTGTGAGAGAAATAAAGAGAAACTGTTTGGAAGAGAGAGTGAGGGAGAGAGGGAAGGAAAAGAGAGAGAGATGGAAAAGAAAGTGTAAGAAAGAGAGTGAGAGAGAAGAAATAGAGAATGTATGTAAGAGAGAAGGGAGTGAAAGTGTGTGTAAGAGAGAGTGAGAAGGTGTAGAAAGTGTATGTAAAAGAGAGTGAGAAGGAGAAGAAAGTGTGAGAGAGAAAATGAAATGTTTGTGAGGAAAAGAAAAAAGTGTGTGAAAGAAAAATGAAGGATGCAAAAGAGAGAGAGAGATAGAAAGAAATGAAAGTCTGTAAGAGAGAGAGAGGAAAGAAAAAACTGTTGGGAAAAGAGAAAACCGAAGAAAGCATGTGTGTGTGTTAGAGAGGAAGAAATGTGTATTTATACATCGATTACAACATAAGAAAAAGATTTACAAATGCTGATCAACAAAAATTGTTTCAACCTCATCAGGCCCTGATTTAATTAACGATGTTAATTATTTGAGGGCCGATTAACTTTCGTCTACAAAGGCACGGCTTTGGAAGCACATATATTTAAAATAATAGAATTAAACGCTCTAGGCCTTTGTCCCACCTCTGATTCCTCAACCCTCCTGAAATTAATGGGTCTGTCTGAACATCTCCAAAGACACATTGCTCTTCTGATTCGAGATATACTATCCCTTTTGGAGTACTTGTTGACTATCGTGTTCACCAACTGACGCTAATAGTAATTATTAATGATCATTATAAATTTTAATATCAGTCTATTCACCAGTGCAAGGGATGTGGGTTGGCCAAGAGGGTAATGGTACGGAGAATGGACTCGGCGAGCGGAGTTCAAACTATGGCTTGGACAGTTTCAATGGCATATGGTGCTTTGTATCTTGGGTGTGCTGTTATTCATCATCATCATCATCATCATCATCATCCTCATCAGTCTGTTAATGTCCAGCATTGGACATACACCTACCCCAAGATTTGCCAGACCTATCTATCATGGACATCCAGAGCCAGTACTTTCAGAATTCATCAAGCTTGTCACGCCATCATACGTTCTGTCGCCCACAGCCTTGTACCTGATCTCTTGGGATCTATATTGTGGGGCATGATGTCCAGCGGATGTCTGCCATTCTTACAAAATGTCCAGCCCATTGCTGCCTGAGTTTTCTAACAGTTGCTGTATCTCAGGCTCCTGTCTTTTCTTTGACATACTGTGCTGTCTTATGATCTCTCTGTGTGAGGTTGAACATGATTCTCTCATGTGCTCGTTGAATGGTTCTCAGTTTGAGGGTCAATCTTTTGGTCATGTTCCATGTTTCAGCCCCATAAGTGACTATTGATCGGATACATTGGTTGTATACACTTCTTTTTAGCTGGTATTACAGATGTCTGGAATTAAAAATATTTTAGTGTGTATAAAACATAACAGGCAGTAAAAGTATCATTGGTTCAAGGTTGGGCGATTTGTAAATTGTAAAGCTTTGCACCCTTGTTCATCTGATGTTACAAAATAGAAATAAGAGAATTGATGAAAGAAAAACAAAATTACTTCAAGATCAGCAGATCAGGCCTTTGAAGGATGTCAGTACTATAGATACATAAGAGTCCATTAGGAATGTATTGATGCCCTTGTCTGGTTCAGGGTTACAAAATAAGTGTTTGTCTTGCTAACGCTGTGCCAGAATCACTGTCTTTGCTTGTTGATCTATGAAAGAAACCAATTGCAAGAACAATTCTAAAAGTAACAAATTCATCAGAATTTGAATGTCTACTTACTGATCTAACCAAAGCAGAGAATAGCTTTGAAACAAGTATGACTATTGCATATCTCAGACGTTTCCTTTGTTGAAGCTCCTGCTAGAGATCTATGGCGTGGATCCCTTTGACACGTGCTCATCAAAAAATTTTCATATTGTTGTAGAAAATGAAAAATCCATTGTGAGAGATATGCTCGATGTTCCTGCTATCGAAATCGCGTTGTTTGAGGCGTTTTTCAGTGAAAGACTCAAAAGCATTGGCGGAAGATTTTCATGCCAAAAGGCTAAAGCTGAACAATAGCCTCAAAGAGGAAAAAAACAGAACACAAATCAGTATCTTTATTACAAGAAGATTGCCCAGCATTTGGTCCAATCATTACAGATTCTGTAAGCCTAGAAGAGGCATTTTAATACCCAAAAACAACAGCACCATTAGCTTTAGCCACAACCGATGAATCTCTTGCACAGTCTATTAAGGTATCGTGGAGAAATTATCTGATCACTGAATCTGTTGAATTTGTGGAGAGACTCAAAAAAAAAAAACTGCCCATGGTCATCAATGACTTGGTTGTGAACAAAAGAACTCCCCCAGAATAATTGAAGGGTTTGGTATAGTTCATTACTCTTCCCAAAGAGCCAGAGACCATCAATAACACATACAAGGACAGCATTAAGGCCCACACAAAAGAGTAAAGTTGGGAATCAGAAGCAAGTTAGGATTGATGTTTTTGACAAGCATGTGTTGCAAAGAGGCAAATGACAAGATTTTCTGAGTGGCGGAGATAACAAGGAAGAGCCAAAATGACTCCTTGCCAAGTCCTTGAAACATCGGTTGGTATAAGCTTACTGCATCATCTACACATGGTTACAGCTGGAGATACAGCATATTGTGTTACAAAAAAAAAACAGCAGTTTTACGCGTCATACGTGCAACAATGAAGAAGCTGATACGCATCTAGTTCTCCATGCCTCTTTTGTAGATAGTGACATTTTGGTGATCTCAAAGGATACAGATGTACTCATCTTATTAATATTGGTATGAATTAATACGTAACTGTCACATTGAAAGAGACGATTAGATCGAGAATAAACAAGATGAAAATTTGGGTTGAAAGCTGCTATTAGGGCTTTTGCATTACCAGCGGTTGTTTAGCTCAATGGTAAGAGCATAGCAACATTGAAGCAGCTACCCTATTGGTGGTAGGTTTGATTCCTACAGCAGCCCTATTTTCTTCAATTGTTTATTCTATTTACATTGTCTGAATGGAGTGATATGTTTACCGTGTGGTGACAGAAGATTATTTCAAATAAGTTTCTATATAATATAACACAATCCATAATTTATTCTGTCGGACCAGATATGTCCATTTCTTGATACATGATATAGGTACATAAAAAACACAACATACAACAGAGATGGTATTTGAAATATGTCTATAATAAATATGCCAACGTTAATGCTATCTGCACATTTCTTGGACAAAAAATATGCTTCGCTCTTCTTGCTATCTATGCAATGACTGGCTGCGACATGACCTCTAGAAGGTTGGGAAGTGACTGTGCTGAAAAAAAACATGAATATGCAAAGGTAATGTGACCTGCTGAAGGATATGGCATAGCCGAGTCTTCGAATGAAGGAACTGTAGAAGCTGCGAACGAGGAATTTTTTTTTTTTTTGTTTTTTTTGTGCGATTCTCTACACAGGAAAGCAGAATGAGTCATACCTGCAAACCAGGATACGTTTCTGTAAGTGAAATCCTCTGCGTATCCCATCTGATCCCGATTCTGGAGTTCAAGCCATAAAGTGGATTCATTACCAAGTTTACATCTGGCTATGTTGTATTGAAGCTAATGCTGAAATTATAGCCTCCAGCAATTAGGAATGGAAATGGTGCGAAAAGCCAAAACTTGTCGTACCAGTATGGTTCATGGGAAGTTAATTGCCACCATCGTCGAACAAAAGGAACGCAGAGAAGAGAAAAAAAAATAGATGACAAGACGGATTACGATTATGCAGATGCAGAAAGCGAAGAAAAACATTGAAGAGGAGGGTGTAAAAGGATATGAATAAGGAGCCCAGTTATGTTGAACATAGAAGCGTTGGAAAAGAGATTCTGTTGCTGTTTTGTCCGATTTCACCCAAAATTTCAAATTGATGGCTCGCTCAATTTATGAACTGAACATTTTTACGAAACATCAAATGCAAGTCTTTTTTGAGCTGTACATAACAGCAAACCAAAGAAATGAGCTGATTGAAACTTTTGGGTTTTTTGTTTGCCCATTGGTCAATGTATATGATATGGTTCAAGCATGCATACTATGGTTCAATTTACATAAGCCACTCCCATCATTTGATAACCACACCTCATATATATATATATATATATATATATATATATATATATATATATATATATAGTGTTATCCACATTACAACTCTTCAGTGTGGCTATAGACAATCCATTATCCCATCCAGTACCATGAGGCCGGATTGAAACCTTCACTTCAGACCGGAGGCCGTTATCCTACCGCTGAGCCACGGAGCTATATATATATATATATATCGCTCAAGGATGGCTAGCTTTCGATAGAGCAAGCTCAATATATATATATATATATATATATATATATATATATATATAATTGTGCAATTAACACGTTTTTTATCATTCTCTGATAAGAACTGGCCTGCACCGATTGTACATCCGGAGAAGGCCATAGAATGCATTGGCCAAAATGTTGTGTTAACAACAAAAATATATATATAAGTGCTGGATTAAAGCATAAGCCTAAAAAGTTACAGCTTAGGACCTGGCAATCCACAAAGCCCTCAAAAAATTTAAAAGGCATATATTTTTCCTTTTACATAACATTTTGGCCAATACATTCTATGGCCTTCTCCGGATGTACAATCGGTGCAGGCCAGAAAATATCAGAGAATGATAAAAAAACGTGATAATTACACAAACAACAAGGAATTCAACTGTCCACAAAACTCTTTGAATGATAATGACCCTTCTCAAAACTAGACGGAACATTTCAAAAAGTTCATTGTAAGATCCTCATACGGCTTAAAATACAGCAGAATTTGATTCAAAGATTTAAAAATACAAAAATGAAAAAAAAAATATTGAAACTTGATTGAAAATAGAAAACCTTTATACAATAATCTGTACTCTTAGGTTCAAATTCTGTCAATTTTTAAAAAAATATAAAGGTGTCAAAAAAATTTTTTGGGAATGAATTGGATACTTTTTGCATGCAATGCAGGAGCATGTTAAAAAGCTCCATGCAAATATGCTTAAAACGTAAAGTATACTACGAATGCATAATACCAGGTATTGCGAACAGATATGAAAAATGGAATGAAATGAAACAGACTGAAAACCAACTCATTATTGCACAGAGAGCAATGGAAAGAGTAATGCTAGGGATAATCTACAGGACTGAAAAAGATCATCATGGATCCGAGGCCAGACTAAGTTGTTGGATATCATACAAATAATTAAGTGACAGAAATTGATAAAGGCAGGACACTTAACAAGGAAGAGAGATAGCTGATAGAGTAAAAGATTAACAGATTGATATCCATAGGACAGCAAATGCAGTAGGAAAAGACCAGACACAAGATGAAAGGATGAGATAGATAGGTATAGCTGTAAAGCATGGTAGAGATTAGCACTATCATGGTTGTTACGAAGGGAAATGGGAAAGGCCTTTGTCCAGCAGTGGATTCATAATATATATGTATATTGATAATGACCAATGATGGTCAAAAGTCCTTGAACAGCAACAAACAAAATGAACTTTAAACAGTTCTTATATGACTAGAACCCAGTTTTATGAAAACTCGTTTGCCAAAAAGAGAAATGGAATGAAAAAAATTTAATGATATTCGTTTAAAAGAAGAACTGCTACTTAAAAATATGTCAAATATTTGCCACATCAATAAAATAGGATTTTCCCCATGAATGTCAACATTTCATGTCTAACACTCTTTTTCCCAATGGGCAGTGTTTCATTCTTGTAATTATGAAAGCAGAAAGCCTGTTTCTATTTGAATAACAAATTTTTGTATCATCCAATGAGATCTTATTGTTTTTGACAACCAATGATTCTAACCAATAATTTATGTCTGAGGAGGATCCTTCAGAATTCTCTCCCTTTTTCTAAAATTTACTTAGGTAAATACTGAGCATTAAATATCATGAACTATGGATATAATCTGTTTTCTATTTCTTTCTTTTTTGTATTCATACAAAAAGAAAAAAAAAAAAATTATCAACCAATACATATATATATATATATATATATATGAATGAATTAAGTGGCATAGCAAGGGTTTTCAACACTTGGGGGCAATCTTTGCCCCTAGAAGAGAATATAATAATCAATTAACAGACATTAAATGAATGGGCCAGGGGAAATTTCGTGTTTGGGATGGGGGGGAACAGCCCCTTATTACACACCCTTATCACACCTCTGATATATATATATATATATATATATATGTGTGTGTGTGTATTTTTTAATTTCCTTCTTTTTTTAATTTCGCTTTTTTTTTAAATGATCACCTCCAATTGCAATTACAGACGTTTTCCCTCCACTTTGTTAAACACAGAAACAGACCTACCAAGCAGATGGACTATAGTAACCGAATATTCTGATAATTGGACAAATCTGCTTTTCATCTGGCTTTCATTTCTCTGGACATTTTATATCTTAACCTAAACCAAATGTTTTGCTCAGAATAATCATTGACTTATGCTCTACTTTGTCACAGAGATTTTTATAAATTTTATTACAATACGTAAGAATTGCTTCAATATGAATTAGGAACCGACACTATTGCTCATATTGTGAATGTCTAAACTAGTGGTTCCTAACCTTATTTGTGCATGGCCCACCTTGCTGAAATATTTGGCATCCTCCTTACTTTAAACAAGAACCATAAGTTCAACGATGTGTGTACCATCCATGATAGTAGTCGCTGAAGGAAGAGCAAGAGCAAGTAGTCTTTCTTTGAGTCAATTGATTCTCATACTTGTAAAATATTGTAATATAGGAAATATTCTGCAAGTATTATTTTCAATAAAAATTGTAAATTGCCATGGGGTTGGGGGTGATCATTTTTGTCCATTTCTGGCTTTATTTTTATACGGAAGTTTTATTATATCTTTAAAAGCTGGTAAAAAACTAATCAGAATAGTGTTCTTTCGATGTCATCACAATTCTCTTTTTCTTCCTATTTCCATTGTTCAACTTGACTGGGACTGACAGAACGACTAAAAAGCATCTAATAGAGATGTATGTAAACATCTGAAAATCCTTATTATATACAACTGGTATCAAACCAAACTCCAATTACTTCTGTGAATACTGACAAACCATTCTTTTCTAAACGTTACTCTACTCAAGTGAATAAATATTTGTAAAGAAACAAATTCATTGTGAAGAAAAAAATACTAATATTTGAGTGTTAGGTCATTTACTAAAATTTTAGTAATTTCTTTATTGTGTGAAATCTAATAAGAAACCAAGCAATTAATCCCATACTTTTATAATTTATGAAGTTAATGGGTTGAGTATTAGTAACTAAAGAATTTATAGCAAAACCAGGTACCTACAGAGTCGGACTCCTCTCCTACTTCTATACTGACTGAAGATGATTACTGCGACTTCTGTATTGTATATATAATAAATAAATTTGTAGATATATAAGACTCATCAGTTTGGTTCAATTGGAAGGGAAATGTTCATTTCATATATTTTTTTTATATTGGTTTAACATGATGGGATGAATGAACATTTAAGTGTTTATTCCCCAAAATTAGGTGAGGACTGTTCTTGTTACAGAGGAGAATGAAGTCAACTCCAATTTGGACTGCAGTTTGACAACTAGTTATTAATAGTATGGTGTAATTAGAAATTAAAAGTATTTTATGATTGAATCACTGTAGCCCCAAAAATGGCCCGCCGGACAAATCAGCCAAGTGGGTTACAGATTCTTCTCTCTTTGCTTGTTTGCATGTTTGTGTGTCTCCGGGTGCCCCTGGTTACATTTTTGAAGTTCAACTTTGAAAATCTGCATGAATACACTACTAGGCACCATCTAAAATGCTCCCTTGTTCTTACCAAAAAGTGTTTTTTGGGACAGGTCTCTATGGACACTTTGGACCAGCAATGACCAAATCTAGTATTTTTTAGATAATTTTAGATAAAAGATCTATTCCTTTTAGATAGTTTCAGGAAAAAAGATTTTTTTTTTTAGATAATTTTAGATAATTAGTTCTAGTACATGTGCAAGCTATGATAATTCATTTTGCGAGGTATGGATATTAGAAATGAACATTATTCTATAATTAGGGATTAATCAGTTAAGCCAAAACATAAGTTTTGAGCCACAGAACACTTTTCGCTCTTTACACAGAAATTCTCAACTTGCCTCCAAGTGTATTTAGAATGCGCCCTTCTAGGGTGTGTATATTATATTCAGAATCATTGGTCTAAACTATGCCTGCTATTGAACAATGATTAGTATACAGGTATATCCTTCACTAGTATAGTACTCTCCAGCCATTCTTTGGTGACTGTCAGTCTGAATTTCTGGGATAAAAGATAGGTAGGCACATAGACGAAGACACTCAGGGAGGGAAAGATCTGTTGCCCACTTGGCTGGTTGGTTGAGCCAATTATGAGTCCACGGTGATTTCTATAAATTCATTTTTTTTTTTTTTCAGACATCCGAGATCTAAATTTCTCTTCTGTTTTTCAGTTATCCATTCAGTGAAGATACGAACGATGGTTTGTCCTATATGAAGACACGTTGCCCCTCCTGGTGTGATCGAGTTCTGTACAATCATAAAGCCAAAGATATCATGTTACATGTAGGTATACACCTGTGTTTCTTTAACTATTTCAGGGTCATTGACTCTTGAGTCTTTATTATAAAATTTCATTCACCAACAACATCATTTTCTTATATTTTTGGTCAATTTCATCTTAATTGTGTTTTTGTTTGTCTCATAATTCATTTTGTATCATGAGCAAAAAGCATTAATGAATTAATTTCTGAAACAAAATAGGAAATACCTATGACAACCAGTTGGATGGACGTTCCATAGATCTTAACAAAAAGAAAATTAGTTTAATTTTCCAAACTCTCAATGTCAAAACTTGCTTCAACTGATGATAATCTGACTTTTGAAAAATTCATTTGTCTCCAACTGAATTAATTTCTTGAGTGTTTATTCTGTTCAGGTTTTTTAGACATCTTAAAAAATATGTTAAGAAAAACTATGAGTGACAAAAAATAGACTAAGAAAGCAGGTCACTCAATAGAATCTATCATGTTTTTTGGCAGCATGTCATGTTGGGATGATCAATTAAAAAATTGGAAAAGGGGGTGATCAGTAGATAAGTTACTTCTCTTGCCTTTTGTAAGGCAGTGATCAATAAAAAAAGTCTGAATTTTCAAAACAACTGGCAGACGCAAACAAAGGAATCAATTTAGAGTAAACCTACATTGCAAACTGACCCCCCCCCCCACTAAAAAACCCGGTGGGGGGGTTAAAAAAAAGTTTATGGCCTCTGAGTATGACAGCCGGACCAACTTAGAAACTGAGAAAAACCCATGTTCACAGTTTATATTTGAAAAAAGAGTGAACTAAGGAGTAACAAGTAGACTTTTCAAATAAAGTCTTTCAGGCAATAGTGTAGAAAATTCCATGATTTTAATGGAGTCTGTGTGGAGAATGAATTCTGTCAGTCTTATAAAGTAAGTGGTGCCCTTAAGCTGGCTATGGCTGCAACTATTCTTGCTCAGGCTCCATATGTCACATTACTACTTATTCGACCTGTTTGCAATATGTGTATTATACAAAGTGGCAATAAACACCCTAAGTGGTGTCACTCACTTCACCCTTTTACCAATCATGAAAGGATGATTGATTCATGCCTTTTCCCAAAGGTATTAGTACAAAGTGAACATTAACTACCCCCGTTAGAGGTTGAACCTGTCTTGCCAATTCCATTCTTAATGTCATTATCTGCTTGGCCACCACTTCCCTAGCTACCAACAGCCCTGCCCGTCCCTTGCATTACATTATTATTGATGATTAAAACTTATGATTATAAATCGCATTATATTACATTAAAACTCTTATTTGTAATGGTCTTCCATCATTACACGGTGAATGTATCATTTGGCCAAGACAATGTTAAATATGATAAACAAAGAAAATCAGGCTGCTGCAGGAACCAAACCTGCAACTAATAAAGAAGCCACTTCAATGTAGCATTGCTCTTACAATTGAGCTAGATTGTCACTAGTAATGCAGAGCCCAAATAACTGTTTTAACCCAAATTCTCATGTTTTGTTTATTCACAGTCTATATCAGCTCTTTGTTTCTTTCAATGTAACAGCCATGTTTTTAAGAAATGGATATATGATCTGACAGGATGATGATGAATTGCATTATATTACATTGAAAGTCATTTCAGATATAGTTTCAATATGATATAAAGCAATTTATAATCATTCTATTGGATTATAAATCCATTTCTTAATAATATTATTACTTCTATAAAAACCTTGCCTGTCTTCATAATTTCCCTCAACAAGCCTTGCCCAGACTGGTACAAAACACTGGCTCTACCAATGTTGGTCTTCCGCATCTCTCTTATCAATTCACAATTTATGGTCAGCGCATGACGATTCTGTCAAGCTAAAACACAGAGTTCATTTAAATCTATCTACATTCTTAGAAACTGTCAACCAAGACCTTCTTCAGTTTTTAAGTTGGTCTGGCTGGATATATATCCACAGAGTGTACAGGCTCCTACAGTGGAGTTAAAACTCTAAATACTTAGACATTTACTCCTTATAATGTCTACCAAAGAAATTTTTTTTGGAATTCTCCCACTATACATTCTAGCAGGGGGGGGGGCAGTTTGCAATGAAAGTTAATGCTAAACCAGTCCCTAGTTTGTACCCAGCTATATTCTTTCTTGTTTTTTGCTAAGACTTTATTGATCACCACTTTTTCCAATTTTTTAATTGATCACCCCCAACAAGTTAAAAGACGTTGGTCAGGTAATAGGTTCTATCAAATGAATGACCAGACCTGTTTCTCATAGTATTTTTGCTTCTACACCATATTGTTTGTTTACACAATTATATACACTTAAATCAGGGTTCCTCTAACTTTTTTAAATTTATGATATCTTTTGATGAGACAAAATTTCTCGCAATTGAGCCCCACTCTTTATTATAAAACCAATTGATACCAAGACTGAAAAGAATTATTCTTCAACCATAATCTAAAAACTAAATCTATAGATAAGTAACTACCGAAAAAAAATTGTCAAAAATTGCTACATATCTATAATCTAGACTTTTTATGGTGTTCATTATGAGAAAAAATAAATTAGAAAGAAAAATTTATTCCTTAAACGTGACAAGAACAAAATTTTTGTTTTTTGATTATTGAATAACTTCAAGCAATTTCTCAGTAAGCACTTGGAGGAGTATATTTTTGTTTAGAGATAATGAAATATTTCTGGTAACATAATTATTCTTTGAAAAAAATATTATTGCTACCTCCAGTAATCTTTACAGTACCCCAAGCAGGGTCCCGAAGCCCTTCTTAGAGAAGCACTCATTTATATGTTATAATTTATATCGTATATTAATCAACTTTGATAATTTCTTACAATTATCATAAGAGTATAATTAAATAATAATTTCAATCATAAATATCACCACCTCAGCCTAAAAATGGATCACCCTTGCCAAGTTGCTTCATTTTTCTCACGATACCCCCTCTGTGAGTTCTGATCTCTTTGTTACCCAAGACTTTACTAACCCACCTATCCAAACCAGACTTTTGGACAGTGATACAAAGTTACATAGAGTAATACAATACTTTTGAGATGAGATTGGATTGCAGGTATTGACTGAATGGAGTTGTCAGTTCAAAGGAACATATATAACACGACCAATGGGGCAAAAAAATGATGTAATTTTATTATTGAAATAAATACTCTATCTATCTATATCCCTCCCTCTCTCTCTCTCTCTCTATATATATATATATATATATATATATATATATATATATATATATTTTTTGGGAACTTTACACTCACTCAGACCCATACCAACCAAAACCTTTGTATGGTATTCCATTTGTACAAATTAGAGCCAACAAACTTTCAATGACCTGTACGGTTAATACATATGAAGTTTGTTGACCTCATCACTTCACAATCCATACTATCCCTAGCCTATCCACATAATCCAATACTAAGCCACTTCCTTTCTATCCTGACACTCTATGGCCTCTCCAAGACCTACTACTGCAGCCAGCACCACATCTTACCAAAGACAAGCACAGACTTCATCACAGACTGAACTAAGTCCTGTACATCAGGATGACCCTAAAAGATAGGATTCCAATTTTTGCTCCCAAAGCAAAACATCTGATGATGAATTTATTTTCCACAGAAAACCTTTAACCCCCCTCCACATGCACACAGAGCACATGCTACTGAAGATGGGAATACCTCCCGAAACATGTTTAGCTCACCATTGAATACATTTATTAATAAACCAAGTTTCCATGCACTTTTATTCCTGAGTCTGTCTCACTTCCAATTGTTCATATCATATATATATATATATATATATATATATATATATATATATATATATATAATTCCAACCAAGCTTTTCCACAAATGCTTATATGTCATGGCTATGGCAAAATGAAAGTGTCCATTTTACTTTGGATTATTATTGTAAATCGAGCACCTTCAAAAACAAGAAAAAAAAAATGAAAAACCTCTCTTTAGTAAGTAGCTATTGGACTATGTATGGAAATTTTCAGGAAAAAAATATGATCAGAACACAAAAATAAACGTATAGACAGATAAGTGAAAAGGGAAGAAAACCATTAACCTATGTTTTTGTTGTTAGGTTGGGCCTGTGATCATGGTTACGGTGATTCAATTGATACTATCAAACCTGCAAAATCAAGGATGTTTTTAACTTGGTTTGTATTAATCATATTTTTTTAAATAATTTTCCAGGATGAAGAGCATCCTCATGAATATGATGTTATTGGACACAACACTTGCATGGGTGACCACAAGGTAAGTAAAATGTTTTATTTACTTTCTGGTTCTGTTTATCTATAAATGATCTTCAAGTAACAAAACCGGTACATTGTAGCCAGAGATATTGAAGTAAAGTAAAGTAATCCTAAAGTGTGTTAACTGAAAGAATGCAAAAGAAGTCCCCGTGACTAGCAACTGAATAATGTTAGTGTTTTGCCTGCATTCACGCCAATAATAATAATAATATTTTTCCATCTATCTACATATTTATATATTACTAAAAATCTGATTCTATTTGTATACTATTCATTTCATAAAAGTGATTTCTTCTTCTTCTGTTTTTAACTTCTTTTTTCAACTTATCCTCATATTTTCAATATTTCATTCTTTTTGTGTAATATGATAGCATTTTAATTTTTATTGGTGTTTCCAGTGATTACTTAAGCATTCATCACTGTTACTCTATCAGCATTTTTATAATTATTTTTTTTGAATAGTTTGTCCAATCTCTCATATAAGTTTGATAACCTATCATTAGAACTTGAATCTGCCGGGTTAATTTCCTAAATTTCCTCTTTCACCAGCAGGGTGAAAGAAAAGAATACATTGGATGCTAATTTTTTCTGTTCAATTTTTACACGTGGTCTGCAATATAGCTATTTTTTCCTTCCATTCTAAATAATTTTCTGGCATAAAATCCGCAGTAATTGGTAATTTCACATCTGTCATACTTTTCATTTTTTTCGTTTTCAACTACGGAAAAAGTTACTATATCAAAAATGTCTGTCATTTTCATTTTTTTTCAATTACGTTCTACTACCAGTGTTAGTTATTGGATGACAGATTTAATGAATACAGAATATTACTCACAAACTCATTTATTGCTTTAAGTACAAAATCCGACATCTTGTATCTCCTCTGAAATCAATATAACACCACTTATCATTCATCATTATCATGAGTCTCTTAATGCCCATCATTGGACATAGACCTTCCCCAGGATTCGCCACATTTCTCTATCATGGGTGTTGTTTTTTAATGGATTCTATGTTGTCTGGGACTCCTGTCTGCTCCTGGATGTACTGTGCTGTCTTGTGGTGTCTCCATATGAAGTTGAGCACAATTCTTTCATATGCACATTGTATGGTTCTCAATTTGCGGGTCTGTCTCTTGGTTAGGTTCCATGTTTCTCGATAAGTGACTATTGGGAGGATGCATTGGTTGTACACCCTTCTTTTTAGGATTAATGGGATCTTCTTGTTTTTGAAGATTGAGCTTGCTCTACCAAAGGCTTGCCATCGTAGGGAGATTCTTCGCCTCATTTCTTCCTTTGAGGGTCTCTTGGAGATTCGTTGTCCTACGTCATTAAATGTAAACAATACACGTCCTTTATTCTAAGAGAAATCATTCAAAATTGCATGAAAGGTCAACAGAAACAAATTTCAATATGTATTTTTACTTTTTATTTGTCTGTTACCTTTCAGCTAATCTAAGAAATTCTGACAGCCTAAAACTATTACTTATCGCTGTAAAAGCAGAGAAAAAATGAAAGAAATAGTAAAAAAAATGAATGATAATTCATGTCACTGGAATTTTCCTCTGGAAACATCTAAAATAGTTTTTAAAAAAGTCTTGTAACATCTAGATTCTATATAATCTAGATGTTCTTTATGAACTATACCAGTCAAAGTAAAACCTCGAAAAAAACCTTTTTTCTGGAGACAATTAGTGGAGTAATAATGTTAATTTTCAAAATTAATGGACAAAATTACAGGCCAGGAGCACTGGAACACTTGCACATATAACAAAAGATTGGACCCTTGGCCACCATTTGTGGCTACAGTTGTTCAAATAATCATGCTTCATCATCCGACGTCAATGAGATTAAACACAGTCACACAAGGAGTGCTAATTAAACTTTGTCCACTATAAGTCTATCACATTCCATTCCCTGTACAATTGCACAATATTAGGAATCTCTATTCCATCCTCACCTTAATTTTGTCATTGTCAATGCTCACATATAGTAAAATTACTTAGCATGCTATTCTCAATAATCGATAGTTCATCTGTTCATTAGATGTACTCAAAAAACATGGTATTGTGTCAGACATGAAACATTCTAGTGTTGCTAGTTATGAAAAGCGCCAAGCATCTGAACAGAATTTTTTTCCTCAAAAATAGTAGATCAGCTCACTAGATATGTTAAAAAAAATGGCCTTGTATCATGCTTGAAATATTCCAGTGTTAAATGTTTCGAAACATGCCATAAAATCCAGATGCCTGAACAGTATTTTTTTCTCGAAAATGCCAGAATAGTACATTAGTTCACTAAATTTGCACAAAAACATGGCCTTATATCAAGCTTTAAATATTCCAGTGTTAAAAAGTTTCGAAACACTCCACAATATCCAGACATCAGAACAGTATTTTTTTCCTCGAAAATGCCAAAATATCGAATTCTTCGACAGTGTGTGTCGTACATTTACCCAGATGTGATTTCCTGTAAACTTTCGACCACCCAAGGGAAGAGAGCTTTACCAATCAAGACCTTTTCCCCCCAGCCCGTCATTTCCTTTCTCGGGTTTTGAAAACTTAGATCTTTCCTAAGACCTGATCGACTAAACAAGGGAAAAGAGAAAGAGGGGAAATTTTAAAAAATATTGAATTGAATAATTTGATCAGATAGCTCTGCTTACACAGTTAATCCCAAGGTTAATATTGTGGTTTTCAATGGCACTGTTGAAACCAGTTTAGGAGTTTGTATTCGCCTCAACCTGTGCAAAACATACCATGCATTTCTGTCACTTCCCCATGAGTTCTAAGCAGTGGTGTATTGCCGTCAAAACATGTGGCAATGGAAGTCCCTTATTTTGAGATAAGGGAACGCTATTTTCTCAACATCTATACACTACCAAAGTCCTTTATTTGAACAGTACACTGATGAGAAAAATTAGCAAGTATATATCTAAAGGTGTACTGACAAAAACTCCTCTGGACTAAATCCATACCAGGCAAATATTTACTTATTTTTTTTGTAAATTAGAAAGAATAAAGTTTTATTTCAATTACATTTTCTATCTCATACCTTATGTCACAGGAAGAATGGAATTGTAATACTTTCAATTTTTTGTATTAATAAATAAAACTCGCAATCACAGTAAATAATCAAGCAACCGTTGCGTCAAACCCTAAACTGAGAACCAAGCAACAAGCTCATGAGAGAATCATTCTCAACATCACATCGAGGATCACAAAATAGCACAGGGGGAAAAAAACAGGTGTCCAAGACATCATAGAAGTTATTAGAAAAACCCGAATGGCAATGAGCTGGTCTCGTTGCAAGAATGGCAAAGAACCGCTTGACATCCCAAATCACGACGCAGATACCCAGAGATCAAATGTGGAACTGAGGCCCGCAGAATTTGAGATGGCAAAACAAACTGATCAGGTTTGGAAAATATTGGTTCCGCAACACCCACAATAGAGAGGTGTGGTGAATCCTGGGGAAGGTCTATGTCCAACGATGGACAATGAAAGATTGATGATGAAAGAAAAATTCAATCGAAGAATAAATATGGTCAGAATAAATTCTATTTATGACGTCACTGACATTTTCCACCAGAAAGCATCTAGAATAGTGTGAAGAAACATCTAGATTCTTGAGAATCCTGATGTTATTTCCATTGGAAAACATCAAAAAAAAGCACTTATGAATCCATCAAAATTCGACTGCCAAAAGTTAAAAAAAAAAATTTTTCCAAAAATCAAAAAAGAAAATTTTTTAAAGGGGGCTAATGGAGTACTTACGCCAACCATGTATTCCCTCATAGAGAACTACACCAATTATCCAGAGCTGTGAATCGAGCAGTGAGCGTATCATTTCTTGAGAGCCTAGCTATTTTATATTCAGTTATGAAACAGATCTGCTTATTTACTCAATAGAAACTGTCACAAGACCAACATCTTTTGGCAGCATGCTGTGTTGGGGTTGATCAATTAAAAATTTTTGGAAATGGGGTGATCAATGAATAAGTTACTTCTCTCACCTCTCATAAGGCTATGATGACTTGAAAAGCGTGAATTTTCAAGAAGTCAGTGGGTAGAGATGGAGAAAGCGGAAATCTAGTCTATTTATAGTGAAATTACAGTCAACACTAAAATACAATTGCATTTGTTTTATTTTTTCCATTATCAGGAGAATTCTTTGTATATATACAATCATTTTATTGAATGTGGGGTTTTAGATATTTGCTTAATAAATCCTAAAATGATGCAAAAAGTTACAAAAAAATCTCTCTCCTTGTATATATATATATATATATATTTATATATATATATATATATACATACACATATATATATACATATATACATGTAAATGCCTGAATAAATGCTTTCAAACCAGATTCTAACCCCGCCTATTCTAAATCTACTCATCACATTCAGCAACAGTTATAATTGTTTATTCGATTCATGTTGTCTAAGGAAAATAATATATTAACCGTGAAATGACAGGAAATCGGCTAAAAAAGTTTCTATATGATATAATGCAATCTATAATCTTTCTGTTTATATACATATGCATGCATACATATATATATATTCATATTTATATGAGTATGAACATTGAAATGCATATCTATATATATATATATATATATATATATATACATGCATGTGTGTGTGTATTTATATGTATATATATATGTATATGTGTATATAGGTGCATGTGTGTATATATATATATGTACGTATATATGCATATACATATGCATTTGTATGTATGCATATATATACATTTGTATACTTGCTTATATACACATGTATATATGCATATATATATATATATATTCATGTATATGTATATGTGTATATGCATATATGTATTCGTGTATATGCATATATGTATTCGTGTATATGCATATATGTATTCGTGTATATGCATATATGTATTCGTGTATATGCATATATGTATTCGTGTATATGCATATATGTATTCGTGTATATGCATATATATATTCATGTATATGCATATATATATATTCATGTCTATGCATATATACATATCTATGTATATGCGCATATATACATATATATATGCACATGTATATACTTGCATACATAAACATGTTCACGCATATATATGTATATTTGTAAACGCATATATATATTCATGTATGTATATATATCCCTATGTATGTATGTATCTATGTATATATATATATATATATATATATATATATATATATATGTATATATATATGCATGCATAGATATGTATATATATATACATGTATGCACATGTGTATATATATATATGTATCACATCTAATTAAGAAATTGAGATGTACTCGTCAGATACAATTTTTTTCCACTAAATTTTCATCTTTTCTCCCCATAATATATGCATATATGTATATGTGTGTATACATATATATATATATATATATATATATATATATATATATATATATATGCACACAGAAGTAGAAGAAGTAAACATCCTTATGTAAATAAAATATCATACATTCAAAACATATGCTTTCAGAGGTGAGTACGATCCTCTCTCAATGTTATTTTTTTTCCCAACTCCCTCCAGAATCATCCCAATAGAAACAATTTGTCTTCATCTTAATAATCACTACATTTATGAGAAATAAACATCCACAATGGGGAATATAAATCAACAGTACCCATAAGAGAACGATTTAATCCCTTTTGCAAGTTTAGGTTATCCTTGTTTTCTGATATCTATATGCATGGATTTATCCAGTTTTTGCCCAACTCTAAACACTCTGAGTAGAGACTAGTTTGGTAACTCTGTAGAAATGGTAAATTCTTTGTCGCTTCCTCTTTAACATCACACAGAGATTTACAACTGTGTGAGGAATTGCAAGTTGATTCCTGCCAAAGGCAGATAACTCCATGTATGTGTATTTTTCTTTTTCTGGAAAAGGTGGGCACTTCACTAGAAATTTTGCAAACTCACACTTCTCTCCGTGAGCAGAGAAATTGTTTCTTTTTTTAATTCTCTCCCAAATTAGATTTTGAGTTGTCGGGTTCAATATGTCAGGTAACTTTTCACTAAATTGGTCACTAATTCACACCCACTTGTTCTTTTTTTAAATTCAGACTTTTTTGTAGTGATCGCAGCCCAACAAAAGGTGAGGGAAGTAACTTATTCATTGATGCCCATTTTTCTCATACTTTCTAATTGAAAATCCCAGCCACAGCAAATGTGGGTGGTGGTGATTCATGATTTCCCTAGGAATGCTAGTTTATTATGTATCTGAGGTGTGTGAAATTCCAAGCAGGCTTTTTTTGGAAAGTATACTAAACATATAGCTTGGAAACTTTTGCATACAAACATTTGAGGAGAGATAGATAGAAATATCAGTTATATATCCATTGATATAGAGATAGAGAAATGGTCATTTCTATGTAAGAGTGTATGTGCGCATACTCGCACACACACACACTCACTCACTCATTCAAACACTCACTCATTCATTCAAACACTCACTCACTCACTCATTCAAACACACACTCACTCACTCATTCAATTACACACTCACTCACTCATTCAAACACACACTCACTCACTCATTCAAACACACACTCACTCACTCATTCAATTACACACTCACTCACTCATTCAAACACACACTCACTCACTCATTCAATTACACACTCACTCACTCATTCAAACACACACTCACTCACTCATTCAAACACACATTCACTCACTCATTCAAACACACATTCACTCACTCATTCAAACACACATTCACTCACTCATTCAAACACACATTCACTCACTCATTCAAACACACACTCACTCACTCATTCAAACACTCGCTCACTCACTCAAACACACTCTCACTCACTCACTCATTCAAACACACACATACTTACTCACTCACTCATTCAAATGCGCACTCACTCACTCATTCAAACACACTCACTCACTCATTAATACACTCATTCACTCATTAATACACACACTCGATCACTCACACACACGCACACTCACTTACACACACGCACTCTCACTTACACATAAAAGGGTAGGAAATATTTTCTACAGATATTTACTCTTATAGATTAGCAAAATCATGCTTATCATTGAAGAGAATGGGAAAGGCCTTCATCCAGCAGTGGACTTATAGTGGCTGCTGAATATATATATATATATATATATATATATATATATATATATATATATATATATATATATACACACACTGTAGGCCCTCCTATCAACAAACTTATTGGAGGAGTAGGTGTCTGCTGATGCCGATTGTCCAGTATTACCAGATTATATATTAAAAAAAGAATTGATAGTTGTGAAATATAAAAATAGTACAACTGCATACACAACACAATACATAGATATTAATAACATTGAAAGAGAATATAAAATAATTATACGAAATGGAAGTAAAACTAATTTTATTTACTAATAACACCAAGCATTTCTTGGTCCAGTTGTGGGATTTGTGGAACAATGTGATCTTATTAACAGGTGGAAATCAGCCCTTGGATTTACAATGCTGTACAGTTATGTGGAATAATTAATTGTGCAGGATTTAATCGTTGGTAAAAGTTTACAATAGGGTGACACTACTATAACAGCTAAGAAAGGCTTTCTTTACCTGATTAAATCACAGAATTCCAAAGATCTAGTATGGTCATACATAGGTACACACACACACACTCACTTCCCCTAGAAAAGATACGTTTTTCTCAAAATTGAAAGTTTCCAGAAAAACATGAAAGTCAGATTCAGTCAGAGCAATTTTCTATACGGAAAAATACTTTTTCAGACCTTTTTACGCATATTCTCTCGAATTCATTTTTGTGGACAAAATATTTGCAATGAACAGATTTTGTTTGATAGTTCCCAAATCCTGTGATCAGTGGTCCATTATGAAGAGAGTTTACAGTAATATATAAATATATATATACATATATATATATATACATATATATATATACACACAGTATATGTGGTACAAATCAGGCTAGCAGTATAGCATAATATAATTATATATCAATGATATAACTCCACTTCTGAAATGTATAGGATTTATTTCATAGAGTGCTAGATGCATACAACATTTTACTCATGGAGTTGAGTTGTTTTAGAGTAGAGCTGGAAATAAATAGTAGGTTGAGGATTCGCTACACAAACTAGCTCATGTTTCGGCCCTCTCTGGGCCTCTTCAGGCGAATGATTGTCTATGATTTTTGGGGTCTATTCATTGGGAATTTGGTGAGAATGTTGTGAGTGTGGTAGTGGGTGGTGTGGAGATATTCATTTTGTCAAAGGGGTTTGAACTCCATATAGGGGTGTGACAGAAGTGACGCAAAAAGTTTTTTGAAAAACTCTTTTAATGTGTATTTAGAGCTGTAAAGCTTCGTAGACTATGTATAATGTATGTAATTTGATAATTTGACCTTTTGGAAAAACAACTAAACTCTAAATTTTTCATGTTTTTTTTGTTTCTGATAATGCATTTCACAAATCAATAGTGTCATCAGATCAGATCAGATCAGACTTAAATGGTTTTTAAAAATGCATAAAATACCATCAAAAACAAACAGGAAAAGGGGTCATGAGCTAAAATTTTAAGTATTAGAAGCCAAAAAATTTGAAGCTTCCAGTGAAGGACAGAATAATGCCATCAAAAAGTGATACCGTCTTGAGGTCCCCTTAACAATGTTGAACTTTGTATATTTTTAAAAATCATTTAAATCCTATCTCAGAATGCCATTGATTAAGCAAAATACATTATTGCAAATGAAGTATATTTGGAAAATTGAGAAAAATTTTGCTGCCATTTCCAAATTATCAAATTGATAAATTATACACTATGTTAGAAAAATATTTCCACTTGAGAATTTATATATATGTGCATATATATATGTTTGTGTGTGTAGGTATGTCTTGTTAAATATGATAGACAAGGAATACCTTGTTTTTTGACTAATTTTTTCTTTGTTTCCATCTGAGAGAATGTACGCTTGGATCCATTTTAGACAACAATTACACTCTATGGATTCAAACATACATTCTCTGGTACAGAAACATGAAAAATTTAATAGAAAATGAACAAGAGGTTCCTTGTCCATTGTATTTAACCAGATCAGATATGTACAAGTGAAGGATCACCGCCCAAGTATGCATTATTCATATATATATATATATATATATATATATGCACGGAGAGACTGTCTTACAGAGAAATCAAGACCACATATTGTGACTAATACTTTCACATTTTTACGATTATGAAGAACTACTACACTTTAAGGAACCTCTGTCTTATATGCAGAACAAAACCGTGAAAATGTGAAACTATTAGTTGCATTGTATGGTCTTGATTTCTATGTTATAATGTCAGTCTCTCTCTCTCTCTATATATATATCTATATATATATATATATATATATATATATATATATGCTCTTTGCCAGATATCGAGCACTCTTTTTATAGATACTGCAATCTTTGAACATATTGATAATATAAACACACACACATATATATATATATGTATACATATACATATATATATAAATATATATTGTTACTGTGTTTAAAGGCTGAGTTCTCTATAAAAAGAGTGCTCAATATCTGGGATAGATCTTATATACACATACATATATATATAATTTTGCGGCCCAGGAATAAGTAATAAATTGTTGTCTGGCAGAGGCAAGATTCCAAATTGACAAAGATCAAACTGAATTGTCAAATCATTTATTCCGTTCTTTGACCAAAAAGAACCTTTGGCCGCAAAAACCAATGATGTGTCTATAAATCATTTCTGTGTAACTTTATTTGGCAATGTTGTGCCAAATCTGGTCTCGTTTCTGCCAAAGTAACAAGATTCGTTCGTATTACAATACCGATCCATAATACTTTTGCACCTATCTAGTTACAGTCAGTCTCTCTCACACTGTTTCTCTTTCACACACTCTCTCTCTCTTGTTCTTGTTAATTCACCCTCTATCATGCTAACTCTCTCTTTCATTCCCAATCATGCTGTCTATTTCAACCTCTTTCTTACAAACTCTCTCTCTCACCCTCTTTTGTACAAACTCTCTCTCTCACCCTCTTTTGTACAAGCTCTCTCACTCTCTTTTGTACAAGCTCTCTCACCCTCTATCGTACAAACTCTCTCACCCTCTATCGTACAAACTCTCTCACCCTCTATCGTACAAATTCTCTCACCCTCATACGAGCTCTCTGTGTTACCCCCTATCATACAAGCTCTCTGTTTTACCCCCTATCATACGAGCTCTCTGTTTTACCCCCTATCATACGAGCTCTCTGTTTTACCCCCTATCATACGAGCTCTCTGTTTTACCCCCATCATACGAGCTCTCTCCCTCTCTCTCACCCTCTATCATTCAAGCTTTCTCTCTCTCTCACCCTCTATCATTCAAGCTTTCTCTCTCTCTCACCCTCTATCATTCAAGCTTTCTCTCTCTCTCACCCTCTATCATTCAAGCTTTCTCTCTCTCTCACCCTCTATCATTCAAGCTTTCTATCTCTCTCACCCTCTATCATTCAAGCTTTCTCTCTCTCTCACCCTCTATCATTCAAGCTTTCTCTCTCTCTCACCCTCTATCATTCAAGCTTTCTCTCTCTCTCACCCTCTATCATTCAAGCTTTCTATCTCTCTCACCCTCTATCATTCAAGCTTTCTCTCTCTCACCCTCTATCATTCAAGCTTTCTCTCTCTCTCACCCTCTATCATTCAAGCTTTCTCTCTCTCTCACCCTCTATCATTCAAGCTTTCTATCTCTCTCACCCTCTATCATTCAAGCTTTCTCTCTCTCTCACCCTCTATCATACAAGCTTTCTCTCTCTCTCACCCTCTATCATTCAAGCTTTCTATCTCTCTCACCCTCTATCATTCAAGCTTTCTCTCTCTCTCACCCTCTATCATTCAAGCTTTCTCTCTCTCTCACCCTCTATCATTCAAGCTTTCTCTCTCTCTCACCCTCTATCATTCAAGCTTTCTCTCTCTCTCACCCTCTATCATTCAAGCTTTCTCTCTCTCTCACCCTCTATCATTCAAGCTTTCTCTCTCTCTCACCCTCAATCATTCAAGCTCTCTCTCTCTCTCTCTCTCACCCTCTGTCATACAAGCCGTCTCCCTCTCACTTCTCAAAACTCTCTCCCTTTCACTCTCAATCCTCCAAACTCTCTCTCTCTTTCATCCTCTATCCAACAAACTCTTTCATCCTCCCTATTTCTTTTACAGTTTCACTACCTCTCTTTCTCCTTTTCATTTCTTTCTCTCTCTCTCTCTCTCTTTCCATCTATCTCCCCAATTTTCGTTGTCCCAACACCCTCCCTCTCTCCCTCTCTGTTCCACTGTGTATTTTCCTCTCCCCTTTTGTTATTTCTTCTCTTCTCTCCCCTTTGTCTTATCTCTGCTCCTTTCTTACCCTCATTCTCGTCTATATATTCTCTCCCCTCTCTCTCTCTTTCTGTCACTATCATCCTCTCCTTCTCACTCACTGCCCCATTTTCCCTCTCACCAATTCAATCTCCCTGGGCCTTTCTCTCTCTACATATCCACCCTCCTTCACATTCTCTCATCTTATTTCTCCCTCTCTCTACATTTTATGAAATCACTGTAACCCCAGAAATGGCCGACTAACCAGCCAAGTGGGCTACAGATTCTTCTCTCCTTGAGTGTCCCTGTATCTGTTGGGTGTCTTCAGGCCCCCCCCCCCTGTCACCATTTTGGGGCTACAGCCTTGAAATCTGCGTGAGTTCAACACTAGCCACCAATTGGAAACGGTTTTGTTGTTTTTTCAAAAAATTGCTCTTCAAGTCTCTTAAGTCTGTGTCAGTATTCTTTTGATAATTTTAGATAAAGATCTATTTTTATTAATAATTTCAGATAAAGATTCATTTTTGGAAGATAGTTTCAGATAAAAGATCTATTTTTTTAGATAACTCAAAATAAA
>OY735239.1:27795513-27868013 GCA_963457665.1 Thysanoteuthis rhombus
TAACCTAATTAAAACTGAGTGTAAAATGAAATTAATTTGATTGCTTTTTCCCTTGACTCTCCATTCTACATCATTCTCTTGTTTCTGTGTCTGTACCAGTGATTCTCAACGTGTGTGCCACATTCTGAGGTGCTGTGGTTAGCTCTCAGACAAAGCTTCCAAACAGAAACTTCATAATGCTGTGCAAGGCTTTATTTTCAGTCCTCCTCTACACACATCTAACCATCCTATTTTTGTCACACTCCAATCCAAGTTTGAGCTGACTTCGTTCCTCCCCTGTATTAACAACAAGAACAATCCTCATCAAATTTAGAGAAATAAACTCTTCACTGTCTATCCCATCACATTAAACCAAACCGATATATAAAATTCATATCCAATTTGAAATCACGACCGAGTAATTACTAAGCAGTTCTCTTAACAACTCAACTTAACAAATTTTATGTACCTATGAATTCAACACAAAAATTGCGGTCATCATCTCCAGTCAGAATAAAAGTAGGAGTAGAGTCTAACCCTGCAGCAGACAGGCTTGTCATTCACTAAAGTCCTCATCCTTTAGCCATCCTGTTTTCATTGCTATAACCCTTTTAGCACGACATACTATATTCTCTCACTGGTAGAATATCATTAATGGACACACCGTATCGACTTGGAAGTTTCAATTCTCGGATCCACCCAAGAAATTCTCGGGCACCCTATGACTCTCGGGGCTCCCTGGTGCAATGCACTGGCTACACCCTCCCCGTTTCAGAAGCCCAGCTCTCAGGCATTTGCAATCCAATGTGATGATGCTTGGTCAGGATGATAGGAAGTGACATCCAAGATTTGAGAACCTGTGTAGTTAAACACAGATTCACCCACCCCAATACTATTAGATGCTTAATTGCCAGGATGTTGGGGGGGGGGGCGGAATTAGTTGGGGGTTGGAAAATCTGTCACAATTTAATAAGCAAGAGGGAGGTGGTTGGATTAAACTTGGGATTCAGGATAGGAAACTATAGCCCTCTATTCTATTTAGACACTCAATAAACACAATCATGTGACAGATATCTTTTGACAGCATGCCACTAAGGAGCCTGAAGTTATCTATCAAGTAATTTATCTTTATAAATTCAAGTATCTTAATTTTGGAGTTATTTTAAGTCTCATTTCATCACAAGCTGTTTTAATGTGCGATGATCAGGCGTAAAGTCTTGAGAGTTTCTATGACGTAATTTTGATAATGTCATGTCATAACAGGAAGTTAGATCAACCAATCAGCACATCCCAATCGAGCTCTGTCAAACAGACAGAAAATTTGCATACAAGTTCATTATATGGCTAGATAATCATTATTTGTAATTGGGAAATTTTGACAATTTAGTAGTTGCACCCCACCGCCTGCCAATTATTAGAGAGTGAAGATGGACCCTCAAAAATTTCTAACTGCGGGATTGGGGACTTGATAAAAGCAGGAGGAAGTTTTACAAAATTAATAGGGTGGGGGGAACAATTAGGCACTTAAGTGTAGTACGTCTTATTATTTAAAGAGGGAACACATATATAACCTTGTATGAATTTAGACTACATCTTTCATTGATTTTTTTAAAAACCAAGGCAGTGGTTTCAAAACTGGGGTCAGCAGACACCTGGGGGTCCATCAAATAATACTTGGGGGCCCACAGTAGTGTTCTTTCTGAACCTGACATTGTGAGTCTAATTTCAGAGAAACAATATCATCCATTGCACAGTTAATGAAGTAAAAATAATCATTGTCTACTGACCTGTACTTTATAATAGAATTTGAATTAATGTTATTCATTTAAAGGTTGAAAAACTAAATGCTGAAAAAAGGGGTCTACCTGAATATTTCCTTTCATAGAAGGGTTCGTTAAGTTTTCCAAACTATCAAAACCACTGAACCGATTGTTCAGTAATCTCTGACTGAGAGTACAATAAAAAAATCCTTATGCATTTTGAGAAATTTTGGGAACCACTGGGCAATACTTTGACCTTTCTGGCCCTGTCTTTTCTTCTTAGTCTTTTATATTCTTTCCTTGCCCAAATCATCTTGATCTCTTTGCCGTACCAGAATTGCCAACCAAAACTGCCAAAATAGGTTTCTCCAGTTTTCAAGTTGGTCTGGCTGGCTATGCATACATCACACATTCAGGCTGCACTATTAAATTTTAAGCAATTACTCTTTATTATATCTAGAGAAAAATGTTTTGTTTTTTTAAAAATTCCCTCTGATTAATAGGTTTTTAGTGTGGGTCAACTTACAATGTAAGTTTATACTAAATTGGTGACTAGTTTATTTGAAAATTCTAACTTTTGAATAATCCAGCAAAAGGCGAGAGCTGTAAGTTATTAATAGATCATACCTCATTCCGATTTTTTGATTGATCTCTCCCAACACAGCATGCTGCCAGAAGAAGTTAGTCATGTGATAGTTTCTGTTGAGTGACTCATCAGACCTGTTTTAATTGCTTTTTGCCACCTTTGTTAGAAACCTTCAACCAAAACTGTCAAGGTTTCTTTAGGGCTATGTCTATTTGATATGCATAGGCTACACCAATAGAGCTAGAAGGCTGAAAATTTGCTCTTTATCTTGTCTAGAAAACATTTCTATTTTTTGAACCCCTTCCTGCGGAATAAGTTTTTTTAGTGTGGGGTTGTTTTGCAACGTAAATTACTCCTAGATTGATCATTAAAGTGATTACTGCTCAACAAAAGGCAAGATAAGTAAATCATTCATCACCCCCTTTTCCAAATCATTTAATTGATCATCCCCAAATTTCTACTGAACCACACATGATTTTTGTTTTTTGTTCCAATGGTGTCTCTAACATGCAAGGTCTGTCCAAAATTATCCAGACATTTACCATTACCAAAAAACTAGCCCAACCAATGACGCCTCTCTCTTTCTCTTCCTCCTTCTCATTCCCTCTCGCGATTCTTTCTCATTCTTCCCTCTTTCTCTCTGTTTTGATCTCTCAACCCCTCATTTTCCAGTTTGTGCAAGCATTCATACTTGTTTTTTTAAAATTCAGACTTTTTTAATGATCACTGCCCAACAAGAGGTGTCAGAAGTAAATTATTCATTGATCACTTCTTTTTCAAATTCTTTTAATTGATCACCCCTAAACAGCATGCTGCCAAAAGATGTTGGTCACATGATGGTTTTTATTGAGTGACTAACCTACACATATATCTATCTATCTATCTATGTGTGTGTGTGTAATATATATATATATATATATATATATATATGTATATATATATATATATATCCGTCACCCTTGAATAACTATGATAATTACATCAATATGAATCACTGGATATTTTCCAGTGGCTGGATATTATTGTTGTACATTGTTTTTATTTTTTTGTAATTCATGTTTTCACTAGATTACCCTTGCTGCCAAAAAGAGATGACGACAATATCCAAGTAATTTTGCCATTACATTATGCAAGAGCTCTATATAAAGAGTTGTAAAATTATTTCAATTGAGAAATTGTCACAGAAAACATTACTGTGTGTAATCATCTTTCTCTTACAAATAATGAAGTAATGAAAGTCTCCTAGAGGAGCTAACTCTTGCAAGAAAATAAGAAAGTTATTTCCCTTGACTGACCAAGCAACCAACACACACCAAGTATCAGCATAGATTGTTATTGTGGGAAGAGCGGAGTATTTGGTTGAGGGGGATCAATGTAAAGCAGAGATGGTTTTAGTAGAGGATTTTGCTGGAAGAAACCTCTTATCTCCCAGATTCCCTATTCGTTACCTCTCTCTCTCATTACTCTTCACTTCTTTCATCTCTATGCTTACTCACTATTTTATGACAATTTTTTGATATTACATGGTGTAGTGGTTAGAGAATCGGACAGAATTACTGCAAGTAATCTAATGATTCTAGGTTCAATCCCAGTGTGAGATAACAATAATTCAAAAATACTACTACTACTAAGAGGGGAGTGCGGTCCATATACCCCCTTTGGTTAAATAAAGGGTTCGGTTCATTACTTCCCCACACCTACCAGATGATACCTGATTAGGGCCATAGAGTACAACGGCCGAAACATTGTATAGAAAACAACCAAGATGAGGATAGTCTGAACAATAATAGAGATTAAAATAGCATATATGTCATATATTAAAGTATGAAATATTTTGTCTTAAGATTAAGTACTTATACATGGCTAACTTCATGGGAGGATTCTTTAATACTGATATTTATAATATACGTACTTTGTATAAATAAATCACCATAGCTCAGGTGTGTAGCAGAACAGTCTAGAAAATGTCTTTTAACAAAAAATCTTCTATCAAAAATTATCTAAAAGATACCAGTTGTTGGTGCAGAATGAATATAGAGACCAAAGAAAGCATTATTTTGAAAAAAAAAAAAAAGTTGTAGCCCCAAAGATTTGACCAGAAGTAACTAGAGACACACACATTTGGAAACTTAGAGAGAGAAGAATCTGTAGCTAACTTGGCTGGTTGGTTGAGCAGATCATTTGTGGGATCATAGTGGTTCAATATTTCAATCAAAATTACTACTTTCTTTTTTTTTTACAGAAAATTCAAAAATGTCAATGCTGAATATTGAAAACTATATTATTCTTAAAACATTTTAGATTTTTATTTTACAGCTAGAGCAATGATTCTGAATGGCGGCAAATACCCAACAAGGGGACAATATGAGTATATTGAAGGGAGAATGCAGTTTGGATGTGAAGAGCTCAAATCTGAGTCGTGTTATGGCCTAACTGATCAATACTTGATTATACAATACTATTATTTCCTAATTACTCAGTGCTATTAATTACTAATTTTACTAAAGATTCCATAGTAACTTAAGCTGAACTCATTAACTTTGTGAGATTTAAAAGCAATGAGGTAATTGTGTTGTTGTTACTAAATTTCACACAATAAAGAAATTATGAAAATTTTAGTAAGTAGCCTAAAGTTCTTATAACTGCTTTTATTTTTTTCAAAGAATTTGTTTCTTTACAGTCATGAATCCACTTAAGATGAGTAATGTTTTCAAAATTTTTTCAGATGTGGTCCTTTTTGCTATATGATTATAATTAAATTATTGATTATTAAATTTTGATTGAATTACTTCTTTATAGAAAAGGGGACATTAAATATTTTGTGCTGTTGTGGTGAAGCAAGGAGCAGAAAACATTAAGAACCACTGGATTAGATTTTTTACATTTTTATCAACTATTGACAAAAATTGTCTCAAGCATCAATTCCGACTCCACAGCCCTGATTGTACCTCATCTCAGAATTATATACTTATTAATAGATAAAAATTTGCTAAAAACCTTTCCTGGGATCATACTGGTATACACAGAAAATTTCATGTAGTTATGTTGAGTGTTTTTTCCTGTAGACTGTCACGTACAGACTGACTTTTGGTGAATTATTATAAGACTAGAATACCTTCATCATCACCATCATCAGTCTTTTAGCGTCTGTCGTTGGACATAGACCTTCCCCAAGATTTGCCGCACTTCCATATCATGGGCGTCACGGAGCCAGTACTTCCTGAACTTGTCTAGTGGGTCTCTCCATCTAACATTTTGCCGGCCTCGGTTGCGCATGTGGTTTCGGGGGATCCATGTTGTGAGTCGTGATGTCCATCGATTGTCTGCCATTCTTGCAACATGGCCAGCCACCCGTAAAAAAAGACAGGGTTAATTTTGTATAGATAAAACGCTGAGTAGCTTATGATTATTTCATTGGGTAATTTATTTTTTAATAATTCAAGCATCCTAATCCAACTCTTGATGTGTGATCATACAGGAAGTCTTAAGAGTTTCTATGATGTAATCTTCATTGTATTGTCATAATAGGAAAGTAAATTAATCTATGAGATGTATCAGAAACAAAGAAATAAACTGAAAAAATTTGCATATATACCCATCCAGCAACAAACGAACCAAAAAATTTGCATATATACTCATTATATGGTTAGATGATACACTGATTCTAGTATCCTTCTTCTGGTTGTTATAGTCACAATATTTTATTGATTGTACCCTTTGAACTTCTTTAAGTGTCTGTTGTTGTTGGTGACAGGGGCATTATTTGAGGTTTGGGAACTAGCAAGGCTTGGCTCTTCAGGTGGGCGATGAGGTCATCCAAAGCTTTGTGAGATTTAACGAAAAAAGAAACAGAGCAATAGATAGATATACACTATAACCTCTTTGGTGAAAAAACCATTATGTATAACAATTCATGTGTGTACAATTAAATTCTTGTTATGGTATAATGTCCATAGAAATGCTGTAGGTTAACTACTGTTTATGATACTTCTGGGGTCCCTCTCCATTTGGGGTCAGATGTGAGTCGGGGTTTAAATAGCCCATCAGCTATATGTCTATAGGTAACTTTCTAGGAATTTCAAACTGAACCACTTATTCAATGAACAGGTGTAGATTGTTCTCATTCTACTGTCCATGCCAGATGACTTGTATCTATTCATTCTTCCTTGTTAATTCGTCTTTGTAATGTGGCTAGTGTCCCTCTTCCACTGGACCAAAGTATGTGACTTTTCTTCATTTCCTGACTCTGGGATTTAACTTGGGGACCACCAGGCAGTTTACTGGATATAATTTAGCAATATTTTTATCTACTTTGCTATGTGAGAACAAATCACTTCCCTAGATTGAATAAAAAGTTCAGTTTGAAATTTCCTAGACGGTGACTGACTATTACAGATTCCCCGAAGAGGCTAGAAGGTCCAATGGCTGACTATAACAACCAAGACCAGGACAACAGTACAAGTAAATCGGTGTACAATCTCATAATTCTCCAAAAGCTTGTCTGTAGGTGACAGCCTACTGCAAAAACCACACAACATAACCCCATGAAATTTTCTGTATGTTCCAGAGTGACCCAGAGAAAGGTTATTTGCAAATTCTTTTTTTGAACCCCCCCCCCTGATTTAAGTAAAAAAAATTGCTGGATTGTTTTCATTTTTTTCAATTTCTTCTAACTTGATGTCTGAAAATGTTGAGTATGTTTGAAAAATCATACAAAGGCTCCTAAAATGTTATATACCCTATTATTTAATGAATGTTAAAATTTTACTTAAACAAATATATGTAAAAATCATAATATTGTGATATTTTACTGCTTATATAATCTATAAGTTGATATTCATTGTTTCTCCCTTATTTTGTTATCCCTACCGACCATAAGTACTACTAAGTAATAAAATGTGACTAGTATATTTTTTACCAAAATTCCATGTTGCTCTTGCTATAGAGGTACTGTACGTCAAATCCAAGATCTCAGCCTCAAAATTGTGCAAAAAATTAAATTCATTTCCCGCTATTTTTCCTGTATACTCATTTCAGCAGCCTTTGTATGTTTTTGACAATCAAGGGAGAGAACTTCTTACAATATTTATACTGGTTAATTTTTGGCCCAGATCTGCATGTTTAAATATCTATTTTTGATAATTGTTTTTTTCTGACTGCAATTTACCCACTCGTTAGGGTGGATATTTACTTAAGTTTAAGAAATTCACGGCAAAATTAATCTGTGAACTTCAGACAACGCTTGAACTTCCAGGGGTCAGTTTTTGTCTTTTTGTTCATTTTCCATGTATTTTTTTTTTCTTCTTTATATATAAAATATATAAAAATGAATCATTGTCAAAATTGTTTCATCTTTTCTCTCTTTACATTCTCTCTCCTTTTTTTATTCCAGCCCGTGTTTCTCCTCCTATACATCAAGAATGGCACAGGTAAACCAATTCTCCCTTCCCCCACCAGAACTTCACGACGGAACACGTTGTCGGTAAATGGCGAGGACATGAGTGACGTTGAAATAGACCAGCTGAACATTCACGATTACGCTACCTTTGAACGAGAGCAGGATCTGGAACCAGACTTTCGAGTCAGCATACGGTCCAGATCCGGTACCGAGAATCACAACCTTAAAACTGCTTCCTCCCCCAACTCAGTAGAAAAGCCCCGTGTATCGTTCCATGACATTGCTAAGCAGGTAATCAGTGTGGAGAGCGTATTAATGAGGTGGCCGCGACGGCACCACAGTTCCTCGTCTGAGGACTTTACCGAAACAAGCCTCGATGACCTAACCATGACACACGATAACTTAGATGACGCCTCCACGCTGACCCTGCTTTCATCCGAGTATTACAACTCAAGCCTTAACGCAGCAAATATTGACACTAACTCTTTACAATCACAGCGTTCCAACACTCATGCCCTTGTCCAAGCTAGCCGTCTGAACCCGTCTGGTGGCAAGGGAGTCGATACGGACGCAAATCGTTTTGGTGTGACGCACGTAACACGCTCTGTTGTGGATGATGAATGTGCATGTGATATTGAGCCGTACTCTGCAGGGGAGGTCGACAGTAGGGTTCCGGTGAAGCAGCCGTCCCCTGTCCGAGAGTCAGCACTTGGGAAGGATAACTCATGGAGTTGCCCCTCCTGCACCCTGGTGTGAATCTTTTTTCCTCGCTTTCCCCCCCACGATACCTGTACACACCTTCCTACCTGTCCATATACCAGTGAGTTTCTTTTTTATTTGCACTTTATTCATTTATTTATTTTTGGTTGTTATTATTATTATTATTATCATTATTATTGATTTCTTCTTTTTTTTTTATTTGTTTTTCAATTTTTTTATTTTTTAAAATATTTTTTTGGATCAAATGTCCTATCTGCACCCCAAAATTGATTCAAGACAAAAGCCCGATTTTTTAGATTCACAACATAATCAAAATTTAATGTCTTAATCGAAACTAGGATAAAATCTAGAATTCAGAACCCTTTAAAAAAAATAAAAAAGTATTTTAAAGAAACAGTGAAACTTATTACTGTAATTATACATGTATAATACACTTTTTTTTCTAGATTTTTAAACCTAAAACTTGATAGTGCTTATTGTACATAAAAACTAAATATCATTGTTTTTTGTTTTTTTTTAAACATAATGTAAATTATATAAAAACTCACTTTTAGTCGATATGAACCCGGTAGGGTGAAGAAAGGGAGAATTTAACTACCACAAATTCTAAAAAGACATTGTGTATTATACACAAGAGATTATTCTTTCCAGGATTTCCTAGCTCATATGAGAGGTTTGTATAATACATTAGTACTCATTATGAACAAATAATTATGGGCTTAAATTAAGTTTTGATGCTGGTGTTGTCCGAAAATTTACGCCTTTGACCGGATCAATTTGGTAACCCAGATCTATATTTGATCCTTTTTATTGGTTTGTTTTTTTGCTATGGGATTACAGGTCAATAATTGTATAATTTTATCTGGAGCGGGTCAAGTCTTATATATTCATATATACATATATATCACATTTTTTTTATTTGTATAAAGAAAAACTAGGTTTTGTTTTGTTTTTAACATTTTTTTTCCATTTGAATTATTTTTTAAATTCTTTTAAAAATTTCATCATGTTCGTAGGGTGTAAAAAGTATCTAAATTTCGTAAAACTTTTTTTAATATACTTATACGCTTTCAAAATTGACAGAATTTGAACCAAAAATTTCTTTACATTTTTTGTATTTTTCAATCTTTGGCCCAAATTCTGTCAATCTTAAAACTGAGTAAGGATGTTAAAATGGATTTTTCACAAATAAGATTTTACTAAGCTTTGCTTTTAGAACTCCCAGTGAGGATCGAATTCAGTGCATAGTAGTAATGGTGAGATAAACTAGCTCCCTAATTGCCTGTAGTGAGGCAGTCCTAACAGGTATTTACTAATCTTCAAGTCTACAAGTGTTATAATCCCAAAGAGAATTAAATTCAGCCTACAGTAGTTTTGTTTTTTTAAACTAGCTTGTAAATTGTTTCCCTGTAGTGAGGCAATCGACATAAGTGTTTACCTTGGCATTAGACTGCAAACATAGCGCATCCAAAGAGGATTGAATTCAATATTTGGCTCTAACGGTCTTTAAGCTCTATGTAGAGGTGCCAGAGAAGATATGTGATCTACCATGCTAGATTTTTCCACCATCCCTTTTGCTTTCTTTTGCATCAGAGAGTATCAACCTCGAGCAGTGATTTCAAAACCTTAAAAACTCAATGCCCCTTCTATAAAATTCTGGCGGATCCTTACTTACAGAATTTAGTTTTTAAGCTAATAAATAAACTACAATAAAAAGACATTTCTACCCTTTAAAATCATATCTATTCAAAATGGATTACATTTATGCAAATTCTTATATATATACATAAGCTGTGCAATGGATGATATTTCTCTGCCAAAAGTCATGCGATCTCAGGTTTAGAAGGAATACTGCTGCAGACCCTAAGCATTATTTGTTGGACCCCCGGGGATCTACAAACCCCAATTTCAAAACCACTGAAATAGATTATTGTGATAAGAAGCAACAATAATAAGACAGAATTAAAATGGACATAAAATGATTATAATAATGAAAGCACCTCATCTAAAAATTTAAAATAGGTGAAAAATTCAATTTTGGACTGCTTTCAGAACTCGAACCCATAATTACTTACTGGTGGCTCAAAACTTCTGGGCTCACAGGTGAGCCCTCTAAGCTTGTTTCTCAACGACATGCAAACACATAAATGCTTGGATTGCTTCGGTTTTTTTTCTCAATTTCATACTCTTCGATTCACAGCGATTTGTTTCCTTTTTTTTTTCTATTAATTTATTTTGTTGGTTTTTCGTTTTATTTTGTTCTGTTTTGAGTTATTTGATATTTCTTTTCCCCCTTCTCCATCCACCCACTCCCGCCCCCATCACACCCATTCAGGTCAGATATTCCTGGCGTATGTCTATTTTAGTAACCCCACGAGTGCCAAGCACTTATTTATATTGCCTTTGTTCAGAATTTTGATTGACATAACACGTTCGTTTATTAGGTGTGTGCAAAAGTTCCAGGCCGAAAACTGATTTTCAATTGTATATTTTGTCTTTAGTTTTCAAAACAAAGGCACCAGGAACTTTTGTACCCATAATAACATGTTCACTGCTACCTTGGACTTACAGTAGAACAAATTGAGCATGTCCCTTGCTCGGTGCCACAAGGTAGAAAACGCGTTCAGAATGTTGCCATTGCTATTTATATTACCATAAATAAAAACATGGAATGCATTGGCGTATGGGAACTCTTTGGTTGAGGGGTGGGACAAAGGGCTTTTTGCCTGATATTTCCATTGTTTTTTGCTCATTTTACGCGGTTTTGCCCAAACTGTAGAGGGAACAATTGCCTACTCGGCTCGTTCACCTATTGTGGAATGGAGGCCCGTGTGCATCAGAGACAATGTGTAACATGCCACAAGAAACACGTATGCGTTGTGTTGCAGTGAACTTGTTATGAAAAAAGAAGCTAACGTAAATTTTGGTGTTTGTTTTCCATAAAATAAGCAAGAAAAATGAAAGAAAAAATGTTCAGAAAATTCATTTTTTGCATTGTAAATAGTAATTAGTGTTCAACTTATCTGAATTCTTAGATGAAGCATTTTCACTAGAAATAAGATATTAGATTCAAAAGTGAGAATACCTTGATACTTGATAGCTCAGAGTGATTGATAATATCCATATCTTCAAGAAATGAATCACCTTAGCCCATGCGTGTACCAGAAAAAAAAAACGAAAAAGAAATATCTTTTTATCGAAAAAATCATTTAGAAAATACTGGCTCCAGATCTGAGCATTGTTGGTCTTGAATGACCTCAGAGACTCAAAAAAGCACTCTTTAAAAAAGCAAAAAAATCCCAGAAAACTGTTTTTAGATAGTACCTAGTGGTGGACTCTTGCAGTTTTTCAGGATTATAGCCCCCAAAATGAGACCAGGAGCACAGATGAGCAAATAGGGGAGAATCTGTAGCTCGCTTGGCTGGTTGGTCGGGCAGGCCATTTTTGGGGCTACAGTGATTTGATAGTTATAATAAAGAATGTATATACTTAGAGTGTTATCATAAGAAACAACAGTAATAAGACTGAGTTGAACGAGGTATAAAATTGATAGCAATAATGAAAGTGCTTCATCTAAAGATTTCAAAAACAATGTATGTATTCCAGCTGATGGCGATCCTGAAAGAGGAATTTGCAGACTGTTTTGAAAAGTGGAAGGGATGCTGGAATAAATATGAGCGGTCCAAAGGGGTGTAATTTGAAAGGAACTAAAGTACCGTTGCCATAGGTAGGCTTTTTCTTTTGTTAATAGTAAATGGCTGGATACTTTCCTGACAGACCTCGTTTATGATATATTTGTCGATCCCGTCGTAGTAGTAGTTGTAGTCCATCCATCCATCAAGACGACAACAACCTTCAATTTTTTCCCGTAGACTCGGCTTTGATGGCTCCTTAGTCAAAAGGAGACGTGAAAACCTGCACCGGTGATTAGAGCGAAGAAGGGGGTGCACAAATCATCAACCTCACTATTGGCACCATAACCAAGAGGTTATTGGAGTGTTGTTCTGGATTTTTGTCCTTCATGACATCTCAGAGGGTAACGTCCTTCTCCCTCCACTTGCGATAGATAGTACTGCTTTATAATAGTACTGTGTTGACCTTTGCTAATGTGGCACCACTGAGATCTAAGGAGTGTTAGATTGGTGAAAATACCGAATCACTGAAGTGTTACCTGTAAACAATAGCTATCCACCTCATCATCCAATTCTTGTCTGAATTTTGTTTGACGGGATGTATTAATTATTATGTATGATATAGTATTTTTCTTCATCTATATATTCATTAATTCACTACGTTCCAGCCGTGCATTCTTCTGCCTTCATCAGGTGTTGTTCGGTCTAGAATGTGAAATCACTACACAGAGCACAAGCTCAATTGGACTGGATATCACATCCATTATTTGTATATCTGGGTTCTGTTTTCAATGTCCTTCCAAGTCACTTTACTTGTATTGGATAATGTATACTTTTTCTAAGAAGTCCTTTATGATGAGAGGCTCCCAGATGCTATTGATATTGATGCTTGGTCTGCTGATTGGTTCAACTGTAGAAAGTATGTTTACAGCTGCCTTCAGTCATTATTCTCTCTGTAAATAATTTGTACTTCATCCCAAAAGGGCCCCAAATTGAGCTCAACAGAGTATGTGCACTGAGTAGTGATTCTACATTCTAGAACCAACAATACCCAACAAAGGCTTGAGTGGCTTCTCATACAATCACCGAAGTTAAGTGATATCAAGTCTGGCCAATACCTAGATAGATGACTGCAAACATCTTGGTATCTATGTAGAGATCCTCCCTTGGTGATCCCTTTAATCTTCTCAAGGAGGAGACTAATCTCTACTCTATGCTTGATAACATAAGGCAAAGGCCCTTCCTTGAACCACATGACTTACCTGGCTGTGAGCGACAAGAAATGAATGAGAGGTCTATGAGACTAGTCTAGTAACCATTACTGCACAATGAAGCTCAGTTTTAGTTTTATTTATCTTAGTATATGAAGTATTATGAATCACATTGATTCATAATACTTCATCTTTTAAAATCAATAAAAGATAAAATTAGATTGAACTAAACTACCTGTTAATAACAAACATGGCGCAGATGGGGAGTGAGTTTAAGGGTTTGATTTGGACTGATGCTTGCTCTGAGTTCTAGTAGTTCAGTGGTTAGAGCGGTAATGCATGAAGCAAGTCACTCAAGAGGTTTGTGAGTTCAATTCTCACCTGGAACTTACTATTTATTCCGATCTGTACTTTCAATTTATTTACTTGCCGCCAAAGAGAACCCCGCCTCAGTTTAGTTGTGATAAAAAGAAATTAATATGGAGGCTCTGTTTTGTTTTTAAGTAAATATAACATAGTCTATCACCAGGACACAAGTGGAGTCCTCTCAGTGAGAATCCAACTCACTACTGTAGACACTGCTCCACAATGACACTCCAATCATTTTTCCACTTAATTATCTGTATTTGATAAGAAGTATGGGGTACCTAGTGAGAATCAAACTCACTGCAAAACTAGTTAACTGACTGTTAACTTCACTGCAAGGTGCCCATGTAATTTTTTAGAAATAAAATTATATTTTTTCAAAATATGATAAGTCCGTTTTCATTCGGGGTAAAAAAGAGACCTTTTTTATCTGATACTAATAACAAGTTATGAAACGCTTGATTTTACTATACAGGAATACCTTGATACAGTTTTGATGTAGTATGATTATGGTATAGCTGTACTAATTAATGTGATCAAGTATAAGCTGAAAAAACCTACATCGAATTATAATGATGACACACCATCACAGCGAATAATTAGTAGGGTCAAAATTTGGTGTTGTTTTGAAAATTCCTGCAAAGTATATATATGGCCAGAATAGATCCTATTTGTGATATCACTGGTGTTTTCCACCGGGAAAACATCTAAAATAGAGGAAAAAAACACCTAGAAACATCTAGATTCTGGATAATCTTGTTGCTATCTATAAAGCAGTCAAAATAAGGCCCCCAAAAAGGTCAAGGAAACATTTTCAGAATGGGTCTAGTGGCTACTAATGCAAATTTTCAAGTCTGTGGACAAAACAGTATGGCCAGGAGCACTGGATTACAAAAACACATGCTCATATAAAAAGAGAAAGAACCCTTTGCCAACCTTTGTAGCCACAGTTGTTCAACTTAAATGGTTCGGATTTTAATAGTATAGACAAATCTTTCAATGAATCAAGGTACACCTGTTATGAGACTTTTGTTTAAATCTCCGTGGTTGTATATCAATTACTTTGTATTCTATCCTCAAATTTAAAGAAGCAATATGGAGTTTTAATGGGTTCTACTGATTACCTTTAATCTATAAGATCGGCAAAACCTTGCATTGTGCAGTTTTGATTAGTTTAAATTTTGATGTAGTTTGGTTAAGTCATTGCTATACAAATTGACATAACTAAGTATAAGCTAAACAGAAAAACAAATTGAATTAAGGTCTCGAATAGTACATTTTTGAACAGTGCGGCTCAGAAAAATACATTGAATTAGAATTTTGAATTGTGCATTTCTGAACAGTACAGATCGTATTTTAATTTTAAGACTATATTTTTGACATTATGGTTAATATCAGGTTTTGCCATTTTTGGTTATCCATGCTTCAGCTGTCCCAAGAGGCACTTTATAAATTTTGGAACAAATTAACTGCAATAATCAAGGTATACCTGTATAGTAATGTTGACAAGATGTGAGGGATTGCCAGGGTCATCTACTGCATTCAAGTTTCTCAGACTGCCCTGACTATATCTTCATGAGTGTCCGCTACAACTTTTCCTGGGAGGGGGGCAAGAGCCTATATATCCCCGAGGGTGGAGTATAAATTTGGAGGATGCAGTGACAAAAAGATATATCCGAATATTTATCGTCAATTGAGAGACTAGAGAGTTCCTAAACTGTGACTCATTCTGAGCAGTCACTGTTCATAGTGACTCCTTGATATCCGGATTTAATAAGGTTCCAACTTCCAAACTAATTTGCCCTTGGTGAGGAGGTTTGATCCAGGGGTGGGCAAATGCCCCTTCTGCATCCCCCGGTGGACACTCATGTATGTCTTGCTGCGGGACCCAGGCAAATAGGGGTGGGAGAGTTAGATTGACGATGCACAACTATCCCTCACTGTAATCCAAGTCAAGTATACCAGGACAACATGATGATGAGATGTGAATAGGCTTCTTTTTTTTTCTTAGTTCTTAGTGATCTTCCCTGCATATCTTTCATTTGTCTCTTTTCCCCGAAACCCTGACCTTTTCAAGTTACCCCAGTGTTGCTGATCTCCACCTTAACACCTTCAGCGCCAACTTTCTTTTTTTGCTGATGTGTGTACATCGAGTATAAGACAAGGGAATTACCCAGGTATCAGTCACAGCAATATGCTGAGGACAAAATGAAGACAAGGTGCAAATTTAAAAAACGGGGACATTATATAATTAATGTCGTTTGGCGCTGTACAGGTAAAGTAGCAAAAACGTTGAATAACGACTTTTGGGGCTGAATGTGTAAAAAAAAAACAAACAAAAAAACAAAAACCCTTGAGTTACCTCCCTTGCGTATGTTGAATGTTGTCTTGCTAACAGTGTTCAGTGTGGCCTTTTTATTCAGATGTTGTGCTTCACTTTGCCAGATATTGCACTATTTTAGATAGAGAAACATTGTTTCAAAAATGATGTTTGTTGTGTTTCTGTTGTACTTGTGTTGTGTTTATTAGTTGTCTTTAACTCTTTCAAGCATCATGGGTTAAATTTCATCCTGATTTTTGAAGTGATGGTATCTGCGTGTAGCCTCATTTTTGATAAACACCTTTTTATCTTTATATATCCAGGAGCCGAAAGGTTTATATTTTGTATTGTATTATTCTAGTACACAGACTGATCAATGGATGGCAGGGTAATTCAAAGTGCGAAAAAGAGAAATGTGCCCCAAAGAGTTGAAAGATGGAGGTGACTCAGAAAATTATGCTTGGCAGTATCTATTCATCTAAGACATGACGACCTGAGACTCTTACTTCTATGTGTTTAAGCAACAGAAATAAGATGAAAGATTCACATTAAAAATTGATGATAATTGAGAATGATTTCATCTAAGAAATTCAGACAATCTAAGACTATTACTGTTTGGTTTAAAAGCAAAAGAAATAAAATGAAAAAATATTAGTCAAAAATGGAGTATAATGGACAAGTCTTCATCTATGAAATTCAGACAACTTAAGACTATCAAGTAACAAGAGATATAAGATGAAGGAAATACTAGTTAACGATCAATAATAATTGACAACGCTTCATCTACGATTGTTGATTGATTTAACAGCATATCAACTCTTTGATGCCCAAATCAGTTGTGAACCAAGGAGTTTGCATGTTTTTTTTCTATAGTATTTCTTTTTAACAAAATTTGAGAATATAGTTTTTCTTTTTCAGAGACATTGGGAATATAGTTTCTTAGGGGAATCAAATAGGGTTTGGTTGAGTTCCTTTCTTTGACCTGTCTGACTTGGTTTGACCTTCTAGGAATTGAATTCCTACCAGCATAGCTCTCCAGATCATTGGAATATGTGAGCCACTCCGATACGCCAAGTTACTTATTTGCGGAGTGATTCATCTTAGAAATTTAAGCAGCTGAAGACTATTACTAATAGGTGTTCAAGCAAAAAGAAATAAGATGAAAAAATATTTGTCAAAAATGAATAATAATTGACAGTACTTCATCTGCAAAATCTAACAACTCAAGATAATTGATATTAGTTGTAAAAGCAAGAGAAATAAAATGGAAACAATTATAGTAAAAGAATTAACAATAAATGACAAGGCTTCATTTAAGAGAACCAAACAGGATAAAATCATTACTACCAAGTGTAGAAGCCACAGAAATAAATTGTAAGTAATACTAACCAAAAACTAATAATAAACAATGCTTCTTCAGAGAAATTAAGACAACTTGAGACAATTACTACTAGAAGCAACAGAAATAAGATGAAAGAAAAACTAGTCAAAATTTTTCTCATGGATCGAACAACCGAAGGAGACAATAGAACAGACCAAGTAAAACAACCTCAGAAACGCAAAGAATATTTTCAGTTCAAACAAATTTTGGAACATAAACTATATTTCTTGTTTATTAATAAACTACTGGATTCAGACATTCCCTTTTACAGCATAGGTATTGGGTTCCAAGAGAACCAACCATGTTATAACCAAGTCACACTAATTACTGGAAGGATGTAGTTTATATTCAAGTGCAATGAATTAGATAAAAACATTTCTGTAGTCAATGACCTTCTTATAATTAATTTGATAAAAGAATATTTAGTTCATTGACTAGTGAAATGCTTTTCACTAATTCATTTCATTTTTTCAATTGTTTTCCCAAAGTTAGTCAAGTATATTTTTTGTGGGGATTTGTGTCATTTTTATCCTCAAATGGGTGTACGATCAGTGTGGCCAATTACTGTTGATTTTAGAGCCATTTCTAAGAATCTTAGCTATTTTCTAGCCCTATCAAATCTAGCTACTTTCAGCTGTTGAATATGGCTGTATAAAGACTAATAATGTTCCTTAGCACATTTACCATTTTTTGACACTTTTTGAGGTCGATTTAGCATGAAAATTTTCTTTGAGTTGGCAACACTACTTATGGAGTAGCAAAAGAGCACTCAGCTCCAAATATCGGGCTTACAGGTTCAAAAAAAAAATTCTAGTTTTTTTTCACTGTTCTCCAGAGGACTCAGCAATAATATAAGTAAAAACTTTGTGACCCACCACATCCCTGACTTATATCACAAACCACGCTATAATTGACCATGTTATTACGGGGGACACCTGTGCAAGTGAGTTTAATGGAGTGGATTTTGTTAAACAAAACAAACAGTATTTCTAGTTTATTTATCAAATGTTCATAAGCATATTTTACGAAGTCTATATGGTACTTGTGTTTTGATTTAATGTTATGTGAGAAACCATTGTTTTGTAATGTATTGCATAATATCATTTTTTATATCTTATAATACTAGAGTAATATCAGGTTTTGTCATTTTTGGTCATCCATACTTCAGCTGTTCCATGAGGCACTTGTAAATTTGAGCATATATGAGTAAAGAAAACGAACTCAATTACCATTTGACCTCTGAACTTGATGGATAATAGACACTTGCTCTAAACAAATGTCTAATTCACTATAAACTGAGTAAAAAGTATGTAATATTTTTTGAAAATATGATCAAGTAATCGTTAAATTAACTAATTTTTGCTGAATCCTATATTTCTATAAGTGCTACTTTACTTCTAGAAAATTTTTTATTATAGTGTTTAATTTTTAGCACTATTTTTCAGCAATATTAGCCTACAAGTATTTTCTAGCCAATTGTAGCTCAAATGGCCTTAAAAAGGCAAAAGGTGAATTTTGGCATTTTTTATGCTTTTATCTAGGTTGATTTAGTACAAAAAGTTGTTAGAGTTGGCAACACTGTATGGTTGGTATCCAAGTTCAGGTAGAAGCAGTGATTTCAAATGCTGATTTCCCAAGACAGGCACGCTCATTTACTGAGATGATCGGCTCAATATCATCTACCAATTTTGTATTCCACCATCATCTTTGGTCTTATTCCATACATAGTTAAATTTAGTAAATATAAAGAAAATGCTGTTAAGTACAGGTTTCTGTGTTATCCGCGAAGAGAGCTTTCTTATAAAACCTTTCATAAGTCGAAGTGGCCTAAAGCAAAGATACAATCTCCATTGATTTTTATGGGGAAAATATTTCGATGTTCCAGACACCAAAAACAACCTTCCTGAATTTGTGCCGGTGTCAAAAGTCGAGGTTCATCGTCTTCTGTGGCTGATTTTGGAAGTTGAGAATGCAACTGGATGCTTGGCAGCTAAGCCTCGCTCATTTTTCTATTTTACAGTTCTTTATGGACAAACAAAAATATCCCGCAAACCTGCCTGTTTTTTCAAAATTGAATTCTTGAATTAAATCAAAATCTCACTCAAGGTTTTTTTTTTCTGGTGTCTGGGAATTCTCTAATATTTTTCTATATAAATTAATGGTAACCAGCCTGGCTGCTGTTGAGTCTAAATTCATTCCTACTTCTATTCCAACTGAGGTTGATATCTGCAACTTTTGTATTGTATATATACTAAATGAATTCTTAGGTGTATGAGACTCGTCAGTTTCGCTCAGTTGGTTGTGACTTCTAAGCAAGCAAATATTCATTGTCTTTATAGTAGATGCTTACTGTAGCTATATACTTGAAAAATCCCAAGGAAATGTAGAAAAGAAATTTAGAGAGAAATCAGCTGTCCTTGGAAAGTCAAATTCATGGAACCCAAGAGAGCCATATTCAAAAGGAAAGTGGAAAAGTCTTGTATAGCAGATCATATATGGAGGGAGATGGGCTCTCTTTCTCTCAGTCCAAATAATAGATAGGAACATTGCTGGAAAGTGAGAAAGTTCAAGGATGTGACATCCATGAAAATGATGTATGGGTGTGTAAATCACTAAATTCTGTTTTTCAGCAGCATAGCTGAGATGGCCGCAGAGAAACAAGAACAGTAGAGAATCTCTGCCTATTCGAAATGATAGAATTATATTTATTGAACAGAGAATGGAATTGCCTGTGTGGCTTGCATTGCTGGGAATGAGCTGAACCAGTTGGTGTATTTGTCAGCATTATTTTTCTTTGCTATTTGCTACCATTGTCTGAAAAAAAAAAATGGTACCCTCCCTTAGGGATTATGGATTGTACACTTGGAGAAAGCAGTAGAGTGAATCAGCTGAAATGTTATGATAGCAACAAAAAGAATCATGGAATAAATTTGACCGAAAACGCATAAAAAATGTCAGGATTATTTACATATGGATCAGTACCTCTGCCTAGGATCAGTGTAGTATCTGTGTTCTCTACCTAGGATTAGAGTGTCAGTCCCCAGCACTTCAGCCAATGATCAGATTATAGTATCTGTGTGTTCATTGAAAAGTGTTACCTGCACAAAAATGTATACATGGATAGATATTGCGTTTTGTACATGTAGATAAGGTTATGTCATATCAAATTAAACTGAATAATAAATGTAGACTAACATTGGCGATTACAATGTTGAATGTTGCAGTGGGAATCAATTAATCAGTAGGCTAAGCGTAGACATCAACTGTACTGGTATCCCCACTTTTTGAAAGGTCACTTCATGTCAGTCCTTTACTTTAGTAAAAATAGCATTCAGTCTACTGTACCTTCCAGCATTCAAATCTCCAACAATTCAGCCTAATATACAATCATTACATTTTTGTGGGTTCAGGATCACTTAAATTTTTTTCCCATGTTTGCTTCTTCATTTTATGTTAGTAATTCTCCCACCTTTTTTGAAATTGAAAAAAAAAAACAAAAACAAAACATTTTTAAATGATGCTAAGTGGTGCACTCATGCAAATTTTTAAGGTCGTAGCCCCCTAAAATGTGACCAGGAATACTGCAGAGGAACAAAGAGATAAAAATCTTGCTGGTTGGTCGGTCGGGCAGACAATTTTGGGGGGCTATGGTGATTCAATAATTGTTCCTTTTTATAATGATTATCAATTGTTGGGTGAGTGAGTTTGTTGTTCACCACACTGTCTCTCAAATCTTAGATTCCACTACCATTGTGACCCTGCATTAGAAAACTGAATTACAATCATCGGGAATTATCAAAATGTTTAAATATCCCTTGGCACCCCTGGGTGCCACAGTGCACACTTTGAGAACCACTGCTTTATGCTAACTTGGAAAGAACAAGTATTAAAGCTTCAAAAGTCATAATTTAACTGTTCCATGGAAAATAGCATCGATCCATATTAAAGCCACGGAGGCAAATTAGTATGTTTTATTGTATAATTGTATGGCTGTATGTCTATTTTGTCTGATTCCTGTCATAACCTAAATTTCATAATTGGTTAGTTCATGTGAAATAGATTAACCAATTAGATGAGATAGATTAATAGATTGGCTCTCATGATGTAACAATGAGGATTACATCATAGAGAAGGCCAGGACTTTGACTGATCGCACATTAAAACAAGTTGAGTTGAGAAACTTGAAATTATGATACTTGAATTATCAAAAATTGCTTTAGGCTCCTTTTTGCCAATCCATGCATAAATAGCCCCATCATTTCTTCATAAGTATATATGTTAGTAATGGATACAAAGCATTGGGAAGGCTCATTTGTTTTTTACTAAGTCATGAGTTCAATCCTTGGATCATGCAATGAAGCTGTATACATGGCTCACTAGAGACATAGGTCAGCATCATAAGACTGAATCGACAAATTCAGAAAACTCTCTGGGAAGGATAGGCGTCTATTGCCACCTTTCAGCGGTAGGGGCAAAAGGATATATTCAGGACTGGCATTCCAAGGGAAATTAGGAATCATCATGGGATCTATGTTGTGAGTTGTGATGTCTTACGATTGTCTATCATTCTTACAATATGGCCTGCCCATAGCCCATTTGAGTTTTCTAATAGATTCTATGATGTTTCGGACTCCCGTTTTCTTCCTGATATATTGTGCTTTCTAGTGATCTTTCCATGTAAGGTTGAGCATGATTCTCTCATGCGTGTGTTGTATGCTTCTCAGTTTGCGAGTCTGTCTCTTGGTGAGTTTATAAACAATATACATGGCTCATTAAAGAGATAGGTCAGCATCATAAGAATGATTTGTCAAGTTCAGAAAATCCACCGGGAAGCATAGACGCCTGCTGCCACTTTTGAAGGGGGAAGATGGCAGGCAAGGGAATACATTCAGAATATATCGCATTGCTGATACTACAGTCTTTCTTATGAGAGAACATTAAGTTGTGGTAGTATAAAATAATCATACTACACTATTATTCTCAATTGTCTATAAGATTCCAGAATTTATAAACACCCTCTGTCCAGCTGATGCCTATGTGAGGAAGGATGCGGGACCTGTCTGTACAATACTTGAAGAATTAATTCAGGGCTTCATCCATTGTCCTAGGAAGGCTACCAAAGGCGACAGGAAGGTTGGAGAGTACATCAGCCAAAACGTTGTGACAAAAACGCCAAGGTCTAGAAAACTGTTTTTAACAAATCAATGTATTGTACATGCATACCATCAATTTTCTGGCACCCTTGGCTCCAGAACTTTGTTGGATTATCCATTTCGTTCAATCGACAAAAGTCACATATTAATAATTCAGTGATATTCCTCTAACTAATTATACGCATCAAACAAATATTAAACTGGTCAGGTTTGTCACTCAATAGAAACTGTCATGTAACCAACATCATTTGGCGGTGTGCCAATTAGAAATTTGGTGAAAGGAGTGATCAATAAATAATTTACTCCTCTCACCTTATGTTGGGCAGTGATCTTTAAAAAAAGTCCGAATTTTCATAAAACGAACATGATAAACTGAGGGATCATTTTAGCATAAAATTGCATTTCAAAATTTAAACCCCACCCCTGAAAACTCATTTTGAGAATTTTCTGAAAACAAAAAAATGGCCAACTTGAAAACTGAAGAAACCTTGGTTGACAGTTTCTTATATGAACTAAAGCCTGCATATCCTGAAGGAATTATAAGTGTGATTGCACCACAGTACAGACCCCCCCTTTAAAATCTTGATGAAATCTCAGAAAATTACTAGCAACATTCTACAACCTTCTCCAGGGAAATAATCAAATATTCCAAAACTGTGTCAATGGTGGAAAAAAGGGTCCTATTCAAGAAAATCAAAACAATTTAGCTTTTTTCCAAAACTATATGGAAGCACAATATGCCGCAATAAGACACCCAAATTATTATTAGATTGACACTGGTATCGTAAATAACATAAGTGCCAAAAATAAGCAGAATAAGTGTAAACTACAATTCCTAGGGAAATTATGAATCACCACCATTCATATAAGCAGCTTTTTACCTCATGAATGAAGCAGTTACATAGTTATATCGATGAAAATATTACCAGTGTGGTTTGAATTATAAATCTTTGATTGAAAAAAAAGAACAGAACAGGTGTGGTTAGTCATTCGATAGGGTGATCAATTAAGAAAAACAGAGATGAAAAAAGGGGTGATTAATGATAAATTACTCTTCTTGCTTTTTGGGGGCTGTGATTACCGAAAAGTACTAATTTTCAAAAAGTAAGTGTGAATACTCCTGGGTACAAAGTAAGGGATCAATTTGGTATAAACTTTCATTGTAAATTGAACCCCCACCAATAATTAGGGGGGGGGTATAAAAAAAAAAAATTTTTCCCTGATCATTTTGTGTGTGCACATGCAACTTTAAATAGTTAGGGTTGGGCAAAGTCCACATAGATACATAGATACGTATAGATATTAAAACATATGAATAGCCTAAACCCAGCAACAGATTAAATTGGATTATTGATTGTGGTGATTAATGAATAAAAAAATATGTGGAATAAGACTGAATAAAAATTTTTAAAAAGTTTTTCAAATACGTAGAAGAACTATAGTGTGTTTGCATATATGCAATAAATCAATCGTTAAATCCAATATATTAAAAGCAATGAAATGATTCATTGATATAAATGAAATGGACTGGTTCATAAGCTTCTTACAGTTATTCTATTCACTTGTGTATAATACAAGAAATTCAATATAAAAAACCAGGATCAAAATTGGGGTAGCATTATACTTGAGAGTGGAAAAAAACATTTTTTTATATATTATAATAGTAAACCAATAATCATACAGAATCCAGATCATAAGTACTTGATGAGTTTGGAATTGAGCATGATATTTCAGTAAATCAACCGACTCCAATACTAGCCGAAACCTTTATTTTGTCATAACATTGTAATGAAAGATATCCTCTCTTTATGAATCCACCATTTATGTCACTTGGTCAGCTGTCATCAAAACAATATATACAGTATACTACTTACATAGAATTTCATACAAAACCACAGTGATTTAAACAACAGGCTTGATTGCTCATTAAAATGCTCTGTCTTTCAATATAGGAAAAAGTATTGCCTATTTTTGCCTGACTTGAGCATAAGTCGAACTGCTGATTTTGGGTTATTTTATGATATTCTTTGCGAACATCAAAAAATATTAATGAAGCGATGAAGTCGGTCGTGGCAGATCATATACAGAAAGAAGTAGTACATTGTTCTGTTCGGGATTAGATTAGAATAATAGGGAATCCTACTGGAGGATGTGTAGAATGGAACAGTTTTACAATGGGCTGTGATAACAATTATATGATGGAATTAAGTGCACTGTAGAGATCTATGCTTAGTAGAGAAAGAAATAATAGCTATTAGGAACTTCCATATCTGAGAAAGGGACATCATCAGAGTTTCACATTCGTAGCATTTGTGTTGTTTGGTAAATACTGTCTGGATTTTTCTAAGTGATTGAATCCTTATTGCCTGAATGGATTTCAGTCACTAGGACCTGAAAAATGAGAACAAAATATTCACAGAAAATATCGGAATAAAATACAAGGTTACCTCTTATAAAGGCGGGCTATTATAAGAAAATTCAACTTAGCAAGTGGTCCAGATTGCCACCCCCAAAATCTCTTAGGAAAACATTTTCAGTATGCAAGAAAAGAAAAAAAAACTACGATATCTCATAGATTTATCCAGAATCATCTAGATTTCATTTGTAATTATCTAAATTTATATCCAGTATCTAGGTACTTATTTCTAGATAGATGGACTGACATTTGATGAATTATGAAAAGATGAGCATTTACCTGTAAAAAAATAACAGGGTTATTCATGTATGGATCAGTACTAAGGAGCTTAAATTTATTTTGATAGGTAATTTACTTCTGATAATTCATGTAGTTTTTTTTCAATTCCCAACACAACTCAAGCTGATTTAATGTGTGATCAGATGTAAGATCTTGAGAGTTTCTATTACAAAATCTCCATTGTTATGTCATAATTATCACAATGTTCCTTACATGTTCATTTGTATCTATACATTATTTAGAAATTAATCATAACATTATAAATTATTTACAACGTTATTATAAAGGTTTCAGGGGTCTGATATTTTTATTTGGAATGAATTAGTGAAATCCCATTGGTTTAATCATTCATTTAGAGAATTTTCATCCAACGTGACGTTTTTGTGGGACAGATTTTCCTCGTCCGGAAAGACGAAGAACGCATTGGTTAGAAAATTACAAAACAAAAAGATTTTTTGTCTGAATTTCTCAGATGAATTATTATTATCATATTCAGATTTACTTGAACTAATGTCCTCATCTTGGTTGTTGTGAGTTCAATCCAAGGTTTGGGTAGTGGAAAAGATGAGTTATGTACTCTGGTTCAGTGGAAGAGGCAGACAAGCAATATTACAAGGACATCACAAATTAACAAGAGAAAAATAACTGATATGAGATTTCCTCTAGCTTGGAAATGAAATAAAAACAATCTACCCCTGTGAATAAAGGGTTCAGTTGGAAATTCTACTACAGCAGACAACTGAAGAAGACCAGAGGGCACAAGGGCTGAAACTTTGTGACTATAACAAGCGAGATGAGGACCCTTGTCTGATTCAATTAGTATATAATGATATCGATACTAGTCTGATCAACTTGGACGGTGCAAGTTGAAATTTGGAATTTGTGCAAGAGTTTCATACACCTTTGGCAAGACTCCAAATTCGCACCCCCAGTTGTAGTCAAAAGACCATATTGTTCAATTTGAAGAGTGCCCCTAGGACCTTTGCACACTAAGCAAACCCCTAGGTTTGCATAATGGACTGGCAGGCTTTGCTGATTAACTTGTAGATTGAAAACAATAACTCTGCCCTGAGTCTTGGACGACATTTCTCTCTTATGAAGTTAATCCTTTTTTTATTTAAACTCTTCAGCTCTGCTCCTTCACCATATCCTTTATAAAGATTGGCAATTCACATTTCTGAAGCATTTTGACCGTAAACCAATGTTTTCAGTGGTTTATCTAATAAAAACAAATTGGTATTTTGTTTTTATTCAGACTAAAGACATACCATGTCATGTGTTTTGTCTACTGGAGGTAAGTCAAACACGAAGATTAGTTTCAGAAGAAAAAGAAAATATATACATATATATATATATCCTACCTTTTTACTGTACTTATATTCCTTTAGCTTCTCTTCCTTCCTCCTCCTACTTCACCCAGTTTCCTAACCCCTCAAACACTTTATCCTTCCTCTAGAAACAACCAACCTTTGATGTGATTATTTTTTCCTTCTCTTGTTTTCATCAATACTCACCGTTAAAGAAAACAAAAAAACTTGGAAAATTTGAATATCTATACTAAAGAATAATTACATTTCTAGAATTAAGGCCTCTAGGTTCCAGAGTCCTTATTGAACATAACTCTCATATATGCCTATTCGTATCTCTCTCGTAATTCTCAAACCAATATGTCTACCACTCAATTTCTGGTAACAGCACCCAGTGTATTCTAATGAGATCATTCAAGATGCAAGGGCAATAACTCAACTTACATTAACCATCTCCCTTGTTCAATCTTAACAAATATAGATCTCGTGTTTTAGTCTTACCATGGTGCCTTGTATCTTGGTTGTGCTGTGAGCTACGGATGCAAAAAAAACAAAAACAAATATCTTAATGTCCATAAAAAGCAATGGACAGAAAAAAACCTTTGTAGATGTAGAGAAGGCAGTCCCAATTGTAAATTGTAAAGTTTCTCTCCCTTGCTCTCTTGATGTTAAAAATGGTGGACAAATTTAGAAAAAAATAAGATAATTAATGAAAGAAAAACAAAATTGGATTTGACACTATTATTGTCTAATCCAAATTGTGTTTTTCCATTAATTCTCCAATTTCTACCATAAGGACCACCTTTCCTATCAAAAAGGTTTTTTCGGTCCATTGAGACACTAAAATATTCTAATGTGCTTGTGTATCCATAGCAAACAGCAAACCCAATATACAAAGCATCCTACACTACTGAATCCTACTCTAGTTCTTCCATGTAGTGCACTATGATAGATACCGACATACTAGTGTAGAAATCATAACTAGTTATGTAGAATCTAGGTACATAATTTTTCTCTTTTCTCCTTTTTTAGATGTGTCCAACATCTCTATAACTCACTTTGTCAGTCCCTAGTAAACTGACATCTTTTATTTTTTTTCTTTCTATCCAGTTCTCAAGATTTAAAAAAAAATATCCATGGTTTCCCTTTCAGTGGGTTGTTCTTTTTTTTTGTCATCAAAAACAATCATTTATTCTTTTTTTTTAATCAATTCTTGTGATAGAAATTATGACATCAGCATCCACAATCGTGGATTATAGATTAAAATTATAGATTAAAATTGTTTTTTGTGATATAATTCATGGTTTCCCTTCTTGCGATTCCCCCTTATCCATGGTTTCCCTTTCAGAGGTCCCTCCTTCATCCATGGTTCATCTTTGAGTAGACCCTTATTTTCTGCGGTTCACCTTCTAGATGTCCCTCCCTCATACACAGTCCACCTTTCAGAAGACCCACATTTTCTGAAGTTTACCTTCCAGAGGTCCCTTCTTTTTCTGTGGCTTACCTTTCAGAGGCCCCTCCCTCATACATGGTTCACCTTTCTGGCCCAACAAATTTCTGCACTTTACCTTCCAGAGGTCTGTCCCTTTTCCTGGTTTACTTTCCAGATATCCTTCCCTTCACTGCAGTTTACCTTTCCGTGGTCATCCTCAATTTACCTTTCAGAGGTCCCTCCCACATCCGCGGCTCCTTTATACACATTCATCTATCAGTGGGTCCACATTTTCTGTAGTTCACATTCCAAAGGTCCCACCCTTTTCTGAAATCCAGAGGTACCTCCCTTATCCTGGGTTTACTTTTCAGGTACCCTTCCTTCCCTTTTCAGTGGTTTATCTCTCAGAGGTCCCTCCCTCATACATAGTTCACCTTTCAGTGGTCCCACATTCTCCACGATTTACCTTCCAGAGGTTCCTCCCTTTTCTGCGGTTCAGAGGTCCCTCTCTCATCCTGGGCTTACTTTTCAGATGTCCCTCCCTTCACTTCTGACTTTGTCGTAGAATTTTTGATAATTTTTTAATTTTAATGTGGGCAATGTTTATTGCAATATTTTTGGCCAGAAATGTATCCAAATATCTTGCAACTTCCTCGTTGTCTGCAACATGAACACAAAGTGAAATGGCCAAAACATAATGACTATAACAAGCAAGATGGGGACAACAGTTCAAATAAATCAGAGTATATTATCCATACCTCTTATGAATGAAATGGTGCACTCATTTACAGATGAGCAAAAAATAAAGAATCTGTAGCTCTTTTGGCTTGTTGGTCAGGCAGGCCATTTGTAGGGCTATAGTGATTGGATACTGATAATTCTTCATCTCAGAAATTCAGATATTGATTTTATTTTGTCGAGTTTTGTAATGTTCTTTTCATGAGGGGGTGTACAAGATTCCTTTGTTTGCCTGTTAAGGGCATTTTTGGTGAGGATACTGTGAGCCTTCGATGATCAGTCTCCGTGTAAGGCATTTCATTTTGGGCATCAGGCTAGCATCCTGGCCGTGTAAAAACCCATGATTGCTACTTGAACAATGATAGAGTGTCCATGGACCAATCGAGAAACCGAGACAAAATCATTGCCTTAAATGTTAGGCAAGATAGGGAACAACTTTGCTTTTTAGATGCGTTTGCATCTTCAGGACCAATGACCTTCAGTGACTGACTGATTGAAATACTGAAATAAGAGTAACGTCCCCTGCTCAGTGTTGCCAATTTAGATGTTCTTCATTGTGTCTTGAAGTCAAAAATGACTATTCACATAATTTTCAATAAAATAAGTAGTATTTCTATTCAATTTATTGTAATAAAAGTGTTGCCAATTTAGATATTTTCATCTAAATCTAGATATTTTTGGCTGTGTCTAGATGTCAGAAATTGAAATTCATTTGATTTCTAATAAAATAAGTAGAATAATTATCCAACTTACAGAGATAAAATAAGTAATATTTTTGATAAATTGAGTAATATCTTAAAATAAATGTAAAGTCACATTCGATTTACTTATATGTAACATATTTCCATGATTGTAGAAATAAATCTGGAGAATCTAGATGTTTCAAGATATTTCTGACTCAATCTTAGATATAACCTTGAAAATGAAATTGGTTACATTGCTTTGCTAGAAAAGAAAAAAAACCTTGAGGATATATGGTCCAATTTCAGACTTGTAGATAAATTCACCAAGCAAATTTTCCAAGATTTCTTTCTTCTTTCATATATTTAAATAATTCATCTTATTTTCTTAGAACCATTTTGTTTTTTTTCCATTTGACTATGACTTATATTATAAAAATATCTTATTTGAATTTTTGACATCATGAATAATTTTGTTGATTTGGCGGTCGTAGAATACAAATATAATTACTGTATATTTTGGTGGATAAGGCAACACTTGAATGGAGGTGTCCTATTGGACACAGTGAGCTAAAAGTATGAAATTTAGACAGGAATTGGGGTCTCGCCTCATCTGCCAAAATAAACGGTATTTACCAAGTTAGCCTAGTTTTGGTACAAAGCTACAAAAATGGGGCATTTAAGATTGAACTTCTCAGTTGTAATGATCTGTGAGCTACCAGCTTGTTAACCATTACTCCAATGTCAAGGTGCCTGTTTGGCTTAGTCTGGTACAAGGCCATAGTATTGGGGCACCCAGCGAGGATCGAAGTCACTATTCAGTGAATGATCAGCTGGACCAGCATGCTAACCATTACCCTCTGGGCAAGGTACCTACATTGCTTAATCTGGTGTAAGGCCACTATAATGGAGCACCAAGTACGGGTCGAGCTCATTACTCAACAGGAATGATCTGAGATGTTAGATTGTTAACCGTTATTCCTTGACAAGGTGCCTTTGAGCTATGAAGAAAATTGAAATCATGTTAGCAGCAAAATTTCACAAGAAGAGCAGAAGATATCTTTGGAAAATACCCTGAAAGGTTATTTTTCCACTAATGAAACATTGATCTAAATTTTCATGCCAACTTTCTTTTTTCAACGCTTTTGAGATTCTACAGCCGTAGACAATGATGTTATCATAGAATGAAACAAATGCTGAAATCATTTTGCATTCCAAGACTAAACAGGATGTAGATGAAGAGATCAGCTGATTCCATGTTTTTCATCTGCCCTCGGATAGATGTTTAATGGGACAAATGTATCCCATCATGATGTTGGTTCTTTGACATATTATAAAAATTTGATTTCATAAGAAAAGATTTCTTTAACCACTGAATAAGAATTAACATTTTCGGGTTTTTTTCATACCCTTTCAAAAATCCAGGCATTAAGCACCTTACGAAAAGGCAACAAAAAGTTTGAGATATACAGTGTATGCAAAAAGTATCCAATACATTTTAAAAAGTCTATTTCAACATCTTTATATATACTTGATTTTTGCTGATCATTTTTCAATGTACAATCTTGTTTTAATATTTTTATTATTGTATTTTTCAATCTTTGGTCTAAATTCTGCCAATTTTGAAGCTGTATAAGAATGTTGAAATTGACTTTTTTAAAGGTATTGGATACTTTTTGCATTTATTATATATAACTAATAAACAAGTTTTTTCTATATTTTCTACTCTTAGTACAAAAATTGCATTTAGTTCTTACCATATTTTCTACTCTTAATAAGAAAATTACTTTTATGAATTTTGTTTTTCCAGTGACCTTGAATATAAATGCTGTCAAAAGTTTAATATAAGATTTAGGTGCAATGCAGTATAAAAAAAAACTTAGTTTTTCTTTGAATCTGCATGAAGAATATACATATAGATGAAGTAGTGCATGTGTGTGTATATTTCTTTCAAGATATCTGGGCTGATTCTGACCTAATTTGTTTGAATTACCGAGATGAAGTGTTTTTACTATTATACTTTGATTTTATTTTTTTAAAAAAAAGAAAAGTTTCTTTGTCTTTATTGCATTGCAGCCCCTGTACTCTCTGGCTTGTTATTAATTAACGGAAAATAGAATCTGGATTAGACACTTTTGTCAGTGGATAATAGTTTCCAATCCAGATTATGTTTTTCTCTCATTAATTCTCTTATTTCTTTTTATTTGTTCGCCGTTTGTAACATCAAATGAGCGAGGGTGTGAAAATTTACGATCGGGACCATCTTCCCTAATTTGTACCAAAAAGGGTTCTAATGTCCGCTTTTGCAGACACTAAAATATTTTTGCATTTTCATGCATTCATAGCACATATTACACCCAAGATACAAAGCATTATACGCCAGTGATATATTTATATATATATACATATATTCATATATATATATATATATTTAGAGGCATTCTTATGGTTGGTGTCACCCGGGGTGGTAACTTGGGATGTCAATCCCACTGTTGCCTACTCAAAAATTTGCTTGCACTAAATTGACCTAAAAAAATGTCAAAAAACACCAAAACGCACTTGAAACACTGATAGTCTTTCCATGGCCGTTGATTGTTGAAAATGTCTAGATTCACCCTAAAAGGCTAGAAAATGGCTAAAGATTGGCCAAAATTTCTGAAAGTTGCGGTTATTGTTGGATGCCACATCATGGTTTCACTCTCTATCAGTACATCAGTATATATATATATATATATATATATATATATATATATATATATATATATATTTAGAGAGAGAGAGAGAGAGTATTGTACTGTAAAAAATTGAGTCAGAGCTATTTGCCTGAAGAAGCCCAAAAGGGCAGAAACATAAACGTGTTTGTATAGCAAATCCATTATTTCACCATATTTAAAGCTCTACTTTACCTAAATGTTTGATGCATAGAGCACTTTATGAAATAAATCAATCACACATTCAATTACTGGTTTGTATGTTGATATATATATATATATATACATATACATACATACATACACGAATAAGAAATCAGTAATACTAAGAAAATCCAAGGATTTGATAAATAAAGAAGTAATTGGACAAATATCTTTATTTTTCACTCAAAAAAAATGAAGTAAAATTAATTAAAATATCATTTATCTTATTTCTAAGTGATAAATCATTGATGAAACTATCATTAGAGCCAGACTCTTGCATATTCATATATCTCAGGGGTTGCCAAACTGGTTTTATGTAAGAGCCACGTACAATAATTTTCTGATATTTGAGAGCCACAAGATTTTCATGCCTTTTTATTATTGCACTAGCAGGGATACCTGGCATCTGCTGGGGGAAAAATAACTTAAAATACAACCAAAGAGGAAAAATGTTTTTTGATACATTTTTCCTTACACAACACAACCAAAAAAAAAGGATTTACATTATGTACACATGGAAAAGTAAATGTTACAGAAGAAATATTCTGATACGCAAAATATAACGAAAGATGTTGTTGTTCAGTTTAGGGCTTTGGGATGAGAGGTATTTCTCCCATTGGGTGCCAGCTTGAAAAGGTTAATTGAGGACCCAACCTTAAAACAACATATTTAGAGTTGTCCTTGGTAAAAGTATAGAGAAGCCAGATAAAGACCACTGATCTTGAGAGATTGTCCCAGTGCCTTGTTTTCCTGAAATTACCTCAGTTGACCTCTAGTGACCTCCAGCATCAGTTCCACATCGTCTGTGAAGAAGTACCCCCTATGCAAAATTTCTGCATCATAGGTGCAATATTGTGGCCAACAATTTAGAAAATTTACTAGTAATGACCGGAATGATATTTTGTGACTTCAATTGACTCCAATGTCATAATCACATTTCTAAATACTCTGGCAGTGAAAGAATTTACCTCTATGCCAAATTTCAGTTTTATAGGTGCAAAATTGTGGCTAACAACTTGGAAAATTGACAAGAAATGACCTAAAGTCATCTCAGTTGACCTCAAGTGACTTCTGAAATAGAAGGATATATCTCCATGCTCAAAGGGTTTAATTATCACCTAAAACTTAGAGAATTGTTTTTAAAATGACCAGAAATCACTTATTATGACCTTGAAGTCAATGTCACATAGATTGTAATCTTCGGCATAAGAAGATATGTCCATATGCTGAATTTTGTCCTTAGTGACAAATTGTAGCCCATAGCTCTAACAATTTGCTAGAAACCTCCTAGAAATGACCTTTGATGACTGTGAATGGTCTTTAAGGTCACCCCACGTAGCTTATGTGATAAGTTGATCTTCTTTTCCGTCTACATACAGAATATTAGGTTGATAGGCCTTGTAGTTTTAATGGAGAAGAGGGATTAATAAACAAACAAAAGCCACAAATATTACTATAGATATACACATTACAAACATTTTATACAGATATCAACTAATATTTGTACACTATAATATTCATTTGTGTATGTATTTTCAAGAAAAAATTTAGTTCATATTGGTTTTGGTAACCACAAAGTATACATATATAACAAATATTCTCAAAATCTTGACTAATGGCTGTTTTAACTATATTGAACTTATTCAATATTGTAATGAACTACAGGGACATCTGAGAAAAATATGTGAATTTGTATTTCTGTTAGGAGCCGAGCCAATATATTTCCACCAGCCTCCCATCAAGCATCAAAGAGCTGGCCATCCCTGATACATGTAGTTTTTATAAGGATTTTCTATATATCAGTACAGAACATTGGTTATAATAGTAATTATGTTAAAAGTGGAGTGCTGGTTCACATACATACATGTATAAATATACATGGACAAAGATTTTTTTTAAATACCAGAATATGATTGAACATTGGAAAGTTATGTATAAAAATCCGAAATATTTGGTCCGAATTCTGTCAATTTTGAAGATGTTTAAGGATGTTAGAATTAACGTATCAGATAATTTTGAATACAGTGTATATAAATAGAATATTTGGTCAAAAAATAGGAATTATTGCTCCTACCAAATACATCCATATTTGCATCCATCAATCTATCTGCAATAGGTGCAAAAAAGTACCTGAAACCTTCCAAGATTATTTAAACATCTTTTTGCAGATTCAAAATTAACATAATTTCAACTGAAGTGATAAATACAAAAATTAAAAAAAACACTGAAACAAGATTGAATATTAAAAATTTTGTATACAAAAATCAGTAATCTTCAATCCAAATTCTGTCAATTTTGAGGGTGTATAAATATGTTGGAATTAACTTTTTGAAATAGTGCTCACAATATGTGTGTGTATACAGAGAGAGAGTTATACTTTCTTATGGATATAAAAAGTTTCATTTAAAGCATAATTCCAACTGAGTTCAGTAGAACCTTCAGAGGGGTTTTGCAAAGTAATATGACATTATCACAATGTATTTAATAATTCTCGATTAAATAAACAATTTCTTTATGGCCTTTACATTTGGTTTTATACACATTCACATAATTCTGTAGATGAAGCATGAATCCAATAGTTACATACATAAATATACATGGAAGGAAATGTTACTTATGAATGGGTTCCATAGGAAATTCAATCAGTTCCCTGAGTTGTTGAACAATTAGGCATCATCATCATTACTCTTTTAACGTCCATCGTTAGACATAGACCTTCCCCAGGATTTGCCACAATTCTCTATGGAGGGTGTTGCGGAGCCAGTACTTTCTGAATTGGTCTAGCTCATCTCTCCATCTAATACTCAGCCGGCCTCGGTTGCGCATGTGATCTCTAGGGATCCATGTTGTGAGTCGCCATGTCCATCGGTTGTCTGCCATTCTTGCAATGTGGCCAGCCCACTGCCATTTGACATTTTTAATGGATTCTATGATGTCCTTGACTCCTGTCTTCTTCCGAATGTATTGTGCTGTCTTGTAGTCTCTCCATGTGAGGTTGAGCATAATTCTTTCATTTAAACGTCGCATGGTTCTCAATATGCGGATCTGTCTCTTGGTTAGGTTCCATGTTTCAGCTCCATAGGTGACTATTGGTACTTGGACAATATTTTTCAGCGTATAATGTTCAAAGTCTTTTTTTCCCCAAATGTAGCTGTATCTCCCACAAATTTATACATCATACTTTTTGAGTGAGCTATTCAATACTCCTCATTAGAAACAGTGAACCAATACTGTCAACATAGGTTTCTTCAGTTGTTGACTTGATCTGGCTGGCTATGTATCTATATATCATGTATGCAAGCTGTGTCAATGGAACTAAAGGAGTTGAAGTTCAGACATTTACTTCTCATTATTTCTAGAAAAAAAGTTTTTTACTTTTAAAAATTCACCCTCTAAATTGTTTTTTTTGTGGGGAGGGGGTTTCAATGTACCATCTAAGTTTATGCTAAATTGATCCCTAGTTTGTGACACACTTGTCTTTTGAAAATTCAAACTTTTTTCAGTGATCACTGCCTAACAAAAGTCAGAAGTAACTAATTCATTGATTCCCCCTTTTTTTCCAATTTGTCAATTGATCACCCCCAACACGACATGCTGGCAAGAGATGTTAGTGGTTTGACAGTTTCTATTGAGCGACTAATCAGACCTGTTTATCTAATAATTCATTTGTCAAGCATTTTCCTTTCCTTTAGAATCCAAATGTTTTGTATAGCAATGGTGAATTGTTTTCTTTCCACAGACCCCACCACTCCTACCTACCCTTCAAAAAGCAAATAAAAATGTTTTACTTTCACTTTCACTTTCCATCTGAACTCCTCTCAAAACAAACAGCATTGGAAAAACTGAAAACCATTTCTCTTATGTATTTTTTCATCATTAGGCTACAGAATGCGTAATTCGAAAAGGCAACAATAACTTGGACTGAGCAATTTGCGACTTCAGGTCAAACTCTTCTCAGGGCTGTTTATGTTCACTTTGCACCGATGCCCTTAGGAAAGTCATGAATCCATCTGTTCTCCCCAAAAGTATGTTCAATCCATCTATCCTCCCACAAGCTATGGTTGGGTTGATTGGATTCTCTACCCTTGGGAAGACAACTCTGACTCCCCAAAAATAGGGTGTTGAGCCCCCTTGAGATAGTTTGAAGCCCTTCCGGCAGTGCTTGCAGCCAAGCTGATGCCAGAATAGTCACTCTCTGCTTTCCTCTGAGTAAGTTGGGAGAGGTAAAGTTTTGTAGCCTTGTTTGTTCAATTTCACGTAATGTGAGCTTTTTTTTTTCACTTTTCATGTATTGCCTATATTGTCAGAACCCAACATGGTGTCTCAACTGTCTACTAAGCCATGGAATGATTTTATTTGGTTTTGATATCTACCATAATTATTTTATTACTAGTTTTACTCCATCACAGTTCAAACCACAGCTTTACCACTTAATTTTTTACAAATCAGTTTCCCTAGGCATGACAGAAAACAAATAAATAAAAACATGCTAGTAATTTTTTCCTTCATCTTATTGTTGCTCTTTGAACTTTTGGTAAATATACTCTTTGTTATTTTATTGCTACAAGGATATACCTATAAAAAAATGACAGGGCTATGTATATATGGATTAGCAGTAAAAATTCTAAAATCATCTTATTAGTTAATTTATCTCAAACAATTCATGTAACCTAATTTTGATTTTTTTAAAGTCTTGACTCAACTCAAGCTGTTTTAATGTATGATGATCAGACATGAAGTTTTAAGAGTTTCTGTTATGTATTATTCATTGTCATGTCATAACAGCCCATTTTTATTAAAACGCTTTATTTTTATTAGATCTCTAAATCTATTTTGAATGGACAAATCCATTATAACTTAGGTTCTAACAGGAATCAAACAAAATAGAAATACTATCATACAATAAAACATACTGATTTGTACATATAGTTTTTATATGTATGCTAGAATATACCCGTCAAGAATGATGGGATTATTTATGTATGGTTTGGCAAAGAAGCCTAAAGCTATTTCATTAGTTGATTTAATCTAAATTATTCAAGTATCCTAATTTTAAGATTTTTTAAGTCTCAGCTCAACTGAAGCTGTTTTAATGTGTTATCAAACATAAGGTCTTTAGTATTTCTGTTTCATATTGTATCATTGTTAAGCCATAATAGCCTCATTTTATTACAATCCTAGAATTGTTTTTTAGCTCCATTGATCTATCTCACATGGACCAATCCATTATAACTACTATAAATTTGACTATCAGGAATCGGACAAAATATGCAACCAGTTATACAACTAAACATTCTAATTTGTGTATATGGCTTTCATGTGGATGGATTATTTCATTACTAGTTTTTCTCTGTCTTATTAATGTTGCTTTTTATCACAACACTCTTGGTTGATACTCTCACCATTATTATCATTATTATTATTATCAATATTATTATTCTATTACTAGTTCAGTTAATTTTATTATTGTTACTTATCTCAACACCCTTTTAAGCAAGTAGTGCTAAAATATATTTATTATTTTGTATATCGATACTGTGATTCAACAGTATTTGATATTGTGACATATAAGAAAAATATTCTTTTTCAGATAATTCTTTCAAAGTTATTTCTAATAAGAACTTGTAACCTTCTTCTTCTTTCAGTTATAAATCCATGCGTATAACTTATTTTAAAAATTTTATTTGCTTATTACTGATATATAGTATGTTCAGTCCACACTTGGTGCATTACATTTATGACCTTGAACCAGACTAAGCTAAGCTTGGTAAATACAAATAATGACTCCAGGAGGGAGCTTCAGCCTGGACAAGTTTGACTTGCAGATGTTATCTACAATAGTGTGTTCAATTATCATTGGTTTTCTCATGTGTTTAACCTTATGCTTAACTCTTAAATTCATATAGAAAAAACTGAATTTCAACATCAAAGGAAATAACTTTTGATTCAAACTATCTCCATATTTTAAATACAAACCATAGAAGAGTTCAATTATTGTTGATCCTACTCACTATCAATTACAATCAGTTTCAAGAGGTTCATGAATTTAAGAAGTAATGAGTTATTTCAGGCTGTCTATCGTAGCCTGATGGTTAGCAAACAAGTCTTTTGATCCTCACTGGATGTCTAACAGTCACGGCTTCATGCCAGACCAAAGTAAGCTTAGTGAATAGCTTTAACCCATCATGTATTGAAGTTCATTTGATCTAAAATTCACTATAAAGTTTTCCCTTGCCACTCGTGGGTTTTCCATTCATGGTTCCGATAAATCACAGTTCAGACTTGAATTATTTGGGGGAATTTGAAAACTTAAGCCTATTTACCTGTGGGACCAGTTAATCAAATGGTATTTTAGTGATTAAAAATCTTTTTTCAATTCACTGTGCTTATGGTTTTCGTTATTTAAATGAATATTTTTTTTCACTGTATGCTTTACTGTATTCATTTATTTATTTGCACATTCACAATTCTGGAATGGTAAAGTGTTTGTTTATCAAAAGATTTATGGTACAAGATTTATATTTGTTTTAATCAAAAATGATAGGGATGGTCAGCAAAAAGTGTATGTGAATTTAGCTCATTTGTGCCCACCTGGTACACCTAACCCCTGCGAATGGTAAAGGATAACTGTACAACTTTGTCTTAGTGGGGTCCATGTGAATCATTTAATCCTCAAATTTTTGTTACCGAAAAAGATGAACGCACTGATAGGTGCTTAACTTCAAGAGTTGAACATCAAATTTCATTTGTATGTAGTTCATATCAATTTGTTTGAGATATCTTCCTCATGATATCATGTTATATAAATAATTAGGATTGAAATGAATTGCAATGCATCTTAAAGTGAAATAATTTGCAATGGATTTTTATTGTAAAATGATTTCTGATGAATTTCTACAGTAAAATAATTTCTGATGAATTTCTATAGTAAAATGATTTCTGATGAATTTCTATAGTGAAATAATTTCTGATGGATTTTTATTGTATAATAATCTCTGCTGGATTTCTATTGTAAAAGAATTTGTGCTGGATTTCTGCTGGATTTTTATTGTAAAATGATTTCTGATGAATTTCTACAGTAAAATGATTTCTGATGAATTTCTATAGTAAAATGATTTCTGATGAATTTCTATAGTAAAATGATTTCTGATGAATTTCTATAGTAAAATAATTTCTGATGGATTTCTATAGTAAAATAATTTCTTTCCAATAAATATTGAAATTTGTTATGCATTTCTTTAGTAAAATGATTTGCAATGCATGTCTATAGTAAGATAATATGCAGTGCATTTCTATAGTAAAAAAAAAATTGTTATGCATACTGTAGTGGAATAATTGCAATGTATTTCTATATACACTTTTAGCATTTGTTGTGTCATTATATAAACAATCATTAGATTGAATAAAAGTTTTGATGCATGTGTTGAAAAAATCCTACCCATGATATTATGGGTTGCACAAAGTTGCATTTCTATCGTAAGATAATTTGCATTGCATTTCTATAATAAAATAATTTGAAATGCATTTCTATTGTACAATAATTTGCAATGTAAACTCTTATTACTTGTCATGTTACTATATATGCAATTTTTAGAATTAATGAAGGACTTGATGTATTTATGTAATAAATCATACCTATGATATAAAGGGTTATATAAACATCTACAGGTGTACAATCTCTTTTCAAAAAACTTTACGACCTGATACTTTTTCGGGATTCAGAATTTTTCAAACTTTGGAATGTCATCATTATTTAAATCGATAATTATCGACGGAAGAGTCCATCAAATTAATAACTTTTACTGTGCTCTACCCAGCCTGGTGAAGTACAGTATGAAAAAAAACGAGATGATCTTAATGGAGTGTGGGTCACGACGGCCCATATTTGGCACCGAACATAAGCTTTGGTGTGCAGATGGCATCCGTGGAAAAACTGTTCAGTTTTGATACTATTCGGCTTTCAGAATTTAAGATAAGAGATTCTGTACCTGTAGTATTTTTGTATCAGGGCTTCTCAAACTATTTTCATTTGTGACCCCTTTCGATGATGCTAAATCTTTACGGACTCCTCACTAACTGTTATAAAACACAATTGCTACTAGGACTACATTTTCTAGCCGTAATCTAAAAGTAACTAAATATAGAAACAAATAAATACTAAAATAATCGTCAAAAACTTCAAGGTACTTATAATTAGAAATCCTCACCACAAGTTTCTACAGTTTCCAAGTTGGTCTGGCTGGCTCACTATGTATAAATGTATCTCACATACAGGCAGCACCAACAGTGGTAGAGATCTTTTTTACTGAAGGGTTAAATTTACGATGTAAGTTTATGATAAATTGATCACTGTTTCATACCCGCCTATTTTTTGAAAATTCAGACTTTCTAGTGATCATTGCCTAAGTAAAAGGCGAGAGAAGTAATTTATTCATTGATCACCCCTTTTTCCAGTTTTTTTAATTAATTACCCCAAAATATGATATGCTGCCAAAAGACATTGTTTGCCTATTGAGTGGCTAACCAGACCTGTCTATATTAAGTTTACAATGTTTATTATGAGATAATTTATTAAATTATGGAAAGTCAACAAAGACAAAATTTATTTTCTAGAAATTATTGAATATCATTGATCCATTTTATAACTAATTAGTTGATTAATCTTTGAAAAAGATTAATTTATATATTTCTGCTAATCTCAATAATCTTTATACTCTTGCCCCCTTTTTAAGACTCTTAATCCCTAATTCGAGAAGCTTTGATATTATTTTCACCAAAGCAAAAATTAATGAGCTCTTTTTCAGGCCTATTGCATTTGTTTGAAAATTGGTTTTAAATCTATCTTATTGTTCTTTCCTTCTTTCTATCTCCTTGCTGCGGAACATCGACAACAGCTAAAAATGGGGATGACATCACAGAATCTGCCCTGACACAACCCTTGCTAACAACCGACATCATCGTCCCGAGCACCCAGGTAAAAATCTCTCAAGTGGACACGACAAAATATATACACGTGCAGCACAATGGGGCCTCTGTTCGTGTGTTCCGAGAAACATCAGTTTAGGCCCCTAAAAACAAGGGAAGAAAGAAAGTAAAAAAGAAAAGGAAAAAAGAAAGAAAGAAGAAAAAAAGCTACTATTACTACTACTACTACTTTAAATTTTAATTCTATTACAATTTCTATTATCATTATCATTATTATTATGAGATTTCACGCCAGCAGTGAGGTTTTCACTGGAGATTAAGTGAAAGCAAGTCTCCTCAATACTCTAGGACTCTCCTCAGTATTCTAGCCGACCTCTGTAGTGTTATTGTATGAATAGTCATAGTCTTTATCCATAATCCAGGGAAGGACTGAGATTATCCAGACAACAGCACTACTAAAGTCGGTTCGAATACTGAGGAAAGTCCTCGTTATTACTATTATTACTATTATTAATTATTATTATTATTATTATATGTTGCTCTTACAGCCGTTTTCAGGGGCAACTGTTTGTTATGTCAAACCAACCAACGGAGTTTTAAAAAGAAGAAAAAAATGTAAAAAAAAAAAAAGAAAAAAATATGGAGAAAGAAAAGATCTTAAAGAAAGAGGGGGGGATTACTCAAGGGCGTAAAAAAAAAAAGATATGTAAAGACTGATATTTACTGCTAGTTCCTGTTGTTTTGTTTTTGTTGTTGTTGCTATTATTCGTTTTTTTGGCAGGGGGGAGGGAAAGGAAAGAAAAAACAAAACAAGAAAGAAAAGAAAAAAAAAGCCATTACAAAGAAAAAAAAGAAAAGAAAAAAATCAAATCGAATTGAAAAAAAATGACAACAAAAAAGTCGTGCCCACCCACCACCAGTGAAGAAAAAGAAAAAAAGAAAGAAAAAACAAAACAAATCAGAACAAAAAAAAAAAGAGAGTAGAAAAGAATCTGTATTAGAGCGGAAAAAAAAAAGAGAGAAAGAAAGAACAAAAAAGAAAAAGAGGGAAAAAAGAAGGAAAAAAGAACCTTTATCAACGGAATGAAAATTAGGGAAGGAAAAAAAGAAAAGAAAAGGAAAAAAAGAGTGAATGAATAAACAAGTTGAGACAAAACAAGAAAAAGAAAGTATTAAAAAAAATACTTCCCCCCCCGTGTCTAGCCTCCCTCCCTATAATTGCGATAAAAAAATACATATATCTATATACTTACATGTGCACACACAGACACAGACACACACACACACACACATATTTTGAATATATATATATATATATATATATATATACATATATGTAATATAAAAACAATCTATGAAAGAAAGAAAAGTCTTTTTTAATCTTTTTAAGACATCTCTGTGGGAATGGGTTATCACTTTCTTATTTCATTTATTTTTTTTTTTACTTCTGAATATTTTAAAGGATGATTTTTTTTTAATTTTTAAATGTCACGTTTTATTTTTTAACTTATTGTAAATAAAAAAAATTATCCAAGTGGAGAAGAAAAAGAGAGAGAAAATTTTCTTTCAAAAAGAAGAAAAAAGTTTTTCTTTAACAGGTGGGTGTAAAAACTTCCAGCACAATTTTTTTGAAAACTACCGACTGAATACACTGTTGAAAAATGTTTGTTTGCTGGAAACTTTTTTCACTCACACACATATGTGTATATATATATATATATATATATATATATATATATATATATATATATATATAAATTTATCTATCTATCTATCTATCTATCTATCTATATATATATATATATATATATATATATATATATATATATATGTGTGTTTATGTATGGGGAGCCATGTTAATATGATTGTTTTTAAATCCATGAAACAGTTACATGGTAAACAATTGATGATAAAAACCCTTTAAAAATCTCACAATACTTACATTAACAGATATTTGGAAATAATTGACTGAAACAACGTAAAATTTAAAAAGTGCTTTTACGTCTTTAGTGTTAAAAGCAGTAAAGCTTTCTAGACTTATAGATATAGAGAGTAAATTTGTTATAGTAAAGAGGGAAAGTTCATTGTCATGTCTACCAATGCATAAAGAGTTTAATTCAATGTCCCCCCCAGATATTTAAAATCTTTTGTTATGCACCATGTGTGGGTAAAAAAAAAAAAAAAGAAAGTATAATCCTATTAACAAACAAAGGTCATTGTCCCTGCTTCAGTTGGAGCACACAAAGACCACACCTACTAAGTTTACCCCTGACTGCCATTAGTCGAAATAAGTACTATATTACCCAAGATATTCTGAGGCTTTGATGATATCATTAGTAAATAGTGCCCTTACGTCTGCTACATCAGCTGTCTCTACATGAACTTAACCAGTCGCATTTCCCTTTGTCCAGGCTAGATTCCAGAGTTCTTCACGGTTTGTGCAATTTGAAATAGACTATTGTGACAAGCTCGCAAACAACATCACTAATTTCACCTTCCTTAACGCTATTTATCCGGTGCTAGGGTCAGGAGGGCATTAGTATGGAGTGAACACAGATTTCAGTCGAAGTTTCATTTTGCATACTGCTAACCACTCAGCCATCCTGCACCTTCCATATGTGTGGTATTATTGAATCACCGTAGACTACCAAGCCAACCAGCTCGGTTGTGTGTGTCTCTAGGCGCTCCTGTTCACATTTCCGGGGCTACAACCCCACAAATTTTACACGAGTTCACCACTAGGCATCTGTTTTTTCAAAAAAGTGCTTTTTTGAGTTTCCTATGGTCATTTTGGACCAACAATGCCCAAATCTTGTGCTGGTAGTTTTTTTAGATAAGTCAAGATCTATAATTTTTAAATGATATTGAATGAAAAAGCTATCTTTTTTAGATGATTAGTTCTGGTACACTAGGGAGCTATGGTGATTCATTTATGCGAGGTACAGATATTTATTTATGTATGCCTCCAATTAAGCTTTAAAAATGAGTCTTCAGAATTGGAGACCAGAAAGGTTTTTGATTAATACTGACACCAATTACTTATATTTTCATCATCTTTTAATCTAACCTGGGGAGGTTTATACTCCATTGTACTTTAACTGAGAGGGTTTTGTGCTGAACACATAGATATAATCCAATATTCACCTTCTGTAATTTTGAGATGTGCCATTATTATTCTAAGAGTGGTCTATACTTTTGATTGAATCCATTTTTTGTTGCTAAAATGTTTCAGTCAATCAAGAGCCATATTGAATTAGTATAGAGCCTATAGCATATGTTATAAATGGGTCCAAAATTTAAAAAAAAAATTTAGATGTTGAAAGTCATAAATTTTTCACATGTATAGTAAATCTAAGGTAATTAAATTTCATCATTTGCTCTACAGTCAGATAATATAACAAATATTTCTGATCCTTCATTAATAGTATTACTTCTGTCTGTGGTTTTGAGAAAGGTCATTAACATTCAAAGAGTTTTTCGAACGTTCAAACTCTTAATTGTTGTTTGTGCTAAGGCCATTGAATGGATCAGCCGAAACGTCCACACAACAACCAACACAAACAACAATGTGTTTGATTGTCTGAAGAGCCCTTTGAAGAGGACCTTTTCATTTTGATCTCTATGCAGAGGCTATGACTTCAATTTCAAATAAGTTCCTATTTATGCATTGTATATGAATCCCTTAGATACCACACTTCTATTAATTACTATGTTAAAATGATAACTCCAGTTACAATGGATGATTGGCTAAAATTCTGAATCTGGAGCATCCACTTGTTTATAAAAGTTAAGGGTATTATAGTACTATAGAATTGGAGTAAGTGCAGAATTACTGAATCAGAATTGATGGCTTGCAAGTATTTAGCCCGGGGCCTTTGAAAATGCACGGCCTTTAGCATATGCTTTTTTTGCTATATGGTTGAATCAGCACTGAGCAAAACCATTCTACAGCCTTCTCGAAGTATATGTTAGTTGCCTCCCTTACATTAGAATACTTAATGAGAGGTCGACAACCATTTCATCGGGTAATGCAAATAAAAAAAGATGGTGGCCAACAATATTGAAGACCTGGAGAAAGCTGTAGAATTATAAAAGATAAATATAACTCTGAAAACATTGTGGTTAATTTTTGTTTGCTAAATAGTGATTATGCAAATCAGTTTACATCTGCTTAACACATAGAGGAATTTTGATCAGAAATTTTCGCTGTATACTGTTCAATCTACTTGATTATTATTCACAACTGGAATAAGTGCATTGTGTTGAAAATTAAATATCTATTATATGAAATAATTGTCTTTTTCACCAAGCTATATATGAATATATACATATATACATGTATGTATATATGTATACATACACAAACACAAATATATATATAGATATATGTTTGTAACCATATACATGTAACTATATATATACACATACCTATATGAGTACACATACCTTTATAAAAACACATATATGTATATATATGTGTATATATATACATATATATATATATATATATATATATATATATATATATATATATATATATATATATATATATATAGATTACGAATGATTTTTATAACTTGAATTGTAAGTTGATGAACCTGTATTCATTTTTGCCACTGGCTCCTTGTGTTATACATCAACCCTTCAGTATAATATGATGAATCTATGTATTCAAACAACAAAAACTTTCTATTTGTAACTTTTCACCTTGTTCTCCAAAAGCCTCTTTTTTTACTGTTAAAATTAATTCTCTTCGTTTAGTTGATATATAAACATATTAGTGAAATTAATTTATATAATAATCATACTAATCTGACATGAATAGTAGTCATTTAAAAACAGATAGATTTTCCAAGACAGATATGTGCAAGGAATAAGATATATATATACGGGAAATTGATTCAATTAAATTTTGGATTATTGTAATTCCCTCTCAAACTCCTTCCTCTCAATCTACCTCATTCTCCCACCCAAATACTTACTATTCATATATATATATATATATATATGTGTGTATATATATATATATATATATGTGTGTATATATATATATATATATATGTGTGTATATATATATATATATATATGTGTGTATATATATGTATATATATATATGCATATATATATGTATATATATATATATGTATATATATATATGTATATATATATATATATATATGTATGTATATATATATATATGTATATATATATATATATATATATATATATATGTATATATATATATATATATATATATATATATGTATATATATATGTATATATATATATATATATATATGTATATATATATATATATATATATGTATATATATATATATATGTATATATATATATATATATATATATGTATATATATATATATATATGTATATAAATATATATATATATATATGTATATATATATATGTATATATATATATGTTATGCTGAATCAGTAAAGTTATCTAATTGGTGATATCTATTAATTTTTCGTGAAAAAAGCTTGATTTTACTTTGATCATAAAAAAATAGTTGTGTTATATCCCTGTTTTGATTAAATGAACTTATAATCAAATAAAAACTAAGTACTTGTTTTTTGTAAAAAAAACATTGAAATTTCTCAAATGAGATGATTTGATGTAACACACACTATATATATATATATGTATATATATATAAATGAAACTCTATGACACAGTAGCTCCCTTTTATCTTGTTTCAAAACTCTCTGCAGTGGTCCCCAAACACTGGGGTCACAGACCAGTGCCAGGCTGCAAGAAAATTATATAAATTGATGATATTTCTTTGTGAAATAAAAATTAATTAATTTCCTCGGATCTTGATATCAGATTTAGTTGATAAACCCTTTTAGAAATGAAATTTGGTGAATTAGTCACTTATAAGTGATTTATTGTTGATTTTCAAAGACTGTGGAACAACTGAACTCCTGATGTTAACATCTTTCGGCCAATCCATTCTAAGGCCTTCTTCAGGTGCACTATCTGAATGTGATGGTGGTTAGCAGAATTTTTTCCAATGGTAGAAATGTGATAACGTTGTATTCAGGAGATATCTTTTCCTTTCCTTGTTAGGTCTAGATTTCTCTATCTTTTCCCTGTTCAGCAGTGGAAGCCATGATTGGTTGAACTTCACACTCGTCTGATTTATACACTCAGTCGTCATGTTGATGTGAACAACGTCTTTGATTTTTCTCAGTTTCCAACAGCATTCTGCGTCTATAATCTACGCCATAATCACATTTTGATAGTATACCTGAAGAAGGCCACAGGATTGATCGTCCAAATTATTGTGTCAACTGCTCAGACAAGAAGGAGTTCATTTGTTCGAAAAAGGCTTTCAAAACCATAGACAGTATCGTTGACACATCACCTATGTGTTAGTCAGGATTAGTCACCTCCCAAATGAATTTAAGAGTTAAATACAATATGTTATAAATATTTTTATTACTATAGATATATATGCAGGTATATCGATAAGTCTATAGTCTAGTGGTGAAAAAGGTTTTTATTCACAAATATTTATTTTTCCTTGTTAATGCACTTAATGCAGCGGTGACTTTTCATCTTGAAGACTGAACGGTACTCATTTAAGGGTGGGGTCCAGCAATGAAGACAAAAAGTTATTCTCCTTGAATGATTTTTCTTTATTTTCGAGGCCAGACATATACAAAAATAAGCCCTTATGAATGGGGTTATACTTTTTCTTCTCCTCTGACCTTATTTACTTTTTCTTCCCTTCACCCGTTTAAAGCTTTCAAAATCTACTTAAGGTAATGTTATTATGCACAGAAGATTTTTTTATTTTTATTTTTAAAACAAACAGAATTTTTATTTACATCATCTGTGCAAATATATATATGTATATATATATTTGTTTTATGTGAAAAATAATTCTAGCTCTTTCCCATAATATACTAACATTTATATATACAAGTGTATCAACCATTATGGGACAGAGGTGATGGTATTTGATACTATTCATCAAGAATTGAATAAGATTTTTCTTCTTCCTTTTTTTCCTCATTTTTTCTCTCTCTTTTCCAGTTTTTCTTCTTGCCTTTCTCTTTCTCCATTACCTTTCTCTTTTCTTTTACCTCTTTTCTTCTTTCTTTTTCATTTCCTTCCTTTTCTCTCACTCCTTTCTTTTCTTCCCTTTTTTCCTTCTCTTTCATTTTTTTCTCTTCTTTTCTTTCCCTCTATCTTTTTTCTTTCTTTCTTTTCCTCTTTTTCTTTCCTTCTTTCTTCATTCCTTTTTCTTCTTTTCCTTAAATTTTTTTTATGTGGTTCCCTCATTTTCCTTCATCTTAATACTGCCTCTGTCCCATAATAGTTGTTACAATTGCATATGCACTCCATACACTAATTGTACCAACTATCATGGGACAAAGATAGCATTTTAATCTATCTTTGATTATTTATTAACATTACGATTTTTTTAAAATATCACATACATCATTATTGTTAGGTATTGGAGTTGAGTGTAAACAAATGTAAATTTTACACAAATTGTACATTTTTTTTGTTTTTTTTGCTTTGGATTTCTATTTTTTCTCTTTTTCTTTTCATTTTTTCGTGTGTGTTTTAATTTTATTTATCTTATCTTGTACATTTTGTGGGGTAGTGGAGATGGCTTTCAATGGCTTGATGGGTGTGATGTGACAGGCCATGAGACTCGAGGGTCTCATTGCCACACCCACAAGGTCATCCTCGAGCCTTTTTGTTTTTGTCCATCCTATTTACTCACTCTCATTTTTATCCGAACTGTTATCTGCATCTGCTTCTGGCTTGCTAGGCCCATCGAAGCTTCACCAGCTGATTGTTTATTGATTGTACATTGGTACATTGTGTGTGTTTTACTATGTGGAAATTTTTTTTTTTTCTTTTTTTACGGAAATATATTCTTGTTCGATTTTGTGAGATCTGAGACAAAGTCAGAGATACAATTATTTTTTTTATTTTCATTTTTTTTTTTCCAGGTTTTGTAAAGAATTTAAAAAAAAAAATCTTTCTATCACCCCCCCCCCTACATCTACCTGACTACTCACATCCAATCTCCACAAAAGAAAATATTTTTTTTCTTTTTCTTCTCCTTTCTTTCTTAAGTTTTCAAAAAGTTTCTCCGCTGTGAAGTGATCTGACAGAATATTAATATATATATATATATATATATATATATATATATATATATATATATATATATATATATATATATTCATCAACATTCTATCAGATTACATCACATCCAAAATACAAACATATATATATATATATGTATGTATGACTTTGTCTCAAAACCTTCCATCCAAACTCACCTTTATAAATGATGGAAAAAAAAAGTGTAAAATGGTAGAAAAGGGTATGCTTGGTCGTTTTTGGTAGAGAAAAATGAATCATTGCTTTTCGAAGAAGCATTTTTGGCATTTGTGATGCTTGAAACATGATGAAAACTTGACATCACCTCCCCTATGTCTTGGGGCGGTTAGGGCTTGATATGGCTTGATACCGTTCATCTAGTTCAGAATGGTCTTCATATGGCTCCCATACTGTAATAGATTGCACTTAAAATCCTATAATATAGTGAACAAGCTATCGATTCCCTAAACACTGAAAAGATGATGCTTTTGAGACAAGGTCATACATATATATCTAAATGATGAGTATGTCGATGAGATGTATCCGACAATATGTATTAAGCAGAAAATAAGGGAAATACTTGTATTCAAATTACATCAATTATGATAACATGTTTTGCCTTTCGGCTTAACTAAAGTTGCAATATTATATGAAACTGTATTGTTGTTACTTGAAATAAAAGAGGATTTCAATATTGCTTCATTTACAATTGCCACTGTGATGATGCTGAAAGGCAAAACATGTGAATATAATAAGTTTGATTTGCAACTTTTTTCTTATTATCAATTTGATACACACACATATATATATATATATATATATATGTACTTTATGCTTTTTAACCCTTCCCATCAAACATTTTAAAAAATCTTTGTTAAAACAAACAATGACAAACAAACACCGAAAAGAAGATAGAGATGGCTTTAGATGCAGCCATGAAATAAGCTAGCATGTTTCTAGTTCTTAGCAAATACAGGTCTTGATCCGTACATAATTGAGGTACCTTCATTGACCTCTCAATCGATTTAGCAGTTCATTTTTTATTTTTTTTTTTTTCAAAAAAAACTCATGGACTTGTTTTATAAAATGGCAGTGTCCTACTTGATTTTTGTGTGGTCGGGGGTACCTCCATCGACTCGTCAATTGCTTGAGAAGTTCATCATGAGCATTCTTTTAATATCTCAAGGACTTGTTTTATAAATCGGCACTGTCCTTCTTGTTTGCATTGAAGTAGTTGAACTAAAGATGTTCTACTGTTAGTAAAGAACTGTATATTTTTGTCGATTTCGAGCTGTAAAATTCTAGAAAGATTTTAGAGTATCTTTAAAATAAATATGTTTCTACACCATGACATTCAAATTTTTAAAAAAATACACCATAGAAATAATTAGTTGTCCATAGCTGGTAGAATATTTTTGAAAAACGAAGAAAGAAGAAAATGAAATTTGCTTTTTAGAGTTTTAAAAAAAAATTGTAAATTTTATTAAAGCCACTATTATACATCCCTCCACCTCTAAAATTCTTCTTTAAACCCTTCAAAAGAAATAAAATTATTGGATTCAAAATTTCTTATATTAAATTTTCAGTTATAAAAATTTAAAAAAAATGATACAAAAAAAAACAAACAAACAAATGAAAAATAAATAAACATAAAACAAACATTTAAAAAAAAAAAAATACCAGTCGAATTCTTTTTCGTAAATCCCAAAAGTGATATATGTTGAAAGTTTGTTGTTTGGGAATGTTGATCGAAAAAATTATTATTATCATCGTTGTTATCAAATTATTATTATCATTATTATTATTATTATTATCATTATTATCATTATTATTATTATTATTATTATTATTATTACTCATATTATGAATTTTTGTCTTGCTTCTCCTCCTCCTTCTCACCCTTAGAAACAATTATTTCATGAAACTTATATAAATAAATCTTTTTAGTACTATCTATTATCAGGGCCGGATTAAGACCGCAATGGGTCCTATGCCAACAATATTTTCGGGACCCATTTTATTAAAATCATTTGAGATCTGAACAGAAAGTTTATATTGAAACAAGTAGAGTAATAACTAACACTCCAAGGGAAATTTTGAATCACCACCACCCATATATGCTGTGTTAGGGATGATCAATTGAAAAGTTGAAAAAAAAGGTGATCAGTCAATCAATTACTTCTCTCACCTTTTGTTTGGCTGTAGTCACTAAAAAAGGTCTGAATTTTTAAAATAATTAGCGGGCATAAACTAGTGACCAATCTAACATAAACTTACATCACATGTTGAATCCCTCACTAAAAAAACTATTTTGGAGAGTGATTTCCAAAGAGAAAAGAAAAGAGATTTTCCTTACTCAGGAGTGTGCATGTGAAATTTCAAATTTCTAAAATGAACGGTAGGCTCGAGATGAAGTCCAAATAGATACTTATAGATATCACATGAGTAACCAGAATCCAGGAACAGTGATTAACACAGTGTGTTATAGGTAGCAGTGATTAATAGTTTACTGAAAGGGAAATTTATTCTGATACATAAGTACAATGATAAGATACGTATAAATATTTAAAATGAAGCCTTTTGTGGGGACTTATTGTGAGAAAACCATTCAATGATGGTTTCAAACATTGTTAGGGAGATGATATTATTTTCAATTGCTATTTAGCTGTGGGCCCCCTAAATGTCTGGGGTCCTATGCCAAGGCGTAGTTTGCATATAGGCTAATCCGGCCCTGACTATAACTTTGAGAAAAGCCATTAGTATTTTAACTTCTGTTCAGACGATCCAGTCTTTTCTTCCCAACTTTGATGTCAACACAAGGTTTTGGCCAATTCATTCTATGGACTTCATCAAGTGTAATATGTAATATTTGTAAATATCCGTCGTAAAAAAGACTCTCTTTCCTTATGGATATTACAAATCAAACTTGAAGAAGGCCATAGAATGAGTCTTCCAAAATCTTGTGTTAGCATCAAGGATGGCAAGAAAAGATCAGATTGCCTGAACATAATTTGAAATTATATATATATATGTATATATATATGTATATATATATATATATATATATATATATATATATATATATATATATACACACATCTTTTTTGTTTTTAAAGTTGTCCAGAAAAAGTCTTTTGCATAGTGGTTCAGTGAAAGTCTATACATAAGCCAGCCAGAACAATTTTTTCTCACCAGTTTTATAGAAATAAACCTAAGTGCTCTGAAAACAACTGGAATGACAGTTGTCATTGTTATCTTGTTTATTTTCCTTCCATAATGAGGGACATATTAATCACTTTTCTTTGATCATAAAACATTAGGCATATCTTGCTTATTTATAGTTTTGAGAAGGGTCATTAATATTCAAAGAGTTTTTCAGACAATTGAAATCCTTTTTGTTGATTATACTGTTTATAGGACATTTCTGACTATCCATTGTATGGCCTTCTTCCGGTAAACTATATATATATATATATATATATATATATATATATATATATATATATATATATATATATATATATATATATTACATTTTGATAGTTCATTTGACCAACAGAAACAACAAGGAGCTCAATCGTCCTTATACTCATTGAAGGCTTATCTTGTTATACAAAATTGTGTTGAAAATTTGTCAGGGTCAAGGTTTAAGTTAAGGTTTGTGAAATAAGATTGTTGTCACATGACTCTTTTAAAATCAGAATCGCCTCTCCTGAGGTTCTAAGTTACACAATTGAATATCTCTGGAATTGGTGTGATAGCAGACATTTTGAATAAGACAAGGAGCATATTTCCTTCGGAAACTTTTTACTCAAATTCCATAAAAACAAGCTAAACATGTTTAGGAGTTATTCAGTCACAAAAATGTCAAATCTTAAATACTTGTTGGAGAAACCCGAACGAATTTCAAGTTTTCAGTTGTTTAGTGTAGGTGGGGGCATCATAAATATGTTGTTTTGAAGTAAGGGTTTGTCAGGGGCCTAGGTTTTTCTCTCAGTAGAGGTAGATATTGTTTCAGTGTGCACTGAAGGGCACATAGGTAGCAAGGAAGTAAAATATGGTTGAGCATGATTTAGTCATTTAGAATTTATCACCTTATTCCAGAGATTCTTTGCAGGGCCGTCTATAGAACATTATCAGGTCCTGATTTGATACATGGATTCAATAAAGAGTCAAGAGCTGAATTAAACATGAATGTAAACATAAGTTCAAAGAATGTTCTTTATGTTTGCTATTTGATAATATGAACCTCAATTTTATTTTTTTTCAATTTGAATTTCGTGACTCTTAAAATAAGGAGATAAGACAGCCCTGATTCTTTGCTTTTGGAATTCTAAAAAAATGAAATGTCTTAAAGCCGGGTGTAAATACACAGAAGAAAAAATCGCTGAATGTACCGATCAAAAATATTGCAAACCCAAATAAACAGGAGGAATAATGTTCCGATTTTACCCTTCCATTTACCCATAGCCGAGGGGAGACCAAGGCCAGAAAGTCAACTCTGCCCTGGTTAGCGTTATTGGTCAAATATACAAACTTTCAACAATGGTTCCCATGAAAAAAGTTATCTTTCAATGTATAAACCTGTAGAATATACATATATACATATAAATCTGAAGGTACATTTATATGTGTGTGTATAGATATATATATGTATATATATATATATATATATATATATATATATATATATATATATATATCTCTATATATATATATATATATATAAAGCAATATGTTGAATTGTCCAGTTTTGATTTGTGCAGGTTTTTAGGTAGTATAGTTAAAGTTTTGCTTTACCAATTAATGTTACTAGATGTACGTTGAAAACAAAAACACATTTAATAATAAAATGACCTTCAACGGTGCACTTTTGAACAGTTATACAAAATTTGGGAACAGATAAACCGTACTATTCAACATTTACCAGTACATACATATATATATATGTATATATAAATACTTATGAAAGTATATGTGTATATACATAAATATATATATATATATATATATATATATATACATAGATATATTCATAAATATACATTCTTATATATATATATATGTGTGTGTGTAAGAGGGTGGACCAATAAGTCTGTAGCCTGAAACAGTTATTCGCTGAATTTTTATATCAAATTTTACTATACAATGTTCGATCTATGTGATTAATTGAGAGGAGTTGTGTTAAGTGCATTGACAAAGAAGAAGATTATGTTGAAAAATGAATATTTGTGTAAAATAAGTGCTTTTTTTCATAATTAGGCTACAGGCTTATTCATGAACCTATACATATATACATATATATATATATATATATATATATGTATGTGTATATATATATATATATATATATATATATATATATATACATGATGGTAAATATGTGGATATAAATGACTATGTATTGAGTTGACAGTAAGGAAAATTATTGTATTTAAATTAAATCTATTATACTGACACGTTTTATCTTTCAGTTTTGTCAATATTGTTTTGTTTAAAAATACTACTTTGACAAAGCTGAAAGGTGAAATGTTTGTGTAATAAATTTGATTTCCATACAACTATTTTCCTTATTGTCAACTTGATACACACATATATACATATGTATATATATATGTATATATATATAACTACATATACATGCACACACAGATATATTTATATAAAACTTGTTTTATAATGCTTATAATTGCATAGAGGCTCCCTTGAATTCTACTCTCCAAAAAGGAAAAAAAATAAAGCCCACACTATTTTTTTTCTTCGTGATTTGTAAATACGTAACTACTTCAATTGTTTTTCTCCCACAATTTTACAAACGTTTGTTCCTTTATTATTATTTTTTGACTGGTATATATATTTTATCTTATTCACTATTACCAATCTGTGCTGTTTACTGATGGCTATCCAGTGGTGTTCAAACTTTAGCTACTCATGGGAACCCTTTTCAATAATTAAATTTTCTAGTGAACCCCTTAAAAAAACATCCCCCTGACTTTTTATATATATATATATATATATATATATATGTATATATATATATATATATATATATATATATATATATATATATATATATATATGTTTACATTCATGCTTGTCTGGTTAGATATGACAGACAGGGAACATCTTGTTAACTTTTTATTAATTTTCTTCTTGTTTCTGCACAAGAGAATACATGTTAGTATATACCTTGTTAAATATGATGGACATGTTGGTAAAATGAGAAAAAATTACCACGATGTTCCTTGCTTGTTGTATTCAACCAGACATGTATAAATGGAGGATTGCTGCCCAAGTATGCATCATTCATCTATTTACATATGTATACAACTACAGGAGTTCGGCCCTCTTCATGGAATTAGCCAAATGTGTATAGACCCAAAGGAAAAATAGACAAATGAACGATTACTGATTAAACAGCAGGTTGGGTCATGTGAATAACCAAGATCTTTTTTTTATTTTAATATAACTGTTGAAAATCAGTATTTGGAATTTAGTCAAGAATCATATGTTAAGAACATTGTAAACAATTAGTTATCATGCAAGATAAACAAAGTTAGAAGCCATGAAGGAACCCTTTATGTAATGAAGAACTATTAACTATACTGCAAAAATGTCACTATGTTTCATGGATCCCCAGGGAAGGTCACACGGAACCCATGGAATACAGTTTGAATACCACTGCTATAGACTGACGATCTGAGCGGTTGCAATGAAAAGCAACTAAGATTAAGATGGATGGAATACTAGTCAAAGATTAATAATAGCTGACAGTGTTTCATCTAATAAAAAAAATGAAGTCGTGATTAGTGTTCCCTGTAATCTGTGCAACTGTACGCAAGAAAATATTATGCTGCACAGTGAGATTTTAATGCCACGCACAAATTTTGCAAGTATCTGATGAAGAAAAAAATTATAGTTCTATAATGGAGCTATATGGCTGAACAAGCAATCGTCAAAAGGCTTTTGTTTTAAGTAGCATCGTTTGGTTGCAGGTTTATGCAAAGATTATAGTATATACAAATTGGTGCATAAGTTCTGTTACCTGGCTGTTAGTCTTTGCTAGTGGATAAACAATTAGATAGTAAAAAAAAATTAGAACACCGAATAAATCATTTCTTTTATCGTACTCGTTCTGTTGATTGTTGTTTGGATGTAGAGGAATCCAAACAGATTTCAAAGATTGACAATATGGAAATCAAAAGATTGTAGTGCATCTAAAAAGACTTTATTGAAAAAGAACCTTATGCATTTCACCTGTAGAATATAGGCTTCTTCAGAGGCAGGATCAGAGAGAGGAAATGATACTACATTTTAAAACACTTTCTGTTGTAAGTAAATGACCTTTGTTTCATAAACTTAGGACACAAAAAAAAGTCACTGATGGTGTCAAAAGTAGAAATATTCCTTGTAAGCTCCACTTCTTAAGTTGCCCAAAGACTTTCAGGTGCTGTGCCGGCCATGAAAAAGAAATTAGGGGGAACATTGATCACGATAATATTCCTTTTCTATAACAATTCCTCTTTTCCTTGATTGTAGACCTGATCCTGAATTGTGTGATCTTTTGTCTTTCAGAATAAAAGTGAATTCCCAGATTTTCTTCCAATTTTTTCTATCCTTTCTTAACTCATTCAGGCCTGGGTTTTTTTAAGGGTTGCAAATTTTAGGCCCATGCCGACTGGCCCCTGATTCTGCTCTGGCCTGTGTGCATATATTTGTGAGTTTGGTATTTCTTGTTTTTTTGTTTTTTTTTAAAAATCTATTCAGACTAATATTGGCATCCTGGCTGGAATTTCTTTTCTTACAAGAACATTTTGATCAATCTGTTTTCTGATCATCTCCAGGTAACAGTTTGACAGTTTTCGAAATTGTGTCCTCGTGATTCTCTTTTGGATATTTATGTTTATTCTTTTAAACTCCTGGTGGAGTATAGAGCCTCTACCACACCACCCCAGTAGACTTGGTTCTGGGCAACTCCCTTCAGCTGGGTCCATGTTGAACTGGCTGCCTTTGCCTCAATCTTGACTGATCTTCTCTAGATCTTTGGCCTTCCAACTCTTCCCTTTGTGATCCAGTTCGCAAGTTGAGCTGATTTCCTGCTCCCAAAGAGGGTTTTGATGTTCCAGCTCCCTATCCTGGTTTTTACCTTTGTTGTTAGAAGGTCGTTTGGCTAATTGGTTTTCCGTAGGCTTTCCCCAGCATGTATCATGAGCCTTTTTGAAGAAGAATCTTTCTGACCAGGTTTTCTATTGGGGTGATTGCTTGGTTCATGCTGATGTGATAGAAATAGTGATGCAATGTTCCTTAACTGTTCATTATATAGCTGTAACAGAGTTGAACATTTCTTCTGAAAAATACACTGCTCTATTGACCAACAATCCATACTGACTAAACTTCAAGCAATGTTCCGTTAGATTAAAAAGCCACCAGTGAACTCAACCAGAAATGGAAAAAAAAAACGTTTTTAAAAGTGACTGATATTTCTATCACACCAATTGTTCTGTTCATTAGTGATAATACGTTAGAATCTTTATCAGCATTTAGACCCACCTTCCATTTGAGAATTGTATGAAATCTCACTTGAAACTTATGCTAAACTTGGGAGAAATTGTCGAACTACTGTCTAATATTTGTTTGCTTTTTTTAAATCTATTCGAACTAATGTTGGCATTCTTACTTGTTTTCTTACAAGAATATTTTGATCAACCTATTTCCTGATCATCTCCCTGTAACAATTTGACAGTATTCCGAATTGCGTACACCTTATCCTAAACAAAGCTGAATTTCAATAAAGCCCCCTTCTCTCCAGCTTCAAGCTAGCTACACAACAGTTTCAAACAGCAGATGTCATTTTTTATGACTACATTATTTTATTTTCTCAGAAGAGATATCTCACCCTTTAGCTTTCTAACTCAGATTTTAGCCTTAAAGTTATCATCTTGTCTGGAAGTATTGTATATCCTATTGCATATACTTGTAAACTCCATAATATTCTGTGGTTTTTGTAGGCCTTCTCTTGAAAAGTGTGACAAAGCTGGTGGATTTTATTTTCATTTGCCCAGTGATTAGGTATGTTACCTGAAGATGACCAAAGAGTTGACAGTTGAAACATTTTGAAAAGTGAATGCAGCTAAGATGAATTTCAATAAAGCCCCTCCTCTCCAGCTTCAAGCTACACAACTGTTTAAAACAGCGGATGTTATTTTTTTTTCTTTCTTTCAAGATTGAGGGAGATTTTTCAGACAAATGTATGACTATTTTTTTTGCTTTTTTAAATCTACAAGCTTTTTACTTGTCTTAAGTTGGATATGAAGGAAGTTTTATTGTTTTCAATGTATTTATGGTATTATTACTATTGTTGTTTTTATACAATAGAATCATCATGCTCTCTAAACACCAGGGTCTTTGGAAGTCGATAGTTTTTAATCTTTGATATGTGGCCTGTCCAGTGCGACTGTGTTTTTTTAAGCATAGCCTCAATAGCACTCTTGAGGGATTCACTTTTTGTAATGAAGTCACTTCAGTACATTTTGAAAATGGAGTGGAGGCAGTGCTGGTGGAGGCATTTGAGGATGTGTAGGTTGTGCGAGTAGATGACCCAAGATTTGGCACCATAAAGGAAAGTGGACAGCATGATAGCTTCGTAAACCTTTATTTTACAATGATAATGGTGTAAGTGAAAAAAAAAATTGTCAACTCAAATTTTGTGGCTCAAAAAATATATCAAACATGAATAAATGAATACTGTCCTGTCTGAAAAAACTTCCGCAAACTTAACAATACCTCATCTTAAAAAAAATAGGCAATTGTATTTCTTAAGTTCATGTTTATGTATTTATATTGACTGTTGATTAATGTCTTTTCCTTTGTAATTAAAAAATTTATTTCTGAAAAATGATCGATTTATTTGAACTTAAATTTTGTTTTCAATTCACTTTTATTAACAGATTTGATACTATTGAATTTCAGATATTTTTTTAACGAGCTTTTGATGTAAAAGGTGTGGGAAGGATGAAAAAATGGGTGTGGGGAGTTAAATTTTAATTTATTTAAAATTATCCATGACTACAGTATTTTCTCTTCTCAGTAGTGACATCATACTCTTTAGCTTTTTTACTCTGGTTTAAGCCTTAAAGATAGCATCCAGCCTGGAAGTCTTGTACATCCTATTACTATTTCGGATATATACTTGTAAAATCCATAATATTTTTGTAATGTTAGAACTGTGGTTATTGTATAACATTCTTTTTGTCAGCCATAGTTGCAGAATCTATTTGTATGACAGTATTTGATGCAGGGTTGCCAAATTAGCCATTTTTCGGCTATTCTGGCTTATTTTTCCTGATTTAGCCAAGAAATCTACAATAATATAAAATCTAGCCATTTAAAAAAAAAAACAGGTATTCATCCTAGAGTCTGAGTGTATAATTATCTTTTTTTATCAGTGTGCTTCAAATGGATATATATAACATTTTTAGCTATGATTTTTCCTAGAGATTGAGAAATTTAGCCGATTTTAGCCATTTTTGAAGACAGTCGCTTTAAATAACTGACTATACTGATTTGATAGTACTTATAATATTTTTCCTTATTCTTTTCATTTATTACTCAAGTTCTAGATAATGAAGGTTAGGTTTACCATTTGAGCCATGGGGGGGGCAAAGGCGGGGGGGGGCTCCATATGCTGTCAAATATGGTAGATCAGTGCATGGGTATCTGCTGCCCATTCCAGACAGTGGCAAGGGTGTATATTCCAGGAATATATATTTGGGGGAGGGACAAATAGATATATCTGTTAGTTGTCTGGTAAGGGACTTGAGAGTGCCTAAAATGTGTCTCGTCCCCGGGCTCTATAGGGTTCCAAATTTTGAGCCCCCTCACCCTCAATGAGATAGCCTGATCTAAAGGAAGGCAAATTTCACACTTGCACCCTTCCTCCCTGTAGATGCCCATGAATCAGTGGTCCCCAACCCACAGGTTGCAGACTGGTTCTCAGCTGCAAAGAAAATGGTTATAGTCCTTTATTTTCATTGTATTTCACTTGCATTTTAGTACTAAATTTGTTTGGTGATCCCTTTTGGAAATGAAATTGAGTTTATCAGCGAGTGACTTATAGTTGACTTTTCACATATATTATGGCCGCGATCGAACCCCCTTCCTTTTGTCGTTGACTGGCCCGTAAGAATATTCTCAATATTAAACTGGTCCGTGGTGTAAAAAATGTCAGGGTCTCCGCAGTTGATAAAAACTCATTTGTCCTAGCCAATTATCTACAAATACTAAAATCAAACATTAAACAAAAGAAATGAAAACTGGGTAAAAACCTTGTTGATGATCAATACTTCATTCGTTACAGAAAATCAATTATTATTTGCTATCAATATTATTTTTTATCATTTGGACCCTTTTTCTCTCATTTGTTGAATTTCTTGATTATTCAATACAATTATTTTTGGTGTTGGATACTGCACATCCAGTAGTTTCCTCTGTATTTATATATATATATATATATATATATATATATATATATATATATATATATATATATATATATACATATATATATATGTATACATATACATATATATATATATGTTTATATATATATGTATATGTTTATATATATATGTATATGTATATATATATACATATATATATATAAATATATATATATATACCTGTATATATATATATATATATATGTATATATATATATATATATATATATATATGTATATATATATATATATATGTATATATATATATATATATATGTATATATATATATATATATATATGTATATATATATATATATATGTATATATATATATATATATATATGTATATATATATATGTATATATATATATATATATATGTATATATATATATATATATGTATATATATATATATATATGTATATATATATATATATATATATATATATATATATATATATATATATATATATATATATATATATATATATATGTATATGTACATATGCACTCACATTGTGGTGAATTACTGTGGAAATGGCATTCCCTTACTTTTGTGGGAGAGTGAACTAATATTCACTATTCTGATAATTCACTGATAAGAAAAGTTAGCCTGTAAATGTCCAAATTCTCATCCATATAGCCTCAAAAAGTCTCTGAAATTGGCTAAATTTTTTTTTTTAATTTCAGAGTTGTAGACAGCTTTGCAGTCACTCACTTTTTTAGCACTGCACACACACACATACACACACACACACACACAAACGTGCTTCATTTTTAATACTTTTTTTACTCTGAACCTTATAAAAAAAATGTAAATTTTGTTTTATTTTTTGTTGCTCATTTATTTATTTATTTGTTTTTGTTTGTTTAAAAGTAAGTAAATGAAATTTTGTAAAAAAAAAAAAGAATTTAGTGCTTCCCCTCTTCATTCCTATCTTTCTTTCTTCTCTCTTTTTTTGTAGCGTTCTTTGAAAAATAAAATGGATTAACAATTGATAAATATATTACTAAAAAGCTATTTCTAATAAAATTATTTGACGAGTCCAACTTCGTTAGCTCCCTCCTAATCACAACTGTTGTCGAAAAGAAACGCTAATAAATAAATGAAATTTAAATTTTAAAAAAGTATTTTAAAAAACAAAAACAAAAAACAATACAGTAAATCCTCGATTTAATGGACTAATAGGGGGGATAGTGTGTTCACTAATGGCAGAAGTCCGTTAAAGCCGAATGTAATTTAGGAGACCATTTTTTTTTTTTCAATGTAAAAAGAAGAGCCTAAATCCTTTATATACTTAGGGCACTTTTAAGTGCCACGTTTTTTTTGTTGATTTTATTCCTTTTGTTGATTAATTTGCGACTTGCATGTCCCGACTGTACTTGTAAGTCCAAATTTTATTTTCAACAAAAAATCCTGTTTATCTAAATGTTCTTTCAATTTTAGTTGTCTTCATATGGCCTCTTGATATAAATTTAAAAAAATATTATTTAAAATGTATCTAAATTCAAGTAAGAATATAAACTGAACCGTTTTAGTGATATCTTTAGTAGCACAGTAATGAGAAGTATTTGTTTTCTCTTTCGGCAAACATGCTATTTTATTTCATTTTTTTATCGGTGATATTTCAGCCTTGCTGGACAACATCGTTTTCAAACTGACTTAGGAAAGTTACAAAATTTTTTGTAAACGCAATCTTGGCTTCTGCACATGAAAACAATTGCGTCGCAAGAATGACTAAACAATTCTTAAGAAATTTTGTAACGTTCCCAATTCAGTTTGAAAACGACGTTGACTAGCAAGGCTGAATATCACCAATAAAAAGATTGAATGAAGTAGTAAGTTTGCTGAAAATAAAAACAAATAAATGTACATTACTGTACAATATGAAAATGTTAAATAATGATAAAGAATATATAATATTTACTCATCTTTTTGACCAAGTAGTTCAGTAGTATTACAACCTCTTTGGCAGCGACCCAAAATCCTATATAAAGTCCATAATGATGAACAGATATCCATGTTCTCATAAATAAAATTTATTCTAGGCATAACTAACAAATTTGGTTATTATAAAATAAAACGAACGGTAATTCACAATATTTCATTACTGACTAATACACAGAAACAAGATAAAGTATTCATGAAAAAGGCCTGTTAAATCCGAAAGCCGTTATACCGGGGTCCGTTAAATCCGAAAGCCGTTATACCAAGGTCCGTTAAATCGGGGGTTTAATTTTTTTCATTCTTTCTTGCCAATGTTGTTCATAACATGTGTTGTCAGACTTTTTTTTAAATAACATAAAAATAATTTATTATCATTATTATTATAAAAGTTATTACTACTATTATACCATTATATTTAAACTGGAAGCAATTATATTAATAAATTGTTTCAATTCAATTGAGTTCTTTGTTTTTTCTTTTCACTTTCATTTTTGTTTCGTGGTATTTTTTCTTTTATTTCAGTTTTCTTTCGTTTTTCATTGTCAAACTCCTACTATTGAGTTTTGACTTCATTTTCGTATGTAACAACAAAGACGGATGACAATGATCTGACCAAAAACTAATGGCGTCGTGCACGAATAACGGTGACACAGTAACGTACGCAAAAACTGACGACGAATCCACTCCCACTTCTAAAGCCCAGCTCAGATCGACTTGTTTTGCTAAAGTTTGCAAATCCCATTTGTAGGATCTACTTATTGAGGAGTTGGAATGGGACACGTAGTTTTGGAATGATATTATACGGAGAAAGGAATTCTGTTTTGTTCACCATTTAGATTTTTATGAAATAAGGGAGTTTGGCTGTAACGATGCCAAGCTTGTATTTTTTTCTATCCAGTGAAGTGATTGACGCCACTTCAGGTGCTTATCGCCTTCAAATCTTGGTCAAATATCACAGACAGGCTGGGTAAGTAGTAATGTGTTATATGGAGCCCAAGTAGGGACTACTGAAGCAGTACCCAGCGAAAGGGCACTACTTATTGTAAATATCAAAGAAAATGCTATGTACCATTTTTAATCCAGCAACAATCCTGATATTGCTATTTTTCCCTATCTGCAAGATATATGCAAAAGCTATCAATGAGTATTAATCAGATTTTGTGAAATGGTGGACAATAGACTATGAATCAAATTTCGGAGTAGATCCATCCACAATAATCTCCCCTGCATCGTAATTATATTATCCAAACCACATAATGAAGCCAAAATTTCATGTTTCTCCACACAATATCTCCGAAAGTACTCAATGAATTTCAATCAAATTTCATGGAAGGGTGAACAATGGAGTAAGAAAGAGGTGATACAATTTTGGAGTGGATCCAGCAATTATTCTCTGATTAAGATATTTTCCATTTTTTTTTCTTTCAATTACATTTATATATATATGTTCATGATTGCTTACATCTCCAAAAGTTATCAATGAATTTCTATTCAATTCAGTGGAAAGGTATGCAATAAGCAGCGAGAGAACTGATTGAATTTTTACGCAATCATCTCCGACAAGTATTCGATGGGATCTGGCCATTGGCGGTAAAAAAAAAGCTAGAAAACAGAAGTTTTAATCGATGTAGATTATTAATGATTGAAAAATCTCGGAAACTTTATTATATTAAGATGTTTGGAAAATAATTACGTATTTTCAAAAAAAGAGAGATGAAAACAAATGCTATCGAGGTTTAATTAAATACTATTTATCAATAATGTAATCACCATCATTATCAATGATAGCAGCCCAATAGGAAGGCAAATTTTTTATTCCTCGTCGACAAAATTTTGCATTTTCTTTGTTTTAATCCTGCTGTTTTTTTTTTTGTTTTTTTTTTTAAATCTCCGAAGTCTCTATCCTTTATGGTGCTAAACTTAACCAAACACTACAGATTACATGAATTATTTTATTTTTGCACCATTTTCAACTTAATGGTAGCACGTTTCTGAAAATATTTTCACACTCCTGGACTGATTTCATATGAAAATGATGAAAAAAATTAAATGATTTATTTCAGTCGTCCTTCCGTAAAAAATGACGGAAAGTAAGTCCCCATACACACTGATGGATAGAAGAGATGATGAACTAAACCCAGACGTCGTTTCGTACCATATAAACCTGGTCTTGCCTTATTTGGTCTGCTTATTATCTAAAGCAGTGAAATACGTAATTACTTTCCGAACACCCTAGTATTGGCAACTAGTAGTGTTTTTATACAGTAAACCTTCACTGATATAGTACTATGTTGGATCTCAGAAGGATTGCCTCAAGACAATAGCTAAAGACCTCATCGTACACAACATATTAAGGGAAGATAAACCTTAAATCTAGTCTCGGTTCTTCATGGAACACTCATGCTTGTTCTTTTGACACATCACCAAAAATCTTCACTTTCATGAAGCTTGGACCACATTAATCAGAACCTTACTTAGTTCCCATCTTCCGTTTTTCATTGTTTGTCCAACGTACATCTGTTTCTTTGAGCAACTATTAGAAAGAAATAGCAGTTTTCTTCCTGTCTCTTATATTGTGGACTGTCGAAGAGCCCATGTTGTAAATCTGGTACGAAAGTTCTCCAAGAGTTCAACCAATCATTGATTGATAATGAGCGATTCATAGCATAGGATGCACTTCTTTTATTCACTAGAGCCATGAATGGGCGTTAAATATCAGTTTTAAGACAGATTCATTAATACAATTTCGGCAGGGCCAAAATAGCTTAATTAGTGCGGAAGTGCTCAAACATTTTGGCCACCTTTTGAACAGTTTTAGCATCTATTGGCACATGGGCTTGTTTTTTATCATACAACATTTTTAGCAGTTTTCAGCAGTCATACTAGCGCGAAAATATTTTTTTGAGCTAACAACACCAAGTTTCAGTCTTGGCAGTTATTTTTCAACTAACAATCAAAATTGAGTTCAGTTAAGAGCAAATGGTATTAATAAATGCAATGAAAGGAGCAGGAATCACTTGCCCGGTATGACGAGAGCGCGTCAATTCAGTACGACCAGAGCAGTATGCAGCAGATTGGTGCGGTTACCCCGGAAACTTGAGATGGGTACCGAATAAGTGGAGGAACTGGAATACAGATAGCCGGATTAATGAAGGTCTGCCGTACTTGATTCTATCTTTCACAATTTAATTCGAATTTTTTTCGAATTTTTACAAAGCACAGACGGAAGAACGGCTTACAAGAATTACTTTATTTTCGCACCAGTTTTAACATGGTGACACCACTTGTCTGCCCGGGTTTCTGTAAGCTGCACTCCCGTAAAAATGGCGAAAGTAAGTCCCCAGTTGAGTTACATTTTTAATGGAACACCCCTCGTAAACCCTTTCAGTTTTTCTCTTGTAAGAACTGACCAATTTCCGGATGATTCGATGGTCCAATGTAGGGGTTGACAACAAGAGGGCCATTGAGGTATTCTCTGTGGGCCTCAGACTTTTTCTGAATAAAATTCAAATTTCATGCGTACATGAGACATTTTAAGCATACGTGAGCCATTTGGCTATTGATAGCATTTGTTCAATCTTTGCTTACACGAGCATTGTATTGTATAATTTGTTTACTAAAGGCATGTCCACGGACTTTTGACAAATCGTGACGTGTGTTGATACACTTAAAAAAATCTCTCGGCTAATCGATGGGGTTTGATAATTTTTTTACAGTATTCATTCACTGCACGAATGAATAAATATAAACACGTCGTGCAGATTTTTATGTTACTTTTTAATTGCAGAGTAAATATTTGATACTGATAGGTCTGAAAGGCAAATTTTTATAAGTTAGATATGATATAATATGCATACGGGCCATTGGCTGAACTGAAAAATCCTAAGTAGGTCATTACAGAAAGAAATTGCTGATCATTTGTCTAAAGGATTGAAAGCACTTAGAATTGAAAGAAAAACTTTTAGAACTTCGTTGCACGAAGGAATTTTCACTCATCATTGTTATCATACCATGCAAGTCTAGTACTTTCAAAATGCCTCGTAATCCAAGAGATAACCATCATCACAGTGCAACTATTAACAAGATTATCTCACAAATCCACTTGCAGTACATTCTGCAGTAACTGGCGCCAATGCAATACCGTAGCCGATGGGGGCTTACTGGGGAGGGTATTTGTAAGTGCTGTAGCCTAGGAATCGTTCTGTGGCCTCAAAAAATTGTTTTGCCCAGTCTCAGGAGTGGGGGGTCAGTAAGCCTCGGGGCAGCACCTTCCCATTGCATTAAAAAGTAGGTATCAGCTCGCCGAGACTCTTTTGCAACACTAGTTTGATACGAACAAGATTATCTCACGAACCAGGCTGTACCTTTTCCCAAAGGGAGCTGCCTGCTATAAAAAAAATCATGTAAAATAATTTTCTGCTAAATGGATTTCTTGACTTGAGAATTAAAAAAAAAAATGATTGAATTAATTGTTCATTTATTTATTATCGGAAAGAGGCACCCCAAGAAATATGAGAATTTTACGGTGAGACACGGGAAATGCTGGGTAACTTGGCCGATTTTAGGCAGATTGATCAAATAGTTTCCTCTTCTTGAGAGAGGAAAAAATGAGTGTCTTTATAATCGGGTTGAGTCATTTCGTATGATATATGAAATGTGCGGTGAGACATGGGAAACGCTGAAAAACTTGGCCGATAAGCAAATCGGGAGATATGAACAGACTGATCAAAGAGTTCTCTCTACTCGATAAAAAAATGAGTAATTTTGAGAGATACGCGAAAGATGCGGTGAGACACGGGAAACGCTTGAAAACTCGATCGATGAACAGATCGGGGGATCTGGACAGACTGATGAAATGATTTTCAGTTACTTAAGGAAAAAAAAATGAGGATCTTATTGCTGGGTAGAGTCATTTCGAGAGATACGTGAAATGTGCGGCGAGACACGGGAAACGTTGGATAACTTAATAGATGAACAGATTGGGGAAATTTGAACAGATTGATCAACCTCTTGGGTAGCTCCTCGTATAATCCCCGAAAAATAAATATTAACTCTCTCATGACCTTTGGATTGAACCTTGCCGGTAGGCCTCGTATAATTTATCCATAAAATCAGATATGACTCTTCAAGTCAGTGTTGCCGAATTTATTTTCAAGTTTACATCTAAAATTGAGTCCCCAAAACAGCTAAATCACCCAGAAACATCTAGATTCGATAAGTGGGTTTAATTTGTTCTAGAATTTCCCATACTTTTCAAAACCGCACAGTTCAAAGTATTGGGGTAAAGCGAAGGAAGGTCTTCTCATAGAATCCATTTGACAAGGGGTTTGTACCATTAGCAGTTTCTTCCAACGAAGTTGCCTTTGAAATTGGTACTGGACACTTTTGGAGCGAGGTGCAACTAAAAAATGTCCTTACGCTGGTTGCAGCTTCAGTCGTTCCTGCATTGAAAACGGTCTGAACCGGCTCGAAGTACGCTAAAATATTTTAATGTATTTGGACCATTAAAACATCAAAAATTATAAAAAAAATTTTAATGGGTGCTTGAAATTAAATTTATGTAAATCAGTTACACTTTGCCTGTTCGATATAAATGGAACTGTTACTATATAATAAAGGTTAAATTAATCAATTGTCTTTTAAATGAAACCTGATTCTCATTGAAAGTTATGGCTTGCTTATTGCCAGCTTTGTTACTATCACAACAAGGCTGTGGGTGCCTTGTTTAACGTGTGTTCTAGCTGACATTTAGTTACATTAAGTTCTACATCAATACGTTAACCGTACTCCATCAAAACCTGCACTGTTCACAGTGTTTCTGTACGTATCCGGAATATTTTACCTATTATTAATTGTGAATTAAATCTTCGACATTTATTTGATTGAAATTTTACTGATCTTATTGAAAATATTACTTATTTCATTACTATGAATTGATTCGAGAAAAAAAGCTCGGCTGTATAGTTTTTTTTCTGAAGTTCATGCGCAACCAAAGACATCTAGATTCAGATGAAAAATATCTAAATTAGCTAAGATGATAAGCATTGTTATTTGAAGTGGTCAAGTCGTAAAGTGGCCAGCTTGTTTAGTCGCAGCGAAACTAGATCGATAGATAGACCGGTGACTTTTTCGTTGGTCACCCTTAATTACTTATTAACGATGATGAAAAGCCCCTTTCTTATCGCACGGTGGTCAGGAGAAGAAATGAAAAACGAATTAGAATGAAATAAAGCAGATAAATAAATAGATAAGAATAAGACTTAGGACACCCCAATTCTTTATTCTCTGAGACGGTGGCCTTTTTTTTTTTAAGGGGGTTGGTTGATTGGCTGAGGGGAGGGGTGGTCAATCTGAAATGACCGCAGTCCAATTTCTAATCTAAACGACAGTTAATTACGATGACCACAATGGTTTGTCCCTAACCACAACGTTCTTTATTTCGAAAAAAAAAAAAACTGAAAAAAAAGGGAACAGGTCTGGTTAGTCACTCGATAGAAACTGTCATGTGACCAACGTCTTCTGGCAACATAGCACGATGAAGGTGATCAATTCAAAAAATTAGGGGGAAAGGGGTGATCAATGAATGAGTTACTTCGCTCGGGCAGTGATCACCAGGAAAGTCTGGATTTAAAAAAAAAAAAAAAAGAAAACAAGCCTGACCATTAAAAAACTTATTTAGGGAAAGAGTCTAGAAAAAAGTTTTTATAAACCGTCCAAAAGCTCAATTTGTGCGGCCTGTAAGTGCGATACATGCATACGTACATAGCCAGTCAGCCAGACCTATTTAAAAACTGAAGAAACCAATATTGACAGTTTTGGTTGACGGTTAAAAAAAACAAAAGACTTTGCCGCAGCCCATGACAACTTACTAACCATAAAACAGACGGGAAAGGCTTTTGGCAATTATCTTAGGAGGGAACAGAGGTCTGCAAAAAAACGGGAATTGAGGGTAATGTACGATCTGTATGGGAGAGGGTAACGCGCAATTAGAAAGAATTTACCACGTTTAGCTCATTATTCTGTAGTTGTTCTGATTTTTGAAAAGCTCGCCCTTTTTTTTTTTTGTTGTTCTAATAATTCACGAATCCCGTGATAAGGATCTCAGTGTTGGTCGATGTGGTTTCAAATCTTAATTGCAGCCCCTCGTCATAACTCAGCTACCCCACACCCCTACGAATGAAAAAAAAAAAGGTCCACTTGAGGGGTAGAGTCAATGGCATTGTCATGATTTACACAAATGGAATGTCCACTTTTTTCTCTGAAGAGGTGTGTGACGCAAAATACGACACCAGGTTTGTTTTTTTGATAAAGGTAGTTGGATGAAGGTAGGGAGGGAGATGGGCTGATGGCTGCTACTGATACTATAAGTGTGACTGATACGGTTCTTATATATACCATATTTACTTGTGTACAAATGGCCGTTCCAATGGGATTACAAGGATAAAAGTTGGATAAAAAGTTAAATAAAGAATAAATAAAAAATATAAAAATTAAATAAAAATAATAGGAATAAAAATTAATTAATTATATAATTAATTTTTATTATTTTTTTTTTCCAACTGGGTTTTTAGTGGGGGGGTTCAATTTACTATATAAGTTTATTCCAAAATGATCCCTCAGTTTGTATACGGCAGCATTCACTGTTTTTTGAGAATTTAGATTTTTTTAATGATCATCGCCCAACAAAAGGCTTGATAAAAAATGATAACGCATATTAATGTTATCATCTTTTTTAATGTTACCCCATCCCGTTTTGACTTCAATTTTTCATTAAACTTCTCGTGTAATGATACATTCACCGTGAAATAACGGGAGGTCATTTCAAATAGAGTTTCAAAGGACTATGACGCAACTATTTATTGGTATGTCGGATCACATGTTCATTTCTTAATCATATATAAATATACAACTAATTTTTAGCCACAAAAAGTGGGGATAGCATTTTATTTTGGGTGTCGATTAGAAAATTGGAAAGAGATGTGATCAATGAATAAGTCACTTCTCTCAACCTTTACCGGACAATGATCTCTAAAAATTTCCGAATTTTTGAAAAACAGACGTGAATGCTGCCGGACACAAACTGAACAATTAAGCATAAATTTACAGTGTAAACTGAATTCTCACTAAAAACCTAGTCAGATAAAAAAAAAATATTGTAGACATGATAGGGAATGTTTATTTAAATTTTCAACTTCGTAGTGTCATTGGTGCGGCCTGTACGCGTGATAGCCAGCCAGACGGGTGTAAAAACTGAGGAAACCTATGTTGACAGCTTTGGTTGATGGTTGATAATAAACCCAGTAATTCATTTATTGAAGCATCCGTTTCGACACAGTTGAGCATTACAAACTCTGACTCCAGAAACTCGGTGACATCAGAAATCCGGCTATTTTCAAGAATCAAATAATTAACGAATCGAACCTTAATTGTTTCGAAGATGTACAAAGATACTTTTTAATTACAATTTCATAAAATTAAACAGTTTGTTAAAATTAGTTCTCTTGAAATCTGGGCAATTCACGTAACTTCACGGTATTCATAACCCGACCCTATAGCACCCTACAGTGGGCCTAGCCTATGCTATATCAAAACACGATGATTTTCAGAAACTTCAGTGGTGCTGAGTTGGTGATGCTCAGTCGCTCTCTTGAGTCGCTTCGTTTTGTTCCCTCAATTCTACTACTTCTATAAGAGTTATACCCGGAAAGTATCCAATCATTCATTATCTAAAGCAATGGCGCCCAGTCCTTACATAGTTATCCTAGAACCCCTTCCTCTATTCAAAACAGACCGCAAATTTCTCTTTCAGTCGCATTTCACATTCTCCCTAATCTTGTCCAAGGTCTAAAATCTCTTTCGGAAAAGCAAAAAGTCACAGGGAGTCACATCCGACAGACAACTTTGCATGTGGCATGAAAAATAAACAGGCCGGGTCGTTGTGCTGACTAGGTAACTCCATGGGAGATTGAATGCTCATGCATGCACTGTGAGGTCTCCTCTGATCGGTTGCCAAGTTACCTACCAAAATGTTTAACCCTACAATGCAAGGAGATTGATTTTTACTCTTTGAAACTTGACTATAACAGAAAAACCAATTTTGAAATATTTTACAATTCATTCACTATAAAAAGAAAACTAATATGTTTCTGTTTGGATGAGAACTAACAACATGTAAATGCTTTAGCGATAGAATAGTAGAGGTGAAAAGCTAATGATTCTATCATGAATTATCTGAATTAAGCTTCTCTTTCTTACTCAAAATCATTTTTGGGAGAGGAGTTGAATTTGAAGAATGTCAAAAAGCCATTACTGCGCTGCCGGTTCCCAAGTTTTTTTAACGGCTGGTTACTTTCCGGACTGGCTTCGCACGGTGGATTGGTAGGAAGTATTTCCGTCAGCAAAATTTACACTTCCCAGTGGGAGAGTTCACTATTACGGACAGTGAACTTTTATTAGATATATGATATGTATACTTGTATTTAGTAGATATATGATATGTATACTAGCATAGTGTGTATTTATAAAACAAGAACCATAAGTTCAACAATGAGACCACCATCCGTTGTATTAGTTGTAGAAAGAGAAGGATGAGGAGAAAAGTGGAGCGAGTAGTCTCTTTTTGCGTCAATGGATTCTCGTACTTGTAAAATATTGCTATATGGAAATATTCAGCAGTTATTTTCAACTCAAGTCGTAAATTGC
>OY735239.1:27873013-27958013 GCA_963457665.1 Thysanoteuthis rhombus
TCCTTCTCTTTTCTCAATGACAAAATCTACTCTTAATCAGGCCATAGTGAGGGTAGTGGAAGGACGAAGCGTAGAGACACATGACTCAGTGTCTTACTGCAAAATCAAGATTGAATTGAATGTAATTATTCTATTATTTTTTGTGAACTATTGTGAAACATTATTATCAATTCTTTATAACAATTTATCTCATCTAATTGTTTGTGGACTTTTAAAAAATCACCCTGCAAGTAAGGCCATCAATTTACGACATCAAGTAAATAACACAGATAGGAAGTAAAGTTAAAGGACTCTGCGTGAATAACGTTTTTCATTTGACACGTCGGGTAAAAAGAAATAATGAACATATTTTTCAATGTGCCTATTTTGAAGTTATGTTTTTCCTGGGCAACGCCTGGTATACCTGCTCATCACAAGTCTTTTATCGTCGGCTGTTGGGCAGATACCGTGCCCAGGATTCGCCACAGTTCACTATCGTGGGCGTCGTGGAGCCGACATTTTCTGAACCTGTCCAATTAGGACTGATGGGATTTTCTTGTTCTCGAAGGTTGAGCTTGCTCTACTGAGGGCTTGCCATTCATTAGTGCTTGTATAAAACACACACACACACACACACACACACACACACACATGAATATATATATATATATGAATCTCTGCAAGAGGAATTCACACACAGTATCATGATATCTTATTCTCTGTAATAACATGAAACACACTGGAAAAAATTAGTAAATTTACAGACATTAGGAAATATTTGACTGAAATGACAATTTTTAACGTTTGTTCATATAGAGTGGTCAAAGCTGTGAAGCTTTCAAGACTATACATGAAAAAGAAGATTTTCAAATTTATTCAACAACTACTCCCGATCAATAATACCCCCGTTATCTTTGAACAAGAGTCAATTGTTGAGAATTTTTTTCTGGTTCGGGGGGTACTATTCACGATGCAACTATAATGCTGAACTGGAAACGTATTTTCCGCCTGTCGTACGACTCTCCGAAATCATTTAAAGAAAAAATAGAAAAATGCCTTAACATAATTAAAATTGACAAAAATCCCCGAAATAATTTATTTCACATCGACAGTATCATAAATATTTTAAAACCAAACTTTCGTACAACTGGCGTAAAATAAGGGTCCAGGTCATTATAAAACTTAGAAAGTGAATAGATTGACCGCCTCCAACAATTTGTCTTCTCCCAAAACAGAAACTTTCCGAAACTAGATTGTCAATTGGCGAGTCCTGGTCTAATCATTTTTCTCTGGTGAAGTATTCTAAACCAATGCTCCTCATGTCAGGGAGACCCATCCAGCTATTGCGTGAATATTTTTAAGAATTTCAGTACAAATTTTTACTTTTTCTCGGTGATCATTCAATAATTGTATACATACATACGTAAGGTCTTATTGACAGGAAGCACCAGAAATTTTTTCTGAATTAAAAAAAAAACAACCCAAAACAACAAAAAACAAATCTTATACAGTTTTCAGTTTTTAGTGGTTAAACGAATAACAGATAATTTTAATTACAACTTTACTCAGCTGAGAATCTACGACATTGTTGGCAGTGCAGACCGGAAGTAAATAATGAGCTCTCAGTGTACATTGTCTTTTTTTAAAATCTTTAATTTGATGTATTGTGTGCGAAGAAATATATTAAAGAACATACTTTCCACAGTGTTATCATATTTGAAGATATTTTTGCCTGGCAACGCCGTATATCCCTACTAGTATATATATATATATATAGTAAACTAAGTAATCTGAATGTTAAAATCTCATTCCTCTCTTCTTACGATAACTTCACCAACGCCGGACGGAGAAGAGCCCAAGAGTATGGCGTGGATTTCTGTAATTTGTGACGTTGGTGGGGTTGACGCTGTATGCTGTGGCCAGTCGGGCGGACTTTGGTCCATCGCAATCGGGGGGGGGGGGATCAGTTCGATAGGGTCAGGGGTCCGGGAAGTAATGCGTTAAGATTTCGCTTTTTACTTACTTCCATGTTTCGTCTAACCTGACCAGTCGACCTGAAACTACGTAAGCTGTTATAATGACATTCTGTCAGAATTACGCCCCGACCTATCTTATAAGCCCTGGGGGTGGCAGCTCTAACCCAACTCTACCGCTCGCTCCGACGATGCAACCTTGTTCATCCACCCTCGTCCCTTATATCTAGCTAGGCTGACCTTCGCTTATTTCTCCACCTCTACCTACATTCAGCCTGGTCTTCGCTTCGCGCCCCGAACCCCTCTTCCACTTTGCTTACATTACCTTTCTCTATCAATGCCCTCTACATTCTTGTGTTTCGAATATTACCGCTCTGACCTGCGCCCCACCCACCTGCAGCTAGCCTGACCGTCGCTTCATTCCCCTCGCTCACTCTCCTTTACTTAACCACCTTCCTTTATCGTTGCCCTTGTGTTTCGAATATTACCGCCCTGGCCTTTACCTAAGTAGCAAATGCCATCGGTGATCTAGCCCGCCCTCTCCACCAGCTCTCTAACTCCCGCTCGCCTGACCCTCGCTTTATTCTTCTCTCCCTCTCTCATTTACTTACCTTACCTTTCTATATCGTTGCCCTTGTATTTCGTATATTACCGCCCTGGCCTTTACCTTCGTTGCAAATGCCACTAGTGATCAGCCCTGTATCTCCCAACCTCGTCGCCGCAACGATTTTCTCGCCACCTGCGTCAACCCCTCGCTTCAACTTAACCATTACTACAGCTTTATGTGCGACCCGTTGCAATTCTAAATCTGCCCTGGGTATCTATTTTCCTATGCTTTATCCAATGACAGCCGTACGGAGCCGCAGATACGACTGCCGTTTACCGGAAAGAAAATCCTGAGGGAAATCATGGCTACTGGCGTTTCACGTCACATCTGGACATGCGCGGTAATGAAAGTCGGACACCGTCCCCTCCTCGACGTTGTCGGCCGCCATGTTTTTTTTTCTTCTCCTTTTTTTGTTGCTTTCTATCCCCCCCTCTACAACCACTTCGTTTCAAATTCATTTTCTTCTTCTTTCTCTTTCTCCTTGTTCTCTTCCTCAACCTTTTTTATTACCTTCATCTATTATGTTCTCCTTCTATCTTTTTCTTCTCATTTTCACTCCACTTCTTCCTTCCCCTTACATTCGCTTTATCTCCTTTTCTTTTTCGTGGTATTTTCCTTCTTTCTTCCTTTTAAGATTCTATTCCTTCTCTCCTCATTCTTTCGTTCTCTTCATATCCTTCCCCCACCCCGTTGTTTTTCTTATTTATTCCTTTCAGTTTCTATCTCCTCTTTCGTTCGTTTTTCACTCTTTTCATTTCCTTCCTCTGTCTTTCTCTTTCCGGTAATTGTTTGGAATAGGTAATATTAAACATTATGTCAATATTTAGGGGAGGTAATCGAGATAGGCTCTAATGGCCGTTTCAAATGGCTGAATGTGGCTTGATTTTTACTGTTGATCAAAAAACGTTATTTTTTATCTAAAAATACTGCTCACTTCAGAGCCAACACAGCATGTAGTTAGGGTTAGGAGGTAGGGTTAGTATTAGCAGGTAAGTTTTGGGTTAGGGTTGGTAGGTACGTTTGAAGATAGTGTTTCTAATTTCCCAATTATTCATCAATGTCGGAATTGGTGTATTCAAACATACCCAAAAAACATTTTTTTAAATGTAGCCACTCCCAGCCATTCAAAATTGGCCAAATTCAAAATGGCGGAGACACAATGTTTAATTTCACCTATTCCAAACAATTACCCTCTTCTTTTTTTTTTTTTATTATTCTCTCACCCACCCTTCCTCTTCGTGCACCATCAACGCAGCCGCCATGATTTTTTCCTTTTGTATTTCTTTTGCTCAACCATTTTGATTTTTGTTCTGTGTTTTTTTCTTCTGTTCTTTTTCCTTCTTTCTCTTTTATTCCTTCTCTTTCATATGTTTCCTTCATCTCAAGTCATTCTCCTGTCTTTTCTATTCTCTTCTTTCGTTCGCTTCGTTTTTTCCTTCCAGCTTATTTTCTTCCTTCTTTCTTTCTTTCTTTTCCCCTTCTTACTTACTCTGTCTTCAATTTTTTTCATTCTCCCGCCCTTTTTTTCCTTTTTTCCACCCATCTTTTTTCATTCTCTAACTCTTCTTTCTACTTAGTCTTCTCTTCTGTCTTAATTCTCTAACTTTTTCTTTTCCTTCGTCTTTTTTGAAATTTTCATCCTTTCATTTTTATTCCCCTTCGTCTTCACTTTTTTTTTCATTCTCTTACTCTTCCTTTTCCTCCATTTTTCCTCTTTCTTTCATTCTCCTAAACTTTCTTTTCATTCGTCCTCATTTTTTTCAATCTCTTACTGTTTCTTTTCCTTCATCTCCTTTTGTTTTTCATTTTCTCGCTCTTTCTTTCCATCCCCTTTTATTTTCATTATTTCCTTCTTCCATTATTTTACTTTCTAATTTTCTTCAATTTTTCTTCAATTTTCTTTCTTTATATTTCTTAGTCATTCTCTTATTCTCCCAGTCCCTTTGGGCAATGTCCTCCTCCTTGACGTAGGCCTGGCTTTTCTTTCGTTTTCTTTCTTTCGATTCATTTCTCTTCATGTTTCTTCTCCGTCCTCTCTTTCTTCGTTCTCTTTCTTATTTTCTTCATTCTCTTCCATCTCTCCTTTCCTCTTTCGTTTCTCCCCTTCCTCTTTTCGTTCTCTTTTTTATTTCTTCCTTTCCTTATTTCCATCCTCGTTCCTCCCTCTCCATTCTTTTCTCTTTTTTTCTCCCCTTTTCTTTCCTTTTTCGTTTTTTTCTTCGTATTCTTCCCTTCGTTCTCTTTTTTCTTTCTTTCTCCTTCATTTTTTTCTATCTTTCCACCCTCTTACGCCCTCTTTATTTCCTTTCCCCTCTCAGTCTTTATTGTCTCCTTTTTTTCATTCTCTTTTCTTCTCTCTCCCTCTCGGATTTTCTTCTTCTTTTTCCTTCTTCTTCCATTGTCATTCTTTCTATTCTTCTCTTTTCCCTATTCTTTCCGTTCTGTCCCATAATCTTTATTCTCCTCTTCTGTCTATTTTTTAATTCTTTATTTCCTTCATTTTCAACTTTTTTCTTTCTCTTCTTCATACTCCGAACCTCTACCTCATAATTTGCTTCCTCTCCCTACTTCTTCTCATATCTTTTTTTTTCTCACTTTTCCTTCTTTAGTATTTTCCTTCTCTTTGTCCTTTTCATTCCCTTCTTAAATATACAGTAAATGCCAGAAGCACACGGAACATTTCAAAAGTTGGATTTTCATATACTTATACATCTTCAATGTTTATGGAGATAGTGACAAATCACAGTAAAGCTACTTTTTTGGTTGAAAAAATAAACTTCTTATAGTATAGTTAACTTCTTACATTAAAGATAGACATTGGAATCAAAAAGTGACTCTCAACTGAACCGGAACCTCTGCCTTTGTTCAGACATGGTTGAACAGATTTATTCTAAGATTGATATTCTTTGAACTATTTTTCTCTTTGTTAAGAAAGTCTTGGCTTGTTTCATTTAATGTTTGAGGATAGATTTCTTTCCCATATCGTGCTAAACTGAAGCTGGCAGAATACAACATGGCGAGACGAACTAGACAAATTCAGAAAGTATCGGCTCCTCGACATCCATAATAAAGAGGTCTGGTGAATCCTGGGAAAGGTCTATGTCCAACGACGGACGATAAAAAAAACTGATGATGATAATGATGATGATGGTGATGATGACACATTTTGAAAATTGACAAAATTCGGATCAAAGATTTCTGATTTTTGTACATATTCTTTTGGACAATTTTTTTTACGTTCGGTCTTTTTATAAACCGTCTACTAAAACCGTCAAAATAGGGTTCCGTTTTCGAGTTTGTCCATCCGACTGACTGGCTATGTATTTTTGTATGTATGTATCACGAGTACCAATGGAGGTAGAGGGCTGAAATTTTCAACATTTACTCTTTATGTTTAGAAAAAAACGTTTTCTTTTTTCGTTCTTTTTTAAATTCAAAATTTTCAGTGATCCAAGAAAAGGCGAGAAAATCAACTTATCCCAATTTTGCTTATTGAGCTCTCCTAACATGGCTTCCAGCCAAAGACGTTGGTCACATGACGGTATCTATTGAGTGACTAACCTGACGCGTTCCAATATATTTTTTTGGTTTTTTTTTGTTCAGTATTTTTAATCTTCTATATCGTCTTCTTTGGTTGAAATTCTTCCGATTGTGAAGCCGTATAAGGGTGTTGAAATTGAGTTTTTGGGATGTAACGGATACTTTTTGCACTCACTGCATATCCTGGACTTTCTGAAGTTAATTTTCAAATTTCTTTTTCGATCCTCATCATTACAACACTACCTCCTCCTCCTACCCTTCTTCTTCTTCTTCTTCTTCTTCTTCTTCTTCTTCTTCTTCTTTTTCTTCTTCTTCTTACCACGTCCTCCCATGTCCTCTTCTACTACATATCCATCCCCCCTTCCTTCTATATCTTCCTCCTTATCCCCCTTCTTCTGCATCATCCTCTTTTCCCTCCCCTTCTTTCACGTCGCCCTCTTCTTCTCCCCATCTTCAATACTCCCATTCTCTTTGCCTTCTTATCTTCTTCTTCTATATCGTCTTCTCCCTTCCTTCCATATCATCCTCGTCTTCCTCCCCGTCATCCACAATGTCCTCTTCTCCCTCCCTTTCTACAATACTCTCATTCTCTTTCTCTTCTTTTTCTTCTCCTGTCCCTATCCCCCTTCCTCCACCAGCTCGCTCTTTCGTAATACCCTGCCCCAAAGAATCTTTTAGTATTACCCGCTTCTTGCATTGGTTTGTCTCCTAGGGTTTCCGTTATACAGCCCGACCCCCCAACTTCCCCAACCCCAGTCAAAATACGAACCAGAATCCCAGACCGCAATCGTCCACTCTAAACTCTCCCGACATGATACTTACTTCTTCCAATCACCTGCAGCCCATTTCGTCTTGTCCAAGCAAAATTACCTGCCTGCTTGTACTAAAATGAAGATTGGGGGGTCTTGGGCTGGGGGGTTTGGGAATAGGGATACGTAATAAGCAATCAGTTGGGGAAGAGTTAGAAAGGCGTGTAGCTTTTTCTATTGAATAGAATTTGGACGGTGCTGGTGGAGTTCTGGTAAGTCGAAAGGTTATTGAGACGGATAAAGACAAACGGAGATTGAGAAGAGGATTCAGTTATATATTTACGACATATAAAAATAACACATACTAAATTCATCATGAAATATGTTGAAAAATTATTATTGGCGGTGGAGGGGGGGGTTAGAGCCGTCTCCGGACCCCACTGGGAAAGATTCGTTGGTCGGAAGATTTTGAGGGTCAGATTTAAGAAAAAAAAATTGAGCAATATATTCCGGAAAAATACTTACCACATTTTTTCTCCGCCTTCTCCTCCTCCTCCTCCTCCTCCTTCTTCTTCTTCTTCTCCTTCTTCTTCTTCTTCTTCTTCTTCTTCTTCTTCTTCTTCTTCTTCTTCTTCTTCTTCTTCTTCTTCTTCTCCTTCTTCTTCTTCTTCTTCTTCTTCTTCTTCTTCTTCTTCTTCTTCTTCTTCTTCTTCTTCTTCTTCTTCTTCTTCTTCTTCTTCTTCTTCTTTTGTTGCTGCTATATCCTCCCTTTCTCATTCTATATCCTCTTCCTACTCCTCGCCATTACACTTGGTCTCCCTTATACATGAAACATATAGAAAAAGAGATCGCCAAAAAGTTATGTACGAAAATCAGATACATTCGGTCCGGATTCTGCTAAAACGACACAAGCAGACATAAAATAGAATAGCCAAATATTTCCAGACAGGTTATTCGACTAGTTGTGAATTGAATTAAAATTTCGTTTCTCTTAATCAATCAACATAAGGTTAGATTTAATTTTTTTGGTTACATGAAATATAAACGTTTTGCGAAAATGAATATATAGATACGAAATTAAAACCCAAAGGTCGATACGACCTAACATCTGTCGGCTTATTAGGAATTTCAAATGAAAAAAAAAATGGTTTTCGACACAACGTCCATTTGCATAGACAGAACGTTCGTCGGCAGAACTTTTGTCGGCGAAACGTCCGGACAGGGTTTCATCCCAAATTAGCAGCCACCACATATCAGTAACGGTTTCGTTTACAGGTACTTTCCTTTCATTAAAATAAGGATACGAAATTGATTTTGCATTCTAAAGCCACTCCCGTGTGTATATATATATATATATATATATATTTATATATATATATATATATATATATATCAATCATTCCCTATTGTTTACACACCTGCACACACACTTATATACATATGTATATATATGTCATTTAAGTCAATTATTTCACAACATCTGTTCATGTAATCTATATAATTTTCTTCAGTGTTTTTTTTTTCATTTTTTGCACAGAATTTGATACGTGTGAATATCTTGAGCTCTACTCTAAATCAACTTAATGTTTAATGTTGAAGGCATCAAGTACTTCACGAAATAAACTCATCACACGTCAGATATTGTATTATATTATATCATATCATATTGTATTCCTGAGTTGTATTATATATATATATATATATATATATATAGTTTACAAAGCTCAACAGCTTTAAACTCTAAACACCAAGCAAATTTTTCATATTTTTGTGTCACTTCAGTCACTTATTTCCCAATATCTGTCAATGCAATTTATATAATTCTTTTAAGTGTTTCCTCCTGTATCAGATATACTTTGTCATTATGATACAATGTATAAACTGTCTCTTGGTGGGATCATCAGTTGTTTACCAGGTAACCGTTTCGGGGATTTGAAAGCATTTATATTATATTATTTATATTATATTATATATATATATGGCTCCTCAGCAGTGTTGATCAAATACCACTTCCCTTTGAGCTCTGATTTTAATATATAGCTTATGTCATACATGTAGTTTGTTATTTCATATAGAGTACGACCATTATGTGTTGTATCTTGTTATCTTATACTACTCATCCTTCAATTTTTTGAAACGGGGCTTTCTTACGTAGGTTACTTAAAACGTATTTAACGATGATGGATCAGTGCCTACAACAACAGACGTGACTCATTGTTCGTGTCACTTCAATTGAATGTTTACCCATGTGAATATTAAATCTGTTGTGTCGGTTTTAATCTCAGACTGCATGCAAACCAACTTATGTTATCATCTTTAAGAATACTATTTACGCAGGAAAAAATTTCTTCGAGCTGATTCTCTACCGACATATTCGACCAAAGAATTTGACAATTTTTTTTCCATTTACATTAAAGTTAATGTTTCCACGTCTTATATCAATCTTCCATCAATTTGTTTTCCCTTTGAATTATCATATAAAGTATCCTCATATATATGGTTGAAACGAAACGGAACCACTTTCTAGCCGGCAGTAACACCACAATTGGTTATTCTATTAGTATGCTATTTATATGTAAAAAAAATGGATATATGTTCCAACAGAAAGATTACAAGTTGCGTTATATTATACAGAAAATATTATTTGAAATGACCCCCGTCATTACATGGTTAATGTATCACTTGGCCTGAACAACTTTTATTCTATCTACGTTGTTTAGGCCAAGTGATACATTAACCGTATAATGACGGGTGATCATTTCAAATTAGAGTTTATATGTAATACAACGCAATATATATATATATATATATATATATATATATATATATATATATATATATATATATGCAATGCTCTTCCAACTCTGGAATAGAGCACTTCGTAAATGGGGAATTATGCGTAAGTATATATATCGCTTAATTCGGTCCCTCTGACCATCTAGTTCTGCATAGGGCAGGGGTTGAGCATCTGGGTCTGTGTCTGAAGCTAAGGTTTCAACTCTACCTAGCAGAACTGGAAGGGGTACTGTATTGTCTATATTGCCACACTGAAGAGTTGTAATACAACGAAACAGCGGTCCGAAACACAATTATCAATCATATATATATATATATATATATATATATATATATATATATATATATATATATATATATAACGTTATTGTTTTTAAGGCATTCTAAGACGTTGGCGCCTTTTTCATACGATATTTTGTTTATTAGCTTCTAACATTTCAAGTCTTTTTACATTGTCGATTTCTTTTACAGGATTCACCTCTGGGGGGTTGAACAAATAATCCTTGAGGTCTGCAGCGATGTTCCCTCTGACCCAAACATTCCAAATCTTGTGGCAGAGAAATGACATCATCCTCTACCATATATTAGAATTGAAATAAATGTAATGTATCTGGAATAAATAGGATTTTTAAAGGTTAAAAACGGCCATTATTGTAGTGTATTGATCATAGTAAAAAAATAAATGCTACAAATTGGTGTCTGCTATAGTATTTCCTTCATAGAAGGGGGCCTTGAGATCTCAAAGTTTCGAAACTACCGTTCTAGAAAGTTACGCCCCTGACCCAGCAGCAGTAGTCGGTGTACTAGCCATAGTATACGCCTGAATTTTGAATTTTGATTTCCAAAACAGGCAAACAATTCAAACATTGGAACTAGGCGCAACTCGATCTTCTTACCTTGTATTTTTCCTCTTGTGAAACGTTTCCAATTTATTACCGTCCTTGCTTTGGTAGTGCTAAAAAGAGTCAAATTTGCGCGGGCGTGCTTAAACATTTTGGACATTTTCTTGCGTGTTTTGACTATGTTTAGCAACTTTCTGGTGTGTTTTGGCCATTTCGGCATTTTTTTGCTAATTTTCCTGGAGATCTAGCGCTTTTTGGTAGTGAAACTAGCGGGAAAATATCTGGTAAGTTGATGATGCATACACTGGAGAGAAAGATGGGAGCGAGAAAGAACGACAAATAGAGAGAATGAGGGAGAGAAACGGGAAGCCAGAAAGAGAGGGAGGGAAAACGAAAGAGGAGGAGAAAGAAAAGAAGAAAGTGAGAAAGAAAGAGATGGAGAAAGAGGGAAAGAGAGCGAGGGAGGGGAGGAGAAAGACGAGAGATAAAGGAAAAAAGAGAAGGTGAAGCAAAAGCAAGAAAGAAAAGGGTAGAGAAAGACGAAGAAGGAAGGAGAAATGGGGGAAGTAAAGACGGCATAGAGAAAAGAGAGAGGGGGAATGGAAGGAGAAAGAGAAGGAGGCAGAAAGGAAGAGAGGGAGAAAGGAAGAGAGGGAGAAAGAAAGAGTTAGGAAAAGGGAAAAGAAATAGAAGAGAACGGGAAAGAGAAAAAAGAGATAGAATGAGAAAGGGAGAGATGTAAGGGAAGAAAAAAAGGAAGAAGAACGGGTGAAGGAGAGAAAGAGAGAGAGAGAGAAGATAAGAGATGACAAGAAAAAAAAGAGGTTGATAGAAATGAACGAACTGCGTTGAACATTTAATAACATATAAAAACTGATTGGCAGATAGATAAATAGACAGACTGAGAGATATTATGTATATGACATCAGCAAACAGTACCTGCTGTTCTACCAAATTTGAAGGTCCGGTTTTCTATTAACTTTTTATGTCCCCGACCCCGGTACTAGCTAGAGATATTTATTATCTTTGTCAATCTTTCTCTCCTTCCTTTTCCCCAGTCCCCGGTTCTCTGGCTCCATCCCGTCCCACCAACCCCCGGGGCAGACGCGATCTCTGTCGTTGGACATGTAATCCTTTCTTAGGTAAGATTGGCTTTTCCCGTGTTCAAAGAGATATCGATTTGTCCATTTGATTCTCTCTCGTTGTTCGCCAACATTACTATGGGATACGCATGTGGCTTTTGTGTGTGTCAGTCGGTCGGTCAGTCAGTTCTTGCTGTCCGTCAATATGCGTTTTGTTGGCTCTATCTTTTGCTTGTCTTTTCAACTGTTTCTATTTCGCCCTTTCTCCTTTCCCTTAGGTCCTAATTACCACCCTCTCCCACTGCCTATCAATTTTGGACAGAAATCCCTCACCCTTATTTGGAGACTCTGCTAATTAATTTTCGAGAGTCAATCTTTATTCTCTCTCCTCATTAGGGAGGAGAGAGAGTAGAGAGTATATATATATATATATATATATATATATATATATATATATATATATATATATATATATATATATATATATATATATATATATCAGTATAATGGATGATTTATGTCAGACAGAATATCATCAAGACATCAGAGGGGAAACTACAGATTGTCAAAATTTTCCCACGGATATTAAACAATGCAAGGGGGAGAACTTGGTTAAACAAATTCAATGGTATCCTTTAATTTCAGCGTTTTTTTTTTCAAATTCTGTTCCACCAAAAGACTTTTCAGTTCTATTTTCTTCGAAAACAAGTGAATTTTCTCATTCCTGTAAACACTGTACGTTTTTACTTCCCATGTGCCTACTCCATCTTTAATGTAAGTCTTTCTCAAACGATTTTGTTTCGTTCAGGTCCTACTAAACTGTATCGGTGGCCATAGTTTCTCATCCTCAGCTTATTTCTACCTTCCTATTAGATTGTGATAGAATTTCCACTCTCTGTTTATTCTGATCCCCTTACAATTATACACGTATGGGTATGTATATATGATATAATTGGGATTGAGCCGTGAGCACTGTCACTCTTATCAAATGTATTGGCCACAGAACTTCTCCAAACCATGGAAACTAAAGAAGCTAGCGGTTTTCACCATTTGATAACAAGTATTTTGAAGATTCATTTACACGGAAAAAAAACGACTCGATCTAGCCCAGCTGGCCCCGGCCCAATCGTCACACTTTTTGAAAAATCTGGAAACTAGTAATATATCAACTGATGGTCCATTGTTTTAAGATTTATTACGGAAGCAGCAAGTACTTCGAGAATTATGTTTTTTGGTTGTTTTTTAAGTAAGTTATCCTCGTTTATAGGAATGTAAAATAAGTATCTGAACACAGGATACAAACAACGTTATTTTACATCCTGATAAGTAAGTATTACTTTTTCGCCAAACGATAGATAATCAAAAAAGAACAAGTGGTTTTTGTAAGTATTCACAAAGTAATAAATATTCTGGCGTACATTCATTGTGTAAATGAGGGAGCATTTTATCCTCTCTTATATACATATATATATATATATATATATATATATATATATATATATATATATATATATATATATATATCATTAGAATGGACAATTTATGTCCGACTGAATGTGATCAAGTCAGTAGAGGGGGAACTATATTTCGTCCGACAGCGGTGACGGACAAAATATAATTTCCCCTCTAGTGTCATCATAATTATCATATATATAGTCACCTGGTATAATCCCTAGGTCACCTATCCAGGTACTGACCAGGCTCGACGTCACCTGGCCGATGATTGTAGAAGAACGTGATTTGGTCATAAATGGTTTCTAGTTTATCTCTGATTTCTCTACTTCTTTCTTTCTTTCCTAATCTGAACGATTCCAACACAAATACAGGACTGGTTAGTTATTCAATAGAGACCTTCACATACCTACGTATTTTGGCTGCATACTGTGTTGAGGGTGATCTATAAAAAATTGAAAAAAACGGTGATCAATGAATTGATTACTTATCTTGCCTTTTGGGCAGTGGTCACTAAAAAGTTTGAATTTTCAAAAAAACGAAGCAATCAAAAACTAAGGGATCAGTTTAACATAAATATGCATTGTAAATTGAATTCAACTAAAAAAAACTTTGGGGGGTCGGAAGAAGGGGTCAACCCACCCCCCAAAACCAAACGTATTGTGCAGACATGATAAAGAATGAATATTCAAATTTTCAGCCCTTTAGCCCCATTTGTGCTGTCTATATGCATGATACTTTCAGATCTAGCTAGCCAGCCAGACCAACTTGAAACTGAAGAAACCTAAGTTGACAGTTTTGTTTGACGTTTCCTAATACCTACACTATACATAGGTTCCAAATAACCTTTCCTACATCGTTGGTACGACGACTTTTTATCGTACGAAATACACACATACACATATACGCAACAAAAACATACGCATACACTAACGCACACGTCTCACATATACATGTATACACACAAACACACATTCACACATGCCACTTACGTACACATATACACGCACGCTATAAACCACATACATTCACATTTTAACACAGAAGACATATATGCTGACACTAACACTTATGTACGCATGACACATGTACACATATACATATATTCATATACACAGATAACACAAACACATGTGTCACATATGCATACACACATTACATATTTACATCCACGTATTCATATATCTGTGCATGTGTGCGTACGTGTGTGTATTTTGCATTTTTCGATAAAACGTCATTCGATGAGAAGTCGTGTCATGTCATCCGTTATATGCGGCAACTACTTAGAAAATTACAGAAGCCGAAACGATCGTAAAGATGGTTTGCTTACAAAGTAAACAGGGAAGGAGGTGGCCGCCATTTGCAAAAGCATTCCGAAGAGGCAGACGATCCCTGTCGCCAGTGGAACTATTTTCGGGCCAATAAACTACCAGGAGAACGTCAACGTCCGCGAGGGAAAAAGTGCGATTTGGAAGAGAATTGGCATTAAGATACAAAAGGAAAAAAAATTTCAATGTATGAATACAGTAAAAGAATAAAGAAGAAAATGGTCGATGAAGAAGAAAAGAGAACGCACACATATACACACTTGTGGCGTAACTTTTCATCGAATGACGGTCCATCGAAAATACAAAACACATAAACTCATACACGCCAGAAATATACACACACATAGGCGTCCCCTGACACTTTTTCGGGGGTTGGAGAGCAAAAGAATATATTTCCAGAGGTGGGGATCAAAATATATATATTTGGAGTATATCTCAGCGGCAACCCTGTTACCAGCGAAGAATAATAACATCTCTTTATATGGTTACATTAAGTTTGGATTATATAGAACAATTGTATAATACCATTATCCTTTATTGACTATAAGACTCAAACTTTAAAATCCTCTCATCCTAGGTGAGAAGGCTTTATTCAGGGGGTTGGCAAATGCCCCGTTTGCAACCGCCCATATACCTGCACATATGTGTCTACAAGGTCTGTATGTGGATTCATGTGTTTGTGGACTGTGTATGTAAGTGTATTTGAGCGTATCTGGCCTGTGGGTGCACGTGTGAATGTAAGTTTGTGGGCTGTGTCTATGTGGTACGCCTATATGTGGTATATGTGTGTATGTGTGTGTGTGTGTGTATGTGCGCATGTGTGTGAGGCGTGGTTGTGCGTGCGTATGCGTTTTGAATTTTCGATGGAACGTCGTTCGATAAAAAAAAAATCGTGGTACCATACACACTATGTGATAAAACAAGAACCAAAAGTTCAATGGGGCGTCCACAATGAAGTTGACTCTGACTGGAAGATAGTTTTAGGTTAGTATTGATATCTATGAACATCTTTCTACCAAGTTTCAAATAAATCTAACTTAAAACAACTGAGAAAATCGATATTAAAACATATGAAGTTTAAACGCCATTATTGACCGATCACGTGACCTCAATTCTCAATTGGGGTCACGTGATCGGTCAATAATGGCGTTTTTTAAAAAATCGGTCAATAATGGCGTTTTTTTTTTTCAAAAATAATCAACAAGTATCCTATCCACGAACCCCCTTTCTATCAAGTTCTGAGTAAATCTGACTTGAAATAGATGTGAAAATCGATTTCTAATCGATTTCAAAACGTGAAATTCGAACAAAAATTATCGCCAGATCACCTCACCTTGAGAGGAAGATCTTTCTAGGAACGAAGCATCTCATCAAAGGACACCTTTCTACTAAATTTCAAGTAAATCTGATTTAAAACAGTGAGAAATTGACTTACTGACCGAGGGGTAGAGCCTTTAACGGAGCAGCGTGGGCGTCCCTAAAAACAAAGAACCATTCTTATGAGCTGTGATGGTTTTATCGTTTTGCCCAAATCGTGTTTGACACACCGGCTCTCGTTCGATCACTAAAGTTAAGCAACGTTAAACCTGTTCAGTACCTAAATGGGTATGAGAGTTGCTTTTTGTCCTCAATTTAGCGCGTTTCTTGTTTTAGCAACGAGAAAATCACTAAATTTGCGCGGACATTTTTACTATTCTCAGTCTATTTTGAGGTTTGTTTCTTTTTACTATTTTAAGCATTTTTTGTGTGTTTCGGCCATTTGGAGCTATTTCTTTGAAACAAAATTTATTTAGCGCTTTTTGACTATCAAACTAGCGCTAAAATGTTTTTTTTTTCAAGTTGGCAATATTGATAGGTAACTTTCTGGTAATACCAAGTATAGTAAACAACTGCAGTTTGTTCGGAAAGCCTGTCTTGGCGATCCTGTTAATTCTCCTAAGGAGGAGACCGATCTCTACATCCCACCCAATAACGCATAACTCAAACCGACAAGAAATGAATAAATAAATTGATGTATCAAAACAGGGGAATTAAAACGAAAGGGAAGCAGGTCTGGTTAGTCACTCAATAGAAACCATCGCGTGACCTTCGTCTTTTGGCAGCATGCCGTGTTGGGCATGACGAATTGAAGAACAGGAAAAAATGTGTGATCAACGAATAAGTTACTTCTCTCGCCTTTTGTTGGATCATAAAAAATTTGAATTTTCGAAAAACAGGTGGGTACAAACTGGAGATCAATTTAGCATAAACTTACATTGCGAATCGAGCCTCTCTCATCTAAAATCTTATTTACACACTGGTTCTTGAAAGATCGTTGAGGTTAAGCAATGTCAAGTCACGTCATTACGTACATGGTAAACGTTGGGGAATACGAGGTGCTCTTGGGAACCGTATATATACCTCTAGCCAAGTCACACCAATACTTGAAAAAGGGTACTCAATGCCTCTCTGTAAAAGCTTAGGAATGAGGGTAAGTGGTTTTCAGAAGGACAGTTCGAAAAGTAAGAGGAGTCCTCACGTCGCCTACGACTACGGCCGACCACCCAGCCGTATCGTGCTATCATTAATAATTACATAAATAAAATTCAAAATTTTGTCAGAGGAGCAATATCAAAGGAAACAAATACCCGATATGACTCCCTTTGTGTGTGGGAGAGAGAGGGGGGTGAGAGAGAGATAGAGAGAGAGAGAGAGGGGAGATAGAGAGAGAGGGGGGAGAGAGAGAGAGAGAGGGGAGATAGAGAGAGAGAGAGGGGGGAGATAGAGAGAGGGGGGAGAGAGAGAGATAGAGAGAGAGAGAGGGGAGATAGAGAGAGAGGGGTGAGAGAGAGATAGAGAGAGAGAGAGAGGGGAGATAGAGAGAGAGAGGGGAGATAGACAGAGAGGGGGGGAGAGAGAGATAGAGAGAGAGAGGAGAGATAGAGAGAGAGGGGGGAGAGAGAGAGAGGGGAGATAGAGAGAGAGAGAGAGGGGAGATAGAGAGAGGGGGGGTGAGAGAGATAGAGAGAGAGAGAGGGGGGAGATAGAGAGAGAGAGAGAGAGGGGAGATAGAGAGAGAGGGGGGGAGAGAGAGACCGACAGACAGACAGACAGACAAACAGACTTCTAAATCGAAATTTATTGAATTAAAGAAATATGATTTTATGGTAAAATATGTCAAAGGCCGACATGGAAAGAGTTGTGAAAGGTCTGAAAGTAAAAAAAAAAATACCCAACGAGAGAGAGGGAGAAAGAGAGAGAGAGAGAGAGAGAGAGAGAGAGAGAGAATATAAAGACCATGATTTTATGGCACAGTCACGGTCGACATGGAAGGAGCTTGGAAAGGCTTCCGTTTGGCAGAGGGCTTATGACGACTGATGACGGCGATATTATAATATTAATAATTGCATAAATGTCGAATAAAATTCAATATTGCATAAAGGAAGCAAGTCTCAACGTAAAATCAAAGAGAACAAATGTCCAATGAGACTGTGTGTGTGTGTGTGGGTTTGAGAGAGAAGGAGAGATAGAGAGAGAGAGTGGGGAGGGGACAGGGGAGAGAAAAAGAGAGGCTTCTGTAGCGGAAGATATTGAATCAGAGGCTAAAGACAGAATATGGTTTCATGGCACATTAACTTTTATAGTTAGGTCATGGAACGTGGAGGCCTAGTCTTTAATTACATATCTGATTTAAGAAGTCTTGAATTGTAAAACCAATGTTAACCTAGGGAAGACGAGAAACGCTGAGGGAGAGGATGTGTGTGTGAGGGAGAGAGAGATGGTGAGAGAGAAAGAGAGATGGAGAGAGAGAAAGAGAAAGGGAAGACTGGAGAGAGAAACGGAAGAGAAATAGAGCAAGAGAGGGAAGAGAGATAGAATGTGTGCATGTGTATGCGTAAGAGAAAGTGGATGATAGAAAGAATGAGTGGAAGCAGAGGGAGAGAGGGAGAGAGAGGGAATAGAAAAAGGGAGGGAGAACACACAGAATGACAGCGAGGGGGCAGAGGAGAGAGACGGGAAGACAGAAAATAAAGAGAAAAAGCAGGCAAAAAAGAGAGGGAAGGCGTGTGATAGAGAGAAAGAGAGAGAGGGAGGAGGAGGGAGAGAAAAAAGAGGGGGAAAGATCATCTGTAATGGTTTGAGAGAGGGGGGGAGCGATGAAGTGGGCGAAAGAGAAAGAAAGATCAACTATAATGGTGTAAGAGAGAGAGAGAGAGAGGGTATTCACTTACGGAATTGAGAATGCTGAAGGGTGTGAGCAAAGAAAGAGAGAGGGAAAGAGGCTTGGTGGGGGGGATAAAACAGGGACTGGCTAAGAAAATAGGCGATATGTTGGGCAGGTGTGTGTAGGGTCGGTGGGTGTGGCAAGCTCGAATGATGAGCAGGGTTAAAAGTGATAAAATTCCTTATTTAATGTCCGATCTTTTGGCCTCCCTGGGGAGGAAAATTTTAAGTACCAGAATAAGCCTTTCTCCAGATTTACTTCGGCAAGACTTAAAATGTTCCTGAAATGCGCCAGTACGCATACAATCACACCCGTGTGTGCACATACATACACATACACACACATGCATGCGTACACCTGCTCACACGCATACAGACATGCACACATGCGCATATACATACACACATACGTGAAGAGTTTCTTTGAGGTTTAAACAAAGCATGCTCTAAAAATTGCCTTGACACGCACACACCAATGCAAACACGCACACGCACACGTTCACATACATACGTACACAAACATGCATACATACACATGCACACATATACATATCCACACACATATGTATGTGCATACATTTGCACGTACACATATACACACACGGGAGGTGTTTCTTCAAGGTTTAAACAAAGCATTCGATAGACGAAGGCGTCAATACACACACACACACACACACACACACACACACACACACACACAAATACACACACACACACACACAAATACACAAGCATATGAACGAATGCATTCAAATAATCTCTCACATACGCACACAATTGCATACGGACGCATTCACATTCACTCCCACATACATTCACATGTGCAAAAACATACACAAGCACACATACATGCATACATACATACATACATACATACACACACCTACTGGCATACACATACAGGGAGGATTTCTTTAGGGTTAAAACAAAATATTCACTAAAAAATACGTTCAAATACACACACACACACACTCAGGTACGCGCGTGCACACACACATGCCCCCCACGCACAAAAAGAAAACGCTCTGAGTTTATTGAGCTTCTCCAATGAAGAGCGTAGACCAGTGGTTTCGAAACTAGAAATTCAAAGCCTCTTTCTGTGAAGGAAATATTCCGGTGGGCCCCTATCTTTGACATGTAGTTTTCAATGAACTAAAATGATAAACAATTTTTGGCTTTTAGAAATCATATTAAATCTAAATTGAATCAATTTATTTGAATTTTAATGTATAGTCCATATCTGTGTACAATAATTATGTATTCTAATTGCTGTGCGATGGATGTCGATCTCTTTCTACCACAAGATTAGCAACGTCAAATTTAGAGAGAACACTGCTACGGACCCCAAGCAATATTTGTCGGACCCCAGGGCTCTACCGGCCCCAGTTTCGAAACCACAGACGTAAAACAGTGGTTTTCAATCTTTTTTGCCCCAAAACCCATATCGACAGTGAAATATGATGTTACCCCTATTATGAAACAAATTGGGTACTAACAAGGTACAATAATATAAAGATAAATTTCGAAATTCAACAGTCATCTCATTCCTATGTTTATATCTCACAGAGTTAATGAATTAAGCATTACAGAATCGATAGTAAAATCGATAATTAATTCTATTGTAATTACTGAATCCATCGTAAAACATTTAAGTCGAGGAAAGAAGTTTCAAGTTGGTTTTTAAAAAATAAATCCTTATAAACTTCTTCCGACTCATCAGAGGATATCATCATCATCATTAGTCTTTTAACGTCCGTCGTGGGACATAGACTTTCCCGATGATCCGCTACATTTCTCTATCATGGGCGTCCCGGGGTCAATATTTTCTGAATTTGTTTAGTTCATCTCTCCGTCTTGTATTTTGTCGACCTCAGTTTCGCATGTTGTCGCTGGGGATCCATGTTGTGAATCATGATGTCCATTGGTTGTCTTTCATTCTCAGAACATGACCAGCCCATTGCCATTCGAGTTTTCTAATGGATTCTAAGATGTCTCAGTCCCCCCCCATTTTCTTTCTGATATATTGTGCTGTCTTGTGGTCTCTCCATGTGAGACTGAACATGATTCTTTCATGCGCGCGCTGTATGCTTCTCAGTTTGTGGATCTGTCTCTTGATTAGGTTCCATGTTCCAGCTCCATAAGTGACTATCGAGTGGATGCATTGGTTGCATACTCTTCTTTTTAACCCGTCAGTAAATGTTCAAGTATACTGTGCTGAAATAATTTGAACAAATTCTTTGCACGTGTTTTTATCGTGTTTGTCTTGCGTTTTAAACGACATTTTTCGAATTTTTTTCATATCATTTCCACACAGTATTATCAAACATTTACTGACGGGTCATCCTCGAAATAAACTTTCATTTGGAAGAAAGCGAAAACAAATTTCACCCTTTTTCTTTAATATTTCACTATGAATCTGCTGATAAGGGGAATTTCAAAATGTTTACCACTAAAAGACTTAATTGTATTGTATAATTATTAATTGACCTGTTAGGCCTTAACATAACTTAAGTTTTGAGCCACAGAACCCTTTTGCTCTTCACACCCAAATTTTATATGGGCGATATCGGGTTTATGTAATTAGGAACATTCCCGGGCCCCCAAATTACTTATTTGGGTTTGAAGAGCAAAAGGAAATAGTGCATTCATTACGTTCAGAATCACTGGTGTGGAGCTTTTGAGAGCAATTATTTTAAGAAAAGAAAACAAAAGGACAGGTCTGGTTAATAGAAACCGCCACGCGACCAACATCTGCCGTATTAGGAGGGATCAATTAAAAAAATTGAAAAGAGTTGATCAATGAATAAGTTGCTTATCTCACCTTTTGTCAGGGTAATGATAATTAGAAAACTCTGAATTAAAGCACACACACACACACACACACACACACAAAATAGTGATCAAATCAGCATGAACTTAAATTGTAAATGGAACCCTTTTAAAAAACCTATTATGGGGAGGTTTAAAAAAAATGGACATAATAAGGAATAGATGTTTAAATTTTCAGCCCTTTAGCACAATTGATGCACAATTGATGCAACCTGTGCGCGTGATACATGCATACGTAAGTAGCCAGCTAGACCGACCTGAAAACTGGAAAAACCTATCTTGACTGTTTTGGTGATAATTTGGGTTGATAGTCTCTGATACTGCAACTTTTACCTGGGTAATAGTTTCATTATGTATAATTCTCTACAGATTTATATACTTTGAACACGACTATCACACTTTCTTGATGATGGCCAATGATGGTCGAAAGATCGCGAACCACCAACTTCGGAACGTTTTAAAAAAAAATCCAAAAAAAAACTAAGTTGACTTTCTTTTTTTAAAACTGTATATATACACACACATATATATATATATATATATATATATATATATATATATATATATATATATATATATATATAATTATTGTGTCATCCACAGACAGCTGTTTCGATGTATTATATCTCTTCAATGTGGCTATAGACTTTCCATGATCCCGTCCAGTACCGCAAGGCAGAATTGACACCTTCACTACAGACCGATATCCTACCTCAGGACCACGGAACTGGACAGTCAGTAAAGCTGAATTTAAGTGATATATCTATTTACACAGAAATCCCTCATCCACCAGAGTACTCTATTCCTATGAAAGAGCATTGCATAAACTTACGATGGATGAGTTACCTCACTTAAAGAGTGCTTAACCCTGAATAGATGAGCATTAATTATACATACATACATACATACATACATACATACATACATACATACATGTATAAAGAAAATGGGTGAGTGCTGTAAATTTACAGTAAATGTAAAAAATATCCGATATATTTCAAAAGGTTCATTTTGAAATCCTTGAACTGCTTCAAAATCCTCAGAAAGTATCCGATACATTTCAAAAAGTTCATTTTAAAATGCTTTTATAGCTTCAAAATTGACAGGAAGTATCCGATACATTTCAGAAACTCCATTTTAACCTCCGTAGGCAGCTTAAAAATTGACTAAATTTGGACCGAAGATCAAAAAATGTAAAAAAAAAAGAAAGTTATGTAGAAGATTAAGAAATCTTTGGCTCAAATCCTGTCAATTTTGAAGAAGATTGTTGAAATAAGAAATATGTTAAAATTTAAAATAAACTTTAAAAATCATATCCGATATATCTGTTCCTTAATTAAAATTAAATAATTATGTATATGGTAATATCATAGAGTTATTACAGATGGTTGGTGATGACAGCTGAAAATAACATTTTCATGGATCAGCAGACAGACATAATATCACATATATCTGTCACCACTTGATTATCATGCAAAAGACTTGAACTAGTCAGGAGACATCGTCATAGTTATTATAAACAATCAGCGAAGAGAAATGTTCAAAGTTGCCAACTTGGAGCTAGATTTAGCCCCTTTTTGAGGATTTAGCACTAATGAACCCGTATCTACTGGATAGGTGGAAAGGAACTCCTTATAGGAAATTGGTAATAAACAATGTTTTTATTGGTCAATTGTTGTCAAACTAGCTTCACTTCAGATCATACAAGGGAAGGCTTCGCTATTGCCCAATTTCTGTGAGCATTTTGGTATGGCCTCAGTAGACCCTTGTAGGAAGTCCGGCATTTAGTTGACCATAACATGTCTGATGTGCTCCTCCAGTTGATCCAGAGTTTGTGGTTTGGTATGATGCATATCCTTCTTTTTACCCGCCCCCCCCCCAGAAGAGAGTTATGAAAATTTAGCAATATAAACAAAACTTATATCTAATTTCTAATAGGGAGTTAATCCTCATCGATCTTATAGCTCTCAGCTCCTGAGTTAGCCCATTCCAATTGATTGATCCTGTTTCGGCTTATTTTCTCATTTCTGAGATAATTCATAAATATATGAATAAAATAAACTGGTCTGGTTAGTCACTCAATAGAAACTGTCACATGATTTGCATAATTTAGCAGCATGGCACGTTAGGCGTGATCAATCAGAAAAAAAGGTGATCACTGAATAAGTTACATCATGCCTTTTTTTGAGCAGTGATCATTAAAAAAGTTTGAATTTCCGAAAAAAAAAAAGAAGAATCCTGAACGGCGTTTATCGAACCCATGATATAATCCTATCAACCACTTTGGAGACCGTTGTAAATGAAGTAAGTACTTGAATTTATCAGGATAAGTAATTAGCTCCTTTTTAGCTTCTTTTTAGCGTCATTTTAGCTCCTTTTTTGTGGATCTAGCTCTAAAATCTATTTTCCAGTTGGCAACACTGGAAATGATTTGGTTATTGCCCAAAGAGGCCACCACTGCATGCTAGATTAGTGTCTTATTAAGGAGAAGAAAAAAGCTATTACAGCAGAAAACACCGTGCAACAGGGGTTTTGTTCCTCTGTTAACTTTCTTAAGTAAGGGTGTTATTTTTTGATTGCTTGTGTGTAAAAAATGTTGAACATGGCTGATGTTCCTTTTAAAGCTTTGTGATTTTGTGTTTTCGCGACCAGGAGAGCTATATTTCGATGTTTACCAATCCGCAATTACATAAGGAGTTAATTTGTATCGTATTGTTATTCACATAAAATAAAATCATGATTTTTCCCTGAAAAAAACGACAACATATGGATCTGAATTGATTACAAAAGATTTAGAAGCGAGTAGTTTTACGATCACATATTCGAAGGAGCGAGGCAACGTGATTGTATGCCAGGGACAAATATAACAATCGATATAAAAAAGAAGACATTGTGACATTAGATGACATTACATGATGGCATAAAACTGAAAAGTTTTATTAAAAAATAACACCATACAAAGCAATGCTTGTTTCTGGGTAGTGAGTGTTATTTTCCAATTACTTATGTCAAGAATATTGTTCCCCGAAACGATTTTACCAAGTTCACTACAATTTTTGCCTTTGAGATAGACTCCAAGGATTTTCTTTGAGCTATCTAGAGCAAAATACGTAAATAACAAGATAACAATGTTCTCTTCACACACTACATGATGACACAAAGCTTTTTGATCACAATGCGTAACGCAATTTTTGTTTCTAGGTAGTGAGTATTATTTTTTAATTGCTTATGTCAAGAATATTGATTCACAAAGTGGTTTTACCAAGTTCTCTGCTACATTTGCCTTTGAGACAGACTTCAATTACTTTCTTCAAGCTATCTGGGGCAAAATATTAAATGACAAGATAGCAACGTTCTCTTCACACACTGCATGATGACACAAAGCTTTTTGTTCACACTGTACAACGCAATATTTGTTCTTGGGTCGCGAGTGTTATTTTCTAAATGCTTATGTCAAGAAAATTGATCCTCAAGGCGGTTTTACCTAATTCTCTGCTATTTCTGCCTTTGAGACAAACTTCAAGGACTTCCTTCAAGCTATCTGGGGCAAAATATATAATCGATGTTCTATCCACCAAAAGTTTGATCTTTTCTATACTTTTCAGACATGATAAATCAGAAATTAACACTTAATCCTCAGGAACAAAAGAAAAAAAAATAGTTGTGTAGTGTAATGATCAGTGTTACCTCGTAGACTCTCATTTATTGCTAAAACTCTCTTCAAAATGGCTAAATTGGCCAGATTTATCAAATCCCAGCTAAATTCTCCTTCAGAGTCAAACTCTACACCAACTTCTAATTCAAATGAAGATGATTACTGTAACTTTTGTACGTATCAGTCAGTCAGGCATACACCTTCCCTAAGCACAGGGAATAGTCACGGGACACTGGAAGTGGCCCAAGTTCACAATGCAGTTGCTTCACTTCCCTTTTATGGGTATCACGTTGTGGCCCCCAACGATTATAGGTTGATAGGAGTTTACCCATACATCACTTTTTCATGTATAACAAATAAAAAAGAAAATGAAATTATGTTTTTCTTCAAGTAAAAAATGTATATATCGATTAGAATTAAATAAGCCCTTACGGATGAATTAAATTATCCAAGACTTATTAGGTCAGTCAGTATGATAGCCTGCGGGCAATCAGTTGGTCGTGAGTTCAAATTATGGTAATGAAATATGGATTTTACATATCGGTTTGCACCCCTCATTTTGGTGAGGACTGTTCTTGTTGTTCTTGTTCTTTATACGGTAGGAAAACAAACCCAACTCAAAATTCTGTACAGAGGTTTGACGTAAATATTGATATGCCAACAGCTTGTATAGACTATTTTGATATTTCATTGATACTAAAACATTTATGGTGCCTTCTTAATCCAAATTTCACTGTCATTAGTGTTTCAAGCATTTTGAGTTCCAGCCTGTTTCTCGATTTTGATTTAATCATGTTCATCTTACTGAATATTTTTTTTCCGCATTTGAGAGGGGAAACATCTAGCCATTTCTTTAGTTTTTTATCGGTAACATTGGAAAAAAATCAGTCGAATCTAGACGAAAAATGGCTAATTTGAACACCCTGATATTGGTAAATACCCTTTTTAGATGAACGAGCATCTTTAGTACCGATGAGCGTCGTGGACTGACTGACTGGTTGACATACCGAAACACTTCTAACACCTCTCGTTTCCCCCTCCCTTTTATATACATTATTGGACAAAAAAGAGCGATTGATTTAAATGGTTTAATTGAAAAATCTTGAAATTTATCAGGAATCGTAGCTCATGGTATATATTTCATGTACAAAAAAGCTTTTATTGAAAGTTGCTCCCAACCCCCGAAAAAGCCAGTTGACCTTGTAAGACAATTTTAAGGGATGACTGAGTAATTAAAAGAATGCGCCAAAAAATGACCCCTTCTACACTGTGGCAGGATATTCAGGGAAAATTTAAGAAGGAGGGGAGCTGCTGTACCGTGTCCAAACGACTGGACAAATTTAGATAGAAAGTTTGTTCCTAGGCTACTAAACCTATAAAACGAATTAGAAGACCAGGTTTGGGGTATTATTAAGAACACGGTGTTTGGAAGAATGAAAATTGGTCAAAAGTTCCTTTCAGCGATGAAAGTAAATTTATTTTAGCTGGATCCGACTGCAGACCGTTTGTTCGATATCGTACAGGTGACAGGCTTAGAACAAAATGTATCAAAAAGTCTGCCGAGATTGGAGGGGGAGATGTCATGATATGGGGGAATGTACTCATCCGAAGGTTTTGGGGCCCATTGTGAGAATTATTAGGATAGTGAATTAGCACACGTATCTAATCTTAGTGAAGCAGCATAACATGGCTTTTTTACTAACCAGGAAGACATTTCTATGTAGGACAACGCCCCTTGTCACTCTTTTGAACGAGTGAGAGATTTTTTTGAAAAACAGAACATTGGGACGGCCTATAAAAAGTTCAGATCTAAATTTCACAGAGAGCATGCGGAAGATAATGGGAGACAAGGTCGGGAATGAAAATCAGATTTTGAGACCGATTTACGGAAAAAATGGAACATAAGTAGAAAAAGAATTACACCAAATCAATACAAGAAACTTGTTATGTCCTGTTGGCGTTGGTGTGCTAGAATTATTGTTAATGAAGGTTTCTGTATTTCATTCTAATTGTTTCAAGTTAGATTATTCACAAATGTTCAATTTTTATTTCATAAACTTCATCACAAAAAAGGATATTGTTCACGAGTTCTCTCATTTTGTTCGCTGTGGTGTTTTTTTCAGATGAAAGTATTTTTTGAATATATCTTATTCCATAACCATTTCTGATAAAGGTTTTTTTCCGTACATGAAGAAGATACCTATACCTACGTTTTCTATTAATTTCAAGATCCTGAGGCAGTTATTATTAATACGAACAACATTTGGAAAGATTATTCCCGTATTTTGACCGGTATTGTATGTGAAAATGTAAGGGAGAGAACTTGTGCATCTATGGTGTGTCTTTCAGGCTTGTTTAGTCACTCCCAGCTTTCTTTACATATTTCAGAATGTTCAAAAAGCATGAATAGAATAAACACTTAAGAAATGAATTAATTTGTACTTATTGCTCACGAAACAAAATGAATTAAGATTATACACAAAAGATGACAGTAATCAAACGCATAAGAAAATTTGGTCATGGGTGAATGGGACTTTGTGGTAAAGACTTGAGGGTGACTGACTCTGATATCGTTTGAGAAACTCTGTCCTAAACCACAAGCTGTGTCTATTTTCTCAATAGATAGATACCCGCATGTACTTTTTGCTCATGAAACAAAATGAATTAAAATTATAAAGAAAGAAGAATAAAATGAATATAATCAAAAACATAAGGATATTTTGTCATGGGTGAATGAGATTTTATGATAAAGACTTGAGAGTGAATGACACTTGAATATTTTAAGAAATCCTTCTCTAACTCACAAGCTGTGTCCATTTTTCAATAGATGGAGACACGTACGCAGTTTTTGCCTATGGAACAAAATGAATTAAAATTGCTAGACTAGAATAAATTGCTGTAAAAAAATTAATAAGGTAGATTGAGAGATAGATAGATGGAAATCAGGATGTGTTAAATATAATTGATTTTGAAAAAATGATACAATACTGCTCATAGTTAGAAAAAACAGGGGTTGACGTTAGGAAAGGTCTAATGTAAAATTAGGCGGCATAGGGAGGCTTGAGTTAAATATGTACGTTGATATTAGAGAAGTGGGGCTTAAGTCCCCCCCCAAAAGAAGTTGCTAATGATATGAGGGAGCAATCTTAAGAAAGAGGGACAAATGTTGAAAAAAGCAGGTTAATGTTAAAAGTAAGGGGGGAAAAAGATAATGCCAAAAAAGGAAGGCTGATATTAAAAAAAGAGGCTAATATATATATATATATATATATATATATATATATATATATATATATATATATATATATATATATATGTATATATATATATATATATATATATATATATATATATATAAAGGGTTGTTTTGGAAGCTTAAGTTAGAAAAAAGTGGGACCATTGTCCCAAAAGGAAGGCTGATGTTGAAATGGGATGGGGCTGATGTTAAATGATAGGGTATAATTTAAAAAAAGGAGAGAGAGTTTTAAAAAATGAGTAAATGTTTAAGAAGGGGTCTAATATCCCCAAAAGAGGGGGTAATTTGAATAATTAAAAAAAAAGAGAGAGCACATTTTGTTATAAGATATATGTATGTATATGTTATCAAGAAATGGATATATGATCCGACAGGATGATTATCAATTGCGTTATATTAAATCGAACTTTTTATTTGAAATGATCTCCCGTTATTACACGGTGGATGTTTGTTATAGCCTAGACAGCGTAAATAGAATGAACAATTGAAGAAAACGGAGCTGCTGATAGAATCGAACCTGCGAACGCTAGAGGAGCTGCTTCAACGTAGCGTTGCTCTTACCATTGAACTAAACAGCCTCCGCTGAATAATTTTGATTCCAGTAACAGTCCCATTTTCTTTCATTGTTTATTTCATTTACGTTGTCAAGGCCAAATGATACTTTCACTGTATTATATTTCAAATAAGAGTTTCAACATAATATAAAATAGCGATTTATAATCATATATATATATATGAAATTTTAATTGCGTTATATTACATAAAAACTCGATTGGAATCGATCCCCTGTTATTACGTGATGAATGTCCCGATGGCCAAGACAGCATGAACAATTGAAGAAAATGGGGCTGCACAGATCGAACCTGCGACCGGCAGGGTAGCTGCTTTAACGTAGCGTTACTTTTACCATTAAGCTAAACAGCCACCAATGATTCAACCGCCCAAATAACTACGTCTACTCCTAATTCTCATTTTGTTTATTCACGGTCTATCTGCTCTACTTGATTCTTTCAAAAGAAAAAAAAATTAGGAAAAATCATTTTGACAATTTTTTTTACCTCCATCACAAAATTCTTTGTGAATAAAATCAAAATGTACCGTAAAGTTTAAAACATATTATCAAAACATCCATGTTATAGTTTATATTATGTAAATGCAAAGAATATAAACACAGTATAAACTATAAAATATATCTTAAAAATGAAATGTAAATAAAAAAAAGGGAAATTATTCTGGATGATTATCAATTGCGCTGAATTAAATCAAAGCTTTTATTTGAAATGATTCCCCGTTATTACACGGTGTATGCTTGATATAGCCTAGACAGCGTAATAGAATAAACAATTAAAGGAAATGGGGCTGCTGAAAGAATCGAACCTGCGATTCAAATTCAAAACAAAAGTACTTGACACATCATTAGTTTTCAAAAAGAATCAATTCCAATAGGATAATTCATAAATACGTTATTTTTTAAATAATGGTGGGTTATTTTGTTCCACAGTTACAATTACAGTAACAAAACACTGAGGATTGCACAGGCATGAAATGTTGACATTCACCGGGATTTTTCTTATATATATATATATATATATATATATATATATATGAAGTGTTCTAATGTAAATTACTTATGACCATGAAGAACACGTTAGTATCGATTAAAAATGTCAAGAGATTAAAAAGAAAAATCTCTTAAATTGGACTCTCATTTACTATACAAATAGTTACACTCTTAGTTACATGTATCCAAATATATGGGTATTTGTCATTTTTTCTAATCCTCTAACTCTCTCTCTTTCATGCACACACCCACCCTCTCTATGACACACTTAGTCACTCACTCCTCTCTCTCTCACATTCTCTTTCTATCTCTCTCATTCACACACAGTTTTAACCCAACCACGCTTCCAAACGCTGATAGCGTCATGATACTATGTAACAACACTGGCACGAAGAATGTGTCCATTTCATAACGAATTTTTCTTGTAAATCGAGCACCTACCAATAAACATATATCGAGGATGATCTTAAAAAAATAATTAGCTAAAAAAATTATACCCGGATTCACATGGGTTCTCACAGAAAACTTCATGTGCTTGTGCTTTATGGATTTTGCAGGAGGCAAACGAACAATGAATTATTTTTGTGAACTATAATAAGACACACAAAGACACCCACCTGAAAACATATATTAGGGATGATTTTCAAAAATTAATTTGCTAAAAAATCATACCCAGATTCACATTGGTGCTCACAGAAAACTTCACGTGCATGTGCCGTGTGGATTTTGCAGGAGACAAAAGAACGTAGAATTATTTTTGTGAACCATAATAAGACACTGAAAGGCATCCCCCAAAAAACATATATTAGGGATGATAATCAAAAATCAATTTGCTAAAAAGTCATACCCGGATTCACATTAGTACTGACAGAAAACTTCATGTGCTTGTGCCGTGTGGATTTCGCAGGAGAGAAACGAATGACAAATTATATTTGTGAATCATAATAAAACACACAAAGGCACCCACCTGAAAACATATATTGGGGATGATTTTCAAAATTTTATTTGTCCGAAATAATCATACCCGGATTCACATTGGTACTAACAGAAAACTTCTTGTGGTTGTGCCGTGTGGATTTTGCTGGAGACAAACCAACAATGAATTATATTTGTGAATCATAATAAGACATACAAAGAAACCCACCTGAAAATATATATTGGGGAGGATTTTCAAAAATTTATTTGTTCGAAATACTCATACCCGGATTCACATTGGTACTAACAGAAAACTCCATGTTCTTGTGCCTTATGGATTTTGCAGGAGACAAACGAACAACGAATTATATTTGTGAATCATAATAAGACACACAAAGGAGAATAAGATGATATTAATCGAAAACAAGAGGAAATTTAGTCGTGGATGAATGAGATATTTGAATAAAGACCTAAGAATGAATGACATTTGAGTAGTTTAAGAAACATTGTCATAACTTACAAGCTGTGTCCATTTTCTCAATACATAGAGACACGCATGTACAATCAAGAAGTAACGAAAATAAAAGAAATGAAACAAGAATACAGGTCTATTATCATGAAAAAAGATATCTTAATGAACCGTTGAGAAAGACAACAAAACTTTTCAAGAAAGTCTACCTTGCACCAGGTGTACAAAGGGTGTGGTGTATTGTGATGCAACATAATGCTCTAATCCTTATTTGATAGGGTACTTATAGGATGTGTTGACGTGTTTGACTGACGGGATCACTCTGCAAACCCCACCACCACCACTTACCTCAGAGCCGTTAGCATCCTGGCACCAGATCCCAGTGGAAACCTCTAGAATTCTTTTAGAGTTTATGCCTGATTGAGTAAGAGCTGTATTGCGGAGCACGCAGAACATCAACAATTCATCGGGCAGGTGGTCGTAATGTTTGGGCTCATTAGCATATGTATATATATATATATATATATATATATATATATATATATATGATTAATTAATTAATTAATTAATTAATTGATAAAAAGACATCGGAGACAATTCTAAATGCCCTTCATTTCAATACGTTTTCATTTTGTCTAGAGAAACAGGGATTACTCTCTTTGTTTCAGAGTAAACCTTTTTAAGGCTGGTCTTTTCCCGTTTTTATCGAGGCTATAGTTTAATGATCAGGTAGATCTATTTCATGGTGTACGGGTGTGCTGTAATGATCAATAGTCATCTAGATTTCACACATTCATGATATAAAGTCAATAATATATATATATATATATATATATATATATATATATATATATATATGATTATTCCGTCAGATCATATGATCATATATCCATTTCATGATATATATATATATATGTTCTGCCGTATATATCATATATGTTCGGTCTTACTGACCATCCAGTTCTGCGTAAGGCAGAGGTAAAATGCCGTCCTCTGGGTCTAAGCAAAGGTTTCGTCCTACCACGTGGTACCGTATGGGATATTGGATAGTCTATAGCCGCACTGAAGAGTTGTAATACAACAAAACAGTTGTCTGTAGATGACTCAATTATTAATTATTTATGTATAGTCCAAACTTGGTGTTGACTTTTTCTTACTGTAACAAGAACAATCCTCATCAAATTTAGGGAAGTAAAAATTAAGAATCCCTCACAGTAATTTGAAATCACTACCAATTGATTAATAATCTTATCGAGTGAGCCAAAATTTAAAAATGTTAAAAATATGCCAGGGCTTATTTCATTCTAATGAATAAACACATACGTAAAATTAACATTTATCCAAGTGATTTCAACTCACTCCAAAGTGATTGGTTACCGGCTTGCTTTCTGACTGAATCAAACTGTGAAGTTTTGCTTATCAATCCATATTTTGGGAATGATTTTCCAAAGTTAATTTGCTGAAAAATCATACCCAGAGTTCAATTGGCGCACACAGAAAACTTCATGGGTTTGTGTTCTGTGGATTTTGCGAGGGAACTAACCTTACGGATACGCTTATACATGCTTAGTCAATAGATGAATACATTAATACTAAAAACATATATTTACATTTTAGTTCCCTGGTCTTTTCAGCCAATGATTTGATGAGATCCTGTTGTATTCTGGTAGTTTCATATTTATGAATAAATTTTCCAATATTTTTTATTCTTTAATTTATTATATATGGAATAAAACTGCAGTTATCCTCTTTAGTCCAGAAAGAAGTTGGAGTTGAATTTGGCCCTGTCTGTTATAGGCTTATTTGCAGTCTTGTTGCTACTGATTAGTTTCACGTCTTTGAGATCGACGGACAACATTTTGTGGCCACTCTACGGGGATCCATATTATCCAAATCTATTTTCTGTTGCGATATATATATATATATATATATATATATATATATATATATATATATATATATATATATATGCTTCTGTGTTTGTGTGTGTGTGTGTGTGTGTTTGTGTGTGTGTGTGTGTGATCGTTTTTTGATTGTCTATGCCTCTTTCACGCTAAAATTACAAGGCCTATCCACCTAATTTGCATTCAGACCAAGAAGAGGTTAACTTTTAACATAGGCTATGTGATGGCAAGCCTTTGTCAAAGCAAGTTTAACCTTCAAAAACAAGAAGATCCCATTAATCCTAAAAAGAAGGGTGTACAACCAGTGCATCCTCACAGTAGTAAACATGGAGCTGAAACATGGAACCCAACCGGAAGACAGGCCCGCAAATTGAGAACCATACAACGTGCGCATAAAAGATTTATGCTCAACCTCACATGGAGAGACCACAAGAGAGCACAATACATCCAGGAGAAGACAGGAGTCAGGAACCTCATAGAATCCATTAAAATAACTCAAATGGCAATGGGCTGATCATGTTGCAAGAATGGCAGACGACCGATGGAAATCGCGACTTACGACATGGATCCACAGAGATTACAAGCACAACCATGGCTGGCAGAGTATTAGATGGAGAAACGAGCTGGATAAATTCCGAAAGTACTGGCTCCGCGATGCCCACGATAGAGAAGTGTGACGAATCCTGGGGAAGGTTTATGTCCAACGACTGACGTTAAGAGACTGATGATGATGTGAGGTCATTTGAGGTCTTTTCCAGCTAATCTCTGGTTCTAAAAATAGGAAAGAAGTGATATTTTATATAAGAATATTCTCTTATAATTCTTCTTACGAATTATACAAAGATTTCTTATAACAAAATTGCTTCTGTATTCAAGTTTGGGCATTTTCTCGTACATGTAACAATAGTGAGTAAGGTTAGTAGTAATAGTAACAATACACGCACATACACACACACACACACACACACACACACACACACACACACACACACAGAGAGAAAAATACCCTCTTCAACCTTTTTGCTTGGTGGGCGATTCTAGTTCAGTAAATGAACGTTCAACAATCGTTGACTACGAAAGGCGAATATTGTACGCAAACCAAATTCTTCGGTAGTGATTACAGTTGAGCATCACAAACTTGAACGTCAGGAACTTAGTGACATCAGAAACCCGGCTATTCTTGAGAATCGAGTAATTATCAAATTTTGTAAAAACTTTCATTTACCGATAAATAAAATGCCGTTCTTTCTGAATAACAATGTTTCAGAAGCAAATACTCAACATTAACATTATTGATTAAATGACTTTGTTTTTAAAAAGCCGTCGAAAACATTTCCAGCAAATTTTTTTTTGTAAACCAAAAAGTGCAGGTAATCATTCGGAAGCGGTACAAAGATATCTCATTGCGATTTCATGAAAATTAAACGAGTATTTTCTTAATATTAGCGTACTCTTGAAGTTTTGGCTATTCATGTAACTTATGGTGTTAATGACCGAATCCTGTAGTACTGAAAGTAGACTTGCTTATGCTACAACAAAAACATTCAGAAACTCAGGATACCCTCAATCCTGAGGTTCCCCAGTTTGTGATGCTCAACAGTAATTTTCCAAGAGTTTTGGTTTTTAATTTGACATTTTGAACGATAACATTTCTTTTGAGTGATATCTTTTTAAAAGGTGTACTTTTGTCTCGTTCAAATGCTGTAGTTGGTAATGAATTAATGCTTAATTCAGACTTCGGTTTAAAGAGAGAACAAGTTTAAAACATTAAAAACAATGAAGTAATGAGTGATCTGTCACTTTTCAATTACTCTGGAGTCGCAGCTTTTCTGCACTAAACCAGACAAAAAATACTTCCGTGAAAAATGAAACTAATCAAAGACATTAAACACAGAAACATTAAAAAAATATGACGATCCAGATAGAAAGAATCTTGGTAGGGTAATTACTTTCACAATCGTTTCAATATCATTTCGAAAATGTTTTACGTCCTATCGTATTACACCTTATACTCAACTTTTCAATTGACAGAAAAATCTGGTTCTAAACCCTGGAAACAAGTAATTTTCTTGTTGGAATTGAATCCAATCATTGGTCTCATGAACATAAATAAGATTTATTCCAATTGAACAACTGCAGGCATCAAAAACGTCACGCAATTTATTCAATGTTTGGTTTGCATGCAGTCTGACATTTAAACCGAATCTACAGATTGAATATTCACAAGTAGAAGTTACACGAACAGTGAGTCACGTCTGTTGTTATACTTACTGATCCCACGTCGTTAAATAAATTTTTCGGGGTAAGCTACGCAAGTAAGCCCCGTTTCAAAAAAATAATTGTGCGTGTATTTGTATGTTTGTATATGTGTTAGTTTGTTTGAGTGTTACAGCGCTCCTGGCCATAGAGTTTTGTCTACAGACTTGAAAATAGGCATTAGTGTCCCACTGGACATTATATATATATATATATATATATATATATATATATATATATATATATATATATATATTTGGGAAAAAAAAAGCATTTGACATTTCTTGTTCTTTCAATACCATCTAGACTCTACAGAATCTAGATGTTTCTTGGCTTTTTTCACTCTGTTTTACTTGTTTTTCTATATAAAACGCCAGTGATGTCATTAAGAGAATTTATTTCGACAAATTCTGGGGCTTTTTTCGTCACCTTTAGCACTTTCGTAAAACGTGGTTGGAGGTAACATTCACACCTATGAAAAACCAAAATATACATTCAACGATTTTTAAGAGAAGAAAGGAGAAAATTATGGAGAAATTATTTTCTCCATTAAAATATATATATATATATATGTATGTGGAAAAAAGAAAGAATTATTTTGCCATTAAATTTTTCGTGCAATTATTATATATATCATACATTATATCATACCATATTTACCCACGAAAACTTGACAGTTTCCAGATAAATTAATTTTTCAAGGTTAAGCGGAGGGCTGGGGGTACAATACAGCTGTTACATGATTAATTAATTTCCGTCCACCTTATATATATATACATAGGATTTTTAATTTCTTCCGTAAACTCATCAACGCTATGACATTAGATAAAGCAACCTCTAATTACAGTATATACATATATATATGTGTGTGTGTGTGTGTGTGTGTGTGTGTGTGTGTGTGTGTGTGTGTGTTTTTAGGAAGAAGGAACATTTCTAAGGAAAGTATACCTTGCACCAGGTGTATAAAGGGCGTTGTGGTTTATTGCAAAGCAACATAATGCGAAAATCGTAATTAGATAAATGTTCTATTAACCGCCCGACTGAACGTTGGCGGGTTTGTAACAATAAAGTACCGATATTTCATAAGTTTACACATGAAATTAAAGAACAATATATATATATATATATATATATATATATATATATATATATATATATATATATATATATATATATACATGCACATATATAGAATCAAAGTGAGTCTGTGTGTGGCAGATCGACAGAAATTGTTATTAATATTATGAAACATTGATTTTACATATATATTTATATGTCTACAAAAAAAAAAAGAAAGATAGTTATAACAATAAAATGAAAGAGGCGTCTGGAGAAATGTATAAAATTCCAAATAAATTGAAAGTTCTTGTGTTGATTCTTCAATTAAGCTATTGGTGAAAAGAATCATTGGTTGAACACGTTATAATTCCAGTTAAAAAAATCATCCATATTATGCATATACATATATGTATATAAATATATGATATATATTTGGACCAGGCTCTGATTAAAATCAGTGCAATATATGCTACTAAAACCCTTTTTTCTTCACTAAGCATGTATTGTATAAATTAAAAGATGCGCTAGTCTGACGACCAAATGATACACCAAGGCAGTAGTACTGAATTTACGACCACTTCATGATAAATTGCTTAAAGAAATTAAAGTTAATTATGATGTTGCTGTCTTTCATGGACATGATATAATTTTGAATCGAACTATATATATATATATATATATATAACAGTCTCGTTCATTTCTAGGTTGTACCCGTTCTATTGATGATTTATTTTCTCTGAATAATGGAGGAGAATTCTGAAAATCGTATAGTAATATATACCCGAAAGATCTTGAATTGAAATATGAACACAAAGGAAGGCAAGCAATGTTCCTAGAATTTGAATATCAAAATCAAAGATAGAATGTTAATCTACAAGTTGTTTGATAAACGAAATGGTTTCCAGTTCCGTATAGTGAGAATGCCTTTTAGAACAAGTAGTATACCATCTCAAATATTTTACGGAACTATATTATCAGGATATTTGAGAATCACTAAAGCAACTCAAAGATCTATTGATTTCGTGACGAAAATTGTTTCTTTAGTTATAAGAACGGTCAATCAAGGTGGTAAAATTAGTAAGTTTTTAGACAATTTAATGAAGCCATGATTAGACGTCCTGATCCTTTTAAAACGAATCTGTTTGACCATTGTGAAATGATAAAGAAAATTAAAGAATATGTTAACGAGAGAATACAAATAGAATAATTGAAAAGTGTATATTAAAATAAATCAATTTGTATTGATGTTGAGGTTTGAGGCAACCATAAGAGATGGATCCAGTCTTTGTCGGTGTGGAAGATCATTGTATTGACTGGAACCTAGGAAAGGGGAAAACATTTGGCTATCGTCCATTTGTCAGATTAATAGGTAGTTGGGAGGGATCGGAGATCAAACATGGAATGTAACAAATAGTCCAAGTTTATTAATGGAATTACTCTTTGTGGTGTTACCTCCCACTAGAGAGTGGTTTCGTTTCGTTTCAACCATGTTAATAAGGATACTTTATTTGATGATAAAAGTGTTTAAAAAACATTTGATTGGAACTTTATGGTATATAACTTGGAAAATTAACCTTAAGGTTAGTGGACAAAATTGTCAAATCCTTTAGTTGAATATGTTGATAGAGAATCAACTCTCTGTAATTGGAATTCCTAGAGATGATATTATAAATTGGTTTGCATACGGTCTGGCATCTAAACTGACTCAACTGATTGAATATTCACAAGGGTGAGCATTCAGTAAAAGTGACACGAACAGTGAGTCACATCTGTTGTTATACTTACTAATCCCTGGTCGTTAAATGAGTTTTTTAAGCTACGTAAGTCCAGTTTCAGAAAATAAATATGCAGTATAAAATGATACCAATATACAATATACTTCATACCTTATATAAAATGACAAATACATATATGACATAAACTATATAATAAAAAAATGGAGGTGATGTTTGATCAACACTGCAGGGGTACTAGGGTAATACAACTATTTTATTTTTAAAATCCCCGAAACGGTTACATGGTAAACAACTGATGATCCTAACAAGAAACAATTTATACATTGTACCATATTAATAAAATTTATGTGAAACAGGTAAAAACACTGGAGAAAGTCACAAAAATTGCATTGATAGATATTTGGAAATAGGTGACTAAAGTGACACACAAGAAAGAAAGATTTTTGATGAACTTTAATATGTAAAGCTTTATAGACCAAATATTAATATATATCATTGTTATCCACAGACAGCTGTTTCGTTATATTACAACTCTTCATTGTGGCTATAGACTATCCAGTATCCCGTCCAGTACCACAAGGTAGGATTGAAACCTTTGCTTCAGACCCGGAGGCCAGTATCCTCCTTCTACGCCACAGAACTGGACGGTCAGTATGGTTGAATATAAGCAACATATTTATTTTAGCATGTATCCCCTATCCACCAGAGTGCTCTATTCCGATGGAAGAGCATTGCATAAGCTTACAAAGAACGAGTTACCTCACTTAGAGAGTATTCAACCCTGAAGAGGGGAGCGTTATATATATATATATATATATATATATATATATATATATATATATATATATATATATATATATATATATATATATATATATATATATATAATGCAATTTATAATCATTCTGTCGGATCATATATTCATTTCTTAATGCATATATATATATATATATATATATATATATCAAAATCAGTGTAGTACATGCTATCAAACCCCCTTTTTCTTCACTAACCATGTATATTATATATTTAAAAAAAGCTCTAGTCTACCGGTCGGATAATGTGCCGAGGTAGTAGTACTGAACTTACGATCACTATATGATAAGTTGCTTAAAGAAATGAAAGTTGATTATGTTACTGTCTTCTTTCAGGGACAAAATATAATTTTGAATCAAGTTGTACACGCATCATGATGACCCTGAAGGAATCCTCTTCCTTGATTTCAATCTATGCTTCCAAAATCTGATATCAAATTTATTTCATACAGAAAACTTTTAACCGCTGGAAGGTATACACACACGCACCACATGCTACTGAAGATGGGAACCGAAACAGGTTTAGCATACCAATTATTTCATATATAGATTTATCAATTGATAAAGTCTACATATACATTTACTCCTAAGTTCGTCTCATTCAATATTGTTCATATATATATATATATATATATATATATATATATATATATATATATATATATATATATATATATATATTGCAATTTTTAAAAAAAATTCTCGCGTAAACTCATGAAACATCGGTACTATTGGTGGCCAATATTGAGCAGTATCACCATAGATACAGCAATCCCTAAAAAAATGCCGGTTTATAATTACGAAGAAAAATTTTTAAAAGTATACCTTGCACCAGGTGTATAAAGGGCGTGGATTATTATAAAGAAATATAATCCCATAATGGTAATTTGATAAACGTTCTATTAACTGCCCGACTGAACTTGGCGGGGTTTGCAACAACAAAGTACCGATGTGTCATGAACTTACGCAAGAAATAGAAAAAAAACAAATAATATATACATATATATGTGTGTGTATGAGTGAGTTTTGTATAGGCCAAATGATACATTCACCGTTTAATAACGGGAGATAATTTCTAATTGAGTTTCAAAGTAATACAACGCATTTATAATCATTTCTGTTGGAATTTGTATCCATTTTTCTTAGTTACACACACACACACACACACACGCATATATATATATATATATATATATATATATATATATATATATATATATATACAATGCATAGCTCCTGATAGTGGACTCTGCTTCCACATGGGAACTTTTAATACACACTCATACAGCACACACCACTGATGATGGGAACAATCCCGAAACATGTCTGGACTATTTACATATAAGGATTAATAAACCTTACCTCTAAACACCTCACTCCCGAGTCTGTCTCACTCTCTACGGTACAAATTATATATATATATATATATATATATATATATATATATATATATATATATATATATATGTATATATATATATATATATATATATATATATATATATATATATATATATATATATATATAAATATATATTCACAGACATTCTATAGGTGGTGCCCCCACATCATCAGTGAGACGGGGAAATGAAGACAAAATGAAGTCTCTTTGTGGTTGTCTCTGGGAAAATAGCTGGACTTGAGGTATTTGGTTGAGCAATCATACATCAGTCATTGTCTCATTTAGTTTGAATGAGGGATATCCTGAGTATGTATCCGTTATAAATGACGGTGTTTCTTGCTGTTGCCATGTCTTTGAAGAGAAAGCGGACAGTCTGCCACTTTAAACAGTGTTGAAATAATTTTAAGCACATAAGAATTGACATACTGACGGATATTTTATTCACAAAACAATGGTCGATCACCGTCTTAATGAATTTTACTTTACAAGAACTCAGTGTTTCCGATGAAGTCTCTGTGTTCGTTGTAAATGTACTTTCAATTTCGACGTAACTCGACAAAATTCTCGCTAAAACCAGATTCGAACTGATTAACAGCGTTTGTAAGGAACCAAGTGACTTGAAGAGAGAGTGATAACTGCGTTCGTAACGAAAAAAAAGGAGCTGTCTTCTTCATAAAAGGCAGGGATAATCGAAGAGAGAGAGAGAGAGAGAGAGAGAGAGAGAAAGAAATTATTTCTTTTGATGTCACTCTGCCTCACATCATTCCTTTTTTAAAATCCAATCTTGAGTTGAAAAATAGAATAAAATGATGAAAGAAAGAAATAAAGAAGGAAAGAAATAAAAAAACAGTGTTTATTACTAATGTATACACTCCAACTTTTACCTTTGTCAAGTGTTTATTACTAATGTATGCATTCCAAGTTTTACCTTTGTCAATGATTTATTCTGTATTTCGGACGGTATTTTTCGTTTTATTCTTGATGCAACGATTGTTTATTCTCGTTTCTGGTGTTTTAACGGAGATTAAACTGAAATATCAATTGGAAACAAATATTTTCGAAAATATTATTGATATTTTGATTACAGAAACAAATTTTGTCATAACCTGTCAAAAATTGTAAAAACAACGTAGCATGTTTTGAACAGAATTTTTCTTTTTTTCCTTTTTCTTAAAAACATCTTTTCCTGGAATTTCTCACTTCAAATTTTCGTTGTTTCATTGACACGTAATGTGATTCTATTTGCAAAAATAAAATAATACGAATTTTCAAGCGATAACCTGTGTTCGTACATATTTTATCGATTGGATTGAAGAAAAACTTTTAGTACGTCTTTCACATACTTACGTTCAGTATAGCTCCTTTCTTTTTGATTGGATCAATTATCCGAACTACCAATTATCCGCACAAAATATTCCCCTCCCTACCAAGTTCAGATAATCGACGTTTTTTTTTAATTTTCTTTTACGTAAGGATGTTCGGTATGGCAACTCTTTTTTTACCTGAGACGAGTCGACAGTTGAAAAAAGGGAAAATTTCATATTGAGACCAATTTTCGAATCAGTCGACAGCGTGTGAGACAAGAAGAGAGCGGTTGAAGAGAGATTGACAGAGTTCTTTTTTTTATCAAACGGTTCATATCGCTGGTAAAGATATAAAGATACGATATTGAGATTGGACAAAGAAAGAGGGATATTTTTTACGTCACACTATGTCATGTTATTTTTTTAGAATAGAAAGTACGAGAAAGAAAGAAAGAAAGAAAGAAAGAGAGAGAGAGAGAGAAGGGGGAGAAAGAGATAGAAAAAAATAAAGAAAGGCAGCAGATAATAGAATGTTTATATACACTCAATATCTATATCATCATCATCAGGCTTTTAACGTCCATCGTTGGACATAGACCCTTCCCAGGATTCGCCACAATTCTCTATTATGGGCGTCGCAGAGCCAGTATTCCCTGAATCTGTCTAGTTCATCTCTCCATCTTGTGGTCTGTCGGCCTCAGTTTCTTACATGATCTCTGGGGATCCATATGTGATCTCTATCTTGTATTGTAGATGATATTTTTCGTTTTATTTTGGATTCGATCATTCTTTTTGTTCCGGACGTTTTAACGAGGATTCGCTTGAACACTCTATCGGAAACAAAAAGTTTCATTGGAGACACAAATGTTGACGAATGCTGTCAAAAGTTTTTGAAAAGAATCTGCAATTCCTCTTGTTTATGATCAGATCAATTATCCGAACAAAATACTCCCTGCGCGTCCCGTTCGGACAATCGACGTTCCTTTGTGTGTATCGCCAACAATACGTATAACAACGGATCCTCGTAACAAATTAAATGAAATTCATCTGCTGGATCCGCGACAAAACTCTACAAACAAACGAACATCAAAGGTTTCAAACAACATAAGCGGTGTGTGGGGCGATGAGATGCCCTGGGGTCAGGGAGATTCGCACGGACAGTGTCTTGACATAACCTCTTCAAAACAGTGCCCTGGACAGTTGTAATGGTCTTGACTAGAGGTCATCGGATGATGGCTTCAGTGGCGCCGCTGGACACACTCTTGGCTGCCTCTGTGATGCAAGTGATTGGAGAAGCAATGAGTTCATAGTTGATAAACACAGATATACTACTTTCAAATGATAATCTCACTTCAAAATGGCAGTCAATGGATTCCATTTTAATTTAATGCTGTTCAGAGACGAACAGGAGGAAGAGTGAAAGGAGAAAGAAAAGGTAATAGTTTAAAAGAGAGGAAGAGGAATGGACAGAGGAGGAACAAGAAAGGGAAACAGAAGATATATATATATATATATATATATATATATATATATATATATATATATATATATATATATATATAGATAGATAGATAGATATATAGATAGATATATAGATAGATAGATAGAGAGAGAGAGAGAGAGAGAGAGGGGGAGTCGACAATGATAGGAGAGAGGCAGAAGAGAGGGACAGTCAATAATAGGTAGAGAGAGGAGACAAAAGAGAGAGAGGGGGATCCGAAGAGGGAGGTAGAAGTGAGAGGGAGAGGCAGAAAAGAGAGAGAAGTGAAGAAGAAAGAAGAGGCAAAAAGAGGAGACAGAGATAGAAGAGAGGGAGGTGGCAGAAGGGAGAAAGAGGATGCAAAAGATAAGAAGATAGAAAGAGGAGACAGAAGAGAGAAAGGGCAAAAAGTTATAGTGAGAGGAGATAGGAGAGAGAGAAAGAGAGAAGGTGGGGACAGGTAGAAGAGAAAGGAAGAGAAAAGACATATAAGCGTGAGAGAGAGAAATACAGAGAAATTTGAGGGACATGAGTGAGAAAGGTAAAGGAAGAAGAAAGAATGGCGCAGAAGCTGAGAAGTGGAAAGAAATTGATAGGATGAGGAGAGAAAAAGAAGGAAAGAGAAAAAATATCCAAAATTAAAAAGAGAACTCCGAGACGAAACTCGCAACATGACCTGCCATTGCTATTCGAGTTCTTTTAATGGTTTCTATCATATCTATGACTCCGTTTTTTTTTCTATGATTTACTGTGTTTTCTCTCCATGTGATGTTGGGCTTGAATCTCTCCTTGTGTACATGAATGGTCCTCAGTTTGAAGGTAAATCTTTTAGATACATACCATTTTTCAGCTCCGTAAGTGACTATCAGGAGGATGCATTAGCTTCAGGTCCTTCTTTTTAGGACTAATGGGATTTTCTTGTTCTTGAAGGTTGAGCTTGTTATACCGAATTTTTGTTGTCCCAGGTAGATGTAGTTGTTTTCTTTCTCCAGTTCTGTGTTTTCGATTTAGATCATTATGTCTTTGTCTTCAGCATTTTCGTTGTACATATGTTTAACTGAGATTCATGGTAAGTCTTCAAGAGGTGGAGTCTTAATATTTTCCAGGTCCTTGTTTGTATAGGGGAAAGCAAAATCATCAGGTTCTTTGGGTTCATCTGATTGACGTTCATAACTACTGGAGCCAGAAGGGAAGTTGAAGAAGAAACGAGAAGATATCATGTGCCAGCCGACAAAAAAACTGACCGACCAAGGGACCCTCTTATAGAGATGCATGTAGACGCATCTGAAAAAAGAAGAAGAAATTTGGGCTGAAGGGAAAGCAGGTAGGAGAAGGAAAGGAGAAAGTAGAATAGGACAGGATCATCAAAAGGAAAATAAAGGAAACAAGCCTGGTTGCTGTAGGGTCAAATTCCACAACCACTTCTATTCCAACTGAAGATCAACACTGTACTTCTTCTATTATTTATGTAATAGTTAACTAAACATAGAACCTAACCAACAGACAGACCTGCAAACTGAGAAGCATGCAACGCGCACATGAGAGAATCATGCTCAACCTCACGTGGAGATATCACAAGACACCACAGTATATCAGGAAGAGAACAGGAGTTTAAGACATCATAGAATCTAGGAGGAAAACTTAAATGGCAATGGGCAGGTCATGTTAATAAAATAGCAGACAACCGATGGACATCACAACTCACAACATGGATCCTCAGAGATTACATATGAAACCCCAGGCCGACAGAATACAAGATAGAGAGATGAACTAGACAAATTCAGAAAATACTGGCTCTGCAACGCCCATGATAGAGAAGTGTGGCGGATTCTGGGGAAGGTCTATGTCCAACGACGGACGTTAAAAGACGATGAGAATCGAACTCACGACCCTCTATGCCGAAAGGTGGTTAGGTTAACGCCTGACCGAACTGCACAGTTTATTTGTTCACTTCCTGCCGGAGCGAGACTGGCTTGAGTTGCGAAAAAATCTGCTAGTAAATAGTAGCACAAAATTATTATAAATGATAATCAATACTTCGTCTAATTGAAAACAAGAACCATAAGTTCAACGATGCATTCACCATTCATACGTCCATATCTGTGATTTCCGATTTCAAAAGGAATTCTAAAAACGAAAAAATCGTAGCATTATAAGTTGTGGTAATGGTAGCTGGAGGAAGAGGAAAGTGAGGACGGATCACCCGAAAATCTGGCTATTAAGAGACAAAAACAAAAAACAATAAGCAAGTTTAAGTTGAAGTAAGTGTGCCATTTTTTTTATCTCAGTGTATGGATATTTTATTTGATATTATTATCATTATCAGCCTTTTAGCGTCCGTCATTGGACATAGATCTTTCCCAAGAATCTCCAGAAAATCGAGAACGCAAAGCTGAAACAAAGTAGACCACCACATCTACTTAGGATAACGAATATCTATGAAATCCTCAAAAGAAGGGAAATAAAGCGAAGAATCACACCAAGTTGGCAAGCTTTCGGCAGAACAATCTCGACTTTCAAGAACACAAAAATCTCACTAATCCTACAAAGGAGGATTTACAATCAATTTCATTTGGTAAGTGAGCCTCAAATAGATATAAAGTTAGCTGCAAATAGAAAAGTTTAGCCGATTTTAGCAACAATCAGTATTAGATATTATTAACAAGCGATATTTGGCAATACCTCAAAAACTCTTAATACGTCTTCTATCGATGACATCACACCTCTTACAAGAACAACAACTGTTAAATAAAGCAAGACTCTCACTCTTTCTGTTGTCCAAATAACTGGGATCGACAGAGCGAAAGACCAATCGATCGACCAACCAACCGAACGAAATGCATTTTATAGCGATGCGTGGGCACATCTACATAATTGGATTACTGATTCAACTACATAGTTTTCTCTTTAGTTTGTTTGTATTCTTCGGGGATATTTTTCTTCGCATTTTCTAAAAAGTAAGCCTAACAGGATATAGGCAAATAAGGAAGTAGCTCCGTCCTGACATTACCCCGAAAAACATCTTAATCAATTCAATCCCGACCCCAGCTCTCTCCACTCCACCCGGAATGCATTGTTTAATAGCAGGATGCGGGTAGTCTGTTTTGCTAGTGCTAGTTCTGCCTGAACTATAATTGTAAACAAACACATCATACTTGTATCGTGCGGCCGACCACTTAGGGAAATTAAATTGAGAATTTATTTATTGAGATTATGTTGGTGGCATATTGTAAGACAAATATTTGACAAAGAGAATAAAATCCAATAAACCCTTTTTCTTGTTATCTTTTAAGATCCAAACCAGCCCCCGTTTTTCTTTCGATGGTGGTTCGAACTATTCAACTCATTCATTGGCATTTTTTTCTGGCTCTCACAACGCTTCGGCCGATATATTCTGAAGCCTTTCCTAGGTATACAAAAATACTCTCTGTCCGATGGGCTGCTGAACAGTTCTCGGTCCGACCAAGAAAAGAACGATTCAGTTAATGATTTGTATCAAACTTCTTAAAAGGCGTGAAGATTCTACAAATTGGCACTTTACAATATAAGCGAACATTATTTCCCGCTTTGAGGTACAAAAAGAATGATAACTTTTCATCGCCCCTCGTAATTTTAAGAAGAGGCATTATCTTTCCTTCTGGTGTTTTGACTACTGAACACAATCTTTGTGTAATTTCTTTAATTATAACAATGTTCCAACCAGTCCATTTTACGGGTTCGGTAGTTCTACAGGAGTTTTCTATTTTCCTTGTATGAGATTTTCTGACTATTCAACTCGATCGTTGGGTTGATTTTGTTGTTACCACAACGCATCAACCGATCAATTCTACAGCCTTCTTCAGATGTGCAATCCACGAGGAAAGAGACGAGTGCCTTTTCTTTCGAGATTGGTAACAGAGAATAAGAATGGGTGAGGTGAGCCGCATCTATCTATCTATCTATCTATCTATCTATCTAAGTCTTTTCATATATATATCGAATCACCGTAGCCCCACAAATGGCCTGCCGGACCAACCAGCCAAGTGGGCCACAGAGTTTTCTTCTCGCTCTTTTGTGTGCATGCATCCGTGTGTGTGTATGTGTATTTCTGAGCATTCTGGGTCACATTTTAGCGCTGCAATTTTTTAAAAAATTGTGTGATTACACATTAGGGGACCCTCTGAACCCCACCCCTCTTATCACTGGTCATTTTGGAATCAACCGTGTCCAAATCACGTGCCGGCATTTTTTAGATAATTCTAGATAGATCAATTTAAAGATTATTTTAGGCATTTCATTTTAGGTAATCAGATTTGGTACACGTGCAGGCTACGATGATTCATCTCTGCAGGGTAAGGATATCTATCCTATCTCTATATCTATTTGCCTATCTAAATTTGATTCTCAGTCTATCTTTCCCACATCCCGTCCTTATCTCTCAATCTACCCATCTGCGTATCAATCTCAGTTCGTGCACATCTATCTATCTAAACCTATTGATATCTTTCCAAGTCTATTGATACCTATCTATCTAAGTCTATTGAAATCTATCTATGCATCTATCCATCTCAGTCTGTTCATACATATCTATCTCTCATATATATATATATATATATATATATATATATATATATATATATATATATATACATATATATTTATATATATGTTCTTATTTAATCTATCTCAATCCAATCTAATCTAATCTAAAATGTATCCACACACATGTTTCTTTTCTATTGTATTGTTGAAAGAAACGCTGTTGGGTAAATATCTAAACCCATACAATCTGCCACAGCCGAGATAGATACACATTATATATATATATATATATATATATATATATATATATATATATATATATATATATATATATACGAGCATATACACTGGTTGTTTCACTTCATAAATGAACATAAATCAATCTTAGTCGTTTTTGGACAGGCGTATTGAATGCGTATACAATTTGTGCAAATGGCTGCAATTCTAGATTGATGGCTTTACAAACATTCGGCGGAATATTTAAGCCGAGCAACAATTTCTGGATTTATGGCAAAACGTATTGCATTGTCGTGGTATTGCCAATGAAGTTCCCTTCGAGGAAAATTTAGCGCGTTTATTGTTTCAGCATCGCAAAAATTTGACATCTAAGGCGATTCCAGCAGCATTTTTTTAGCAATTTAAGCCATTTTCCAGCCATATATCCGCTAATTAAAGGCAATTCCAGCTATTTTCAGCTATTAAAAATGGCCATATTATAACATTTTGTTAGCGCATTTCGGGTATTTTTAATGCTTTTTCGAAGTCGATTCAGCGCAAGAATAAATTTTTGAGTTGGCAACACTGGAGTCCATTGTTGTGGGGGAACGAGAGAGAGAGAGAGAGAGTATCAGTGAAAAAAAAGAATGAGCTGGAACTCCCCAACGAATTGCTTTCTTCCTGAAAAACGCCACTTCAGTTAAAACAACTGTAAGTGGAACCGACTTGACCATGGACACAATTATAAAAATAGTGGTTATGTAACTCGTTGTTGTGTAGTAATTTTTTGACACACCAATGTATGATGAGAAACAAGTACTTGATTCGAAATTCCATCTACAATGTTCTATATTGTTGCATATCTATATCTTTTTAGATGCATCGGCGCATCTCTATTAGACACTTTTTGGTTGGTCCCCAATATGTTGAATATTAATTTTGTCAACTGTATCATGTTGAATTGATATGAAAATTGCCCCAGACCTTCGGTTGAACCATCCTCGTTTTGTATCCACTCTCCTCTTCCTCCTACTTCTAACAAAATCAGTTAGGCTCAATATCAATTTTCTCAATCTTATGTTGGATTGATATGAAACTTGTGTCGGACCTTTCGATGAACCATCCAGATCTTCCTCCTTCCTCTCCTCCTCCAATTGCTACTACAGATGGTTGATGCATTGTTTAACTTATGGTTCTTGTTTCATCAATGTCATTATAACGAAACTACGTTCAGTGAAACGATGTTAACCGGGGACTTTTTGTAAACGGAAAAGGAGAGAGAGAGAGAATGTTACTGAGTGTTAATGGTAGGATTCCAGAAAACGTATTTTCCCGTACAAAGTTGGCCAAAAATATTCATCATAATCATAAGCCTTTCAGCATCCGTCGTTGGACATAGACCTTCCCCAATATTCCCCAGATCTATCATGGGTGTCACGGAGCCAATACTTTCTGAAATTGTCTAGTTCAGTCGCCATCTGTCCTTTACCAGACATATATATCATATGATCCCTAAAGATCCACGTTGCTAGTCGTGATGTCCAGCAATTATCGTACTTGCAACATGACCAGCCCATTGCTTTTTTAGTTTTCTTCTGGTTCCGATTATATCTCTGACTTTTTTTGTTTTCTTATGTAATGTGCTCTTTCTTCATGTGATGTCGAGCAAGATTCTCTCTTGTGTACGTTGCATTAGAGAGCTAATTTTTTGGTTTGGTTCTATGTATCAGCTCTGTACGTGACTATCGGGACGACGCATCGGTTTTTGAAATTTTGTCAGTTTCTTGAGTGATTACCACTGGAACCTTTTGAAAAAAACAAAACAATTTCATTGTTCCCGATTTACAATTATTACTTTCTGATTGGTTATGTCAAAAAAGTATTGAAATATCAGTACTTCACATAAACGAATCACCGTAGACTGAGCTTGCTCTAGAACTCAATATCTGAAAAAATTCTAATATTATCAAGAAGAAATACCAGCAAAAGAGTTTGGCATTGTTGGTCCAAACTAGCCATAGAGACAAGCCCTCCATACTTTTTGCCTATGGTGTTCTAGTTCATATTTTCAGAATTGTAGCCACGAAACAGTCTCAAAGAGAAAATAATACGTTGGCTGGTTGATCGAGTGGGCCATTTGTGAAGCTACAGTGATTCGAAAAGTCAATAATCCCCGTCAAACTTTTCTCAACTGACCAGGACATTGATGATACGAACTCTTCTTATTTTCAATTGGACAAAGGGCTGATTTACACGTATTAATCACATGAAATAAGAAAAACAACGACAGGTCTGGTTGGTCACTCAACAGAAACCGTCAAATGACAAACGTCTTTTGTCAGTATGTTGCGTTGGGGTGATCAATTAGAAAAAATGATCATTGAATAAGTTACTCCTCTAGCCTTTTATTGGGTAGTGATCACTAAAAAAGTCTGAATTTTCAAAAAAAATAAGGGGTGAATTTAGCATAAACTTACGTTGTGAACATTAGTGCAGCCTGCATGCATGATACATACGTGGTGATCGAATAAATAACCGGAGAAAAATTATTTATCCAACCTTTCGTTTGCAGTGATCACTAAAAAGTATATGAAGAAAAAAAACGAGCCAAAAGACAAGCGTACACAAACTAAGGGATCAGTTTAACATAGACTTACATCGAAAACTGAACCCCATTTAAAAGAAAAACGTATTTGAGGGGGGAAATTTAAAGAACAAAAAAAAACTAACCGTTTTTTTTCTGGACATAATAAGGAGTGAATGTTCAAATTTTCAGGTCTTTAGCTCTATTGATGCTGACTCTTACACGAGATACGTGCACACATACATAAACACATACATACATACATAACCAGCCAGCTGGATCGACTTGAAAACTGGAAAAAAAACAATGTTGACAGTTTTGGTTGAAAGTCTAACACATGAATGTCCTGGACAGAAAAAGCAAAGTTTGAAGGGAACAATAGAGATTTTCTATTCTTTATACATGATAGCAAGTACAAAATAACAATCACTAAACAGGGACAAAAATCGCGTTACTCTGCGTAATCCTACTGTATTTTTTACCATGATCTGATAAAAGTTCTGTATGAAAAAAAGCAAACTAATTAATTGTGTTCCTTTAAACTGTTCACTGCCCCGTGTCAACAATTGCTTTAACAACAGCTTGTGGACCGCAGATTATGATCACACTGCTGATTAGTCTAAAACGATATCTAAAAAGGTTATTTAGGCAATTTCTCCTAATCTCTCAATCTCTCTTCTTCCCCCTCTCTCTATCTCTATTCATACACACACACACACAAACAAACAAACTCACACACACACATATATATATATGTGTGCCTATATATGTATATATGTATGTATATATTGGTCATGATGTATTTTCAATTTGTAAGAATACTAAACGATAATGATATTTGTTCACAGTGCTCAATATTTAAAATAGGGAAAAAACTATTGATACATAGAAATAAACATTAAAAGGATATATAGACGGTGAATGTCAAAATTTCGTGCTTAACGCACTCATCAACAACTGGCAATAAGTTTTCAAGACATATTGCCGGTTGTTGATTAGTGAGTTTGGAACTAACAGTTGGAATTTATTTGGTATCGATTCTTGTAATTCCATTTATATATACATATATATATGTCTGGTTAGTCACTCAATAGAAACCATAACATGATCAACCTCTTTTGTCAATATGCTGTGTTGCGGGTGATCAATTGAAAAATTGGAAGAAAGGGTCATCCATGATTAAGTTACCTCTATAGTCTTTTTTGTGGCAATGATCGCTAAAAAAAAGTAATTTTCAAAAACACCAACTAAGGGACCAATTTAGCACAAGCTTGCATTGCAAATTGAACCTTCCAAGAAAATTTTCAAGAATTTTACAGACATTTTACTGTGAATGTTTGAATATTCAGCCTTCTAGCTACTTTGATGCGACCAGACCAGCATAAGAACTGAGAGAAAACTTTCATGACAGTCTTAGTTGACAGTTTCTAATATATATATATATATACATATACACACAAACACACACACACACACACATATATATATATATATATATATATATATATATATATATATATATATATATAATTACATATGTGTATATAATTATTCCATGATATATTTTCAATATATAAGGATACGAGAAGAAAAGAAACAAAAAACAGATATTATCCATCGTTGATGTTTATTCACATTACTTGATATTTGACACAGCACACACACACACACACACATATATATATATATATATATATATATGTGTGTGTGTGTGTGTGTGTGTGTGTAAAATCATAAGGATATATGTACGGTGAATGTTAACATTCCGTGCCTAAGGCACTCATCAGCAATCAGCAATATATATTGTTCTTGTAATTAAAAAAAAAGCCAATTTAGATATGAATAACGTATTTTTCTATTACCCAATCACCGGGTACATATCCTTGTAATTCTTATTTCATAATTATATATATATATATATATATATATATACATATATATATATATATATATATATATATATATATATATATATATATATATATATATGATATGCATATGTGTGCGTGTGTATATGTAAATTTGTGAATATACATTAACTTATTTATTCATTCAGGTGTACGTAGTTACGAGTTATCTCATCCGGGTGGCTACCCCCAAACAATACATTAGGTAGGCCAATGTGCTGGGCAATATTTAGAGCAAAGATTTTGGGTGAGATGAGTTGATGTAAAATAGGGTTAGATAAATGTATGAAAATGCTATATAGATATGGATAAGAAATTATTTAATAAATGTATAAACACACATAGGTCTGTGTGTGGATGGTAATGTTACAAATATGTATGAATAGTCAGTTGTTTAATACATAGACCAAAGTTTTATATATATTATTAAGAATTGGATGGATATAAAGTCTGACAGAACAATTATGATTGCACATCTTGTTATCGCATTGAGAATGTGTCTCTTGGACTTGGCAGCGTGAGTAGAATAAAGAATTAAAGAAAATAGGCCAAGTGACACACACACACACACACACACATATATATATATATATATAGAGAGAGAGAGAGAGAAAGAAAAGGGGTTACTGTAGGGAAAATAGCAGTATTTAGATCCAGTTTATCATACTTATTATACTAATTTATATGTATATATATATATATATATATATATATATATATATATATATGTTATAAATATCATATATGTATATCATATATACATAGAGAGAGAGAGACTGCACAGAAAATAGTTGTATTTTATTCGAGTTTATTATACTTTTATATATATATATATATATATATATATATATATATATATATATATATATATATATATATAAGAAAATGGATATGTATGATCCGACAGACTGGGGATAAATTGCGTTATATTATACAGAAACTCTTATCCGAAATATCGTCCTGTCATCATACACTTTATGTATCTCTTGGTCCGTACAACGTGAATAGAATAAGCAATAAGAGAAAATTGGGCTGCTGCAGGAAATCATTCTGTCGGATCATATATATCCAGTTTCTTGATACATTATTGTCCCGTTGATAGAAACGAATAGACTGACAATAAATGAGATGGGAATCTTGAGTCAAAGAAGTTATTTAGGCCTTTGTACTACCAGTGACTGTTTAGCTCAATGGTATGAGTAACGCTACCTTGGAGCTGCTACCCAATCGATTCCTTCAGCAGTCCTATTTTTTAAAAATTGTTTATCATTCTCTCGGATCACACATCCATTTCCTCATACCATATATATTTATATATGTACATTCAAATATATGGTACAGATCTGTGTCCAATAATAATGTTTTTGATTGCTATGCAATGGATAATGTTTTTTTGTCACAAGATCTGCTATGTCAGGTTCAAAGAGGACATTGGTGTAGACTCCTGAGCATTATTTGGCGGAACCCCAGTTGTCCAGGGACCCCATTTTCGAAACAAATTGTAGCATTTTCCTCATTGGATATCATGCAATTTCATTTAATCAATTCCAGACGGGTGCTCTCCATTGATTGCAGCTTCAAATTGGTTTTATTGGGAGCAACACTTTTGGTGCGTATGAGCCGTTCGGTTCTTGTTAAGTGGCTTATGATAGAGAACAACTTTTCGAATTCACTATATACACAGGATCATCTTCTTTGGATGAAGACCAATCTTTGTTAGTGTTGACAGTGGTTCATTTCATGGATCCCAAGATCTCTTACGTTCCATTCATCATTCATCATCAGTCTTTTAACATCCGCCGTTGGACATAGATCTTCCCAAAGATCCGCCACATTTCTCTATCCTGGGCGTAGCAGAGCCAGTATTTTCTGAATTTGTCTAGTTCATCTCTCCATCTTGTATTTTGTCGACCTCGGTTTCGCATGTGGTCTCTAGGGGTCCATATTGTGAATCGTGATGTCCATCGGTTGTCTTTCATTCTCGTAGCATGACCAGCCCATTGCCATTTGAGTTTTTTAGTAGATTCTATGATGTCTCAGACCCTCGTTTTCTTTCTGATATATTATGCTGTCTTGTGATCTCTCCATGTCAGGTTTCACATGATTCTCTTATGTGCACGTTGCATGCTTCTCAGTTTGCGGGTTTGCCTCTTTGTTAGGTTCTGTATTTATAAAGTATTCACTTTTCGTCGTCTGTTACAGCGCATTTTGCGCTACATTTAGCTCTTCTCATGTTTTTGCAGTGCAAAAATCGCTAAATTAGCGCACTCATTTTTCCATTTTTTTACCATTTTCAGCATTTTTTGTTTGCTTTTGGACATTTCTGACTATTAGTTTTATTCTTTATTCATTGTTATTATTCAATTTTGGCCGTTTTAGTGCCTTTTGGCAGTCAAATCTAGAAGGGGGTTGATCATTAAAGGCCAAGGAAAATACTGAATAATGTTGCTATGAATTTATATGAAAGGAAAATTTTGAGTCAACCATATTGATAAATATATAGATATAACATTTTTAGGAAGGGGGTATTTTATTTCAAATTACGTTAATAAAGTTTCGGAACTAAAAGGGGTGAAGGTAAGTTAGTTTGCCCATACGCTGGCTTCAGCTGTAGCTATCCCTGCTCAAGGTCCACATATCACTTTATCATTCACTCGGCCCTGGTCTGTGATGTGGGAATGATATTTAAAGACGACAAACACCTCAATTGTTGTCAATCTCTTCATCCTCCCGCTATTTTACCCATAGTTAGAAGGGAGAAAGATTTATGCTCTTCCCAAGGGCATTACTGCGAAGTGAACTCAAACCAATCTGCAAGTCAGCACCTCCAGGATGAAGGTAGTTCTGCCGAATCTGAAGTTGAAATTTTAAGTGCGAACACTGGAATACCCCACGTTCCGAAAGTTGGATTTACTCCATTTTTTGCTTTTACGAAAAACAATAAGCGAATATAGCGTTCAGCGTTTGTTTTCAAATAGACCCTCATAGATGCAGCGCAAACACCCTTTTTCTCCAACACACCAGCCCCTTGCACCTCACATCTCTAAAATAAAAAGTGTATGACCTCTTTATGCTATTTTAACTTATTTTTTAAAAAATAGGAACGTTCTACTCATAGATAGATGGATAGATAGATAGATAGATAGATAGATATGAATCTCCAGCGCTAATCTTCACAAACTACTTTTGACATAATAGATAATATTTACATATAGTGCAGTTATTGCTTAACGCACAGCTTAACACAAAATTCAGTTTCAAAGATTAAATAAGCTCATTAAACCGAAATGTCTTTGTTAGGAGTGTGCTAATGGGCTATCCCGTACCCCGTATACCCGCACACGCCTGATTTCTTTAGTGTTTTGTGTCAAAATAATCTTTAGTTCTAATCTAATGAATATATATATATATATATATATATATATATATATATATATATATATATATATATATATATATATATATACATATATATATATATATATGTATATATATATATATATATATACATATATATATATATATATATATATATATATATATATATATATATATATATATATATATATATATATATGTATTGCCTGTTTAGTTCTAGTCTAGGAATTTATATGACTCTTATTAGAAAATTATTGGAACAATTGTATATTCCCTTAATTAGTTCTATTCCAGTGAGCAAGGGACGCTGATGAATTATAAGGAGAATGATTAATTACTTTTTCTCCAGGTTCCCCGCGGCTATCTTAAAGTACAGCGTTCCCTAAAAAACTTGTAACTCTTTTGTGACAAGAGTCTTATAAGTTCCTTTGTTTTCTTGCAGTTTATTGAAAGATTACAGCATGGAAATGTTTGGGAACTATTATGTGCCGAATTTTCCGCCATGCGGGGCACAACAGTGCGTAATACGCGTCCACGATCGGGTGAAGAATCTTAAAAGAAAAACTAATTTATCATATTCCTTTTAATTCACCAACGCTCATTGTCAGCAATTGTTTTACCTACAGCTTTTAGGCTACAGATAGATAACCGCTCTGCTCATTAGCGTAGAACTAATGAAGGGTATTCAGGCAATATGCTCATTAGATAAGAGTGTAAGATTATTTTGACAGAAAATATTAACAAAATCAGGTGTGTGTGGGTACCTATTAGCCATTAGCATACTCCTAACAAAGACATTTCGGTCTAATGTGTTTGTGTTTCTAAAGCTAAATTTTGTGGTAAGATGTGCGTTTTACAATAATTGCGGTGTATGTAAGTAAGTGATTTATCGTGTCCAAAGCGGTTCGTGAATATTCGTCTTGAAGATTTATATATAATTTTTAAAATCTATTTATTCATTTATCTATCTATTTTAACTATACATCGTATATGCATACATACGTATAAATATATATATATATATACATATATATATGTACATGTATATATATGTATAAAAAAACTGATGATCCCAAAAAGATACAATTTATCTATTGTACCATGATTACAAAGTATATGTAAAATTACATAACTGCATTGATAGATATTGGGAAATAGGTGACGGAAGTGACACAAAAGCTTTGAAAAAGTTTTTTTAGTTTTTAGTGTTTAAAGCTACATATATATATATATATATATATATATATATATATATATATATATATATATATATATATATACACACACACACACACACACACACACATATATATATATATATATATATATATATATATATATATATATGATTGACATAAAGATTCTTATTGAACTAGCTGGTTTTTGCGCTTCATTGAGCGGAGGCTGAAATTTTTGCTTAAAATTGAAACTGCCAAAATATGAGAGATCTCAACTTCAGTAGCTATCGCATCAATGATAATTCAATGGTCCTACTTCACCACTTTCTGGATTTCAGCCACAGTTTCTTCATAGATCGAGTCTGACAGTCTGCCCTCTCTTTGCTCATCTTTGAGGCCTTCCCACTTTTCCTCAAAATGTTTGATCAATCTACAAACTGCTGTTAGGAGTCTCAATGATTTGGAAAGATTTTCACTCGTTGAGCTTGATCTTAATCTAAACATAAAGATTGTTTTCTCCATGATATAAAAAGTATCTTTTTCATGAATGCACCCTAACGAGACAAAAACACGTGTATCAATGAGAGGAACTTTCTGCAGTCATCCACTTATCAGAGACTTGTTGAAACCCGTTTTGCTTGAAATAGACTCATCTATGTAAGAACTGGAACACTTGTAGCAATACTTTTTGACTTACCCACGAGTATATATATATATATATATATATATATATATATATATATATATATATATATATATATATATATATATATATGAATTTATGATACATATCAAATTGCTTAATATATGTATACAAATATTATATACACACACACACATATATATATATATATATATATATATATATATATATATATATATATATATATATATATTGGGACAATTAACTGTTGAATCAGGATAGTGTTTGTTTCCATTGGTCAATAGTCATGTGGTATTTTGGTAATGATAAATATTCCGAGATCATCAGCAAGAGTGCTCAATGACTTAACATAGTAAAATCTAGGTTAGTCAGAGCAATTATAGTAAAAAAATAACTATAGACAGAAATGTAAAACGGAGGTTTTTCTTCTTTTACTATATATATATATATATATATATATATATATATATATATATATATATATATATATATATATATATATAAGTATGTGGTGTTTGTTTGTTTGTCTTTCACTCTATAAAAAAGACATAAACATTGGTGCAGCCCGACAAAATTTTGCTTTCCTTCTCAATAGATCAAAGTTTGGGAAAAATATTTTAAAAGGGTTTTTAGGGGGAGTTCTATTTACAATATGACTATAGTGTCTAATTGGCCGTATACATATCTTCTCATCTTATATGTTCATATATAATTCTTTAAGGGACATAAAGTAATAGGAAGCGCACCATTTAAGGGACCAGAAGTTGAGGAGACTTCTGAACGTAAATTTAAATGTTTGGAGGGAAAAAGCATGATAGCGTTATAGATGTGGGACTATAGTTACAATGTAAGTATAACACAAAACTGGACCTTTACTTTCCGTTCAATATATATGTAAATATTCTTTCTGTTCAATATATATATATATATATATATATATATATATATGTGTGTGTGTGTGTGTGTGCGTGTGTGTGTGTGTGTGACAGCCACGCTGAGAAACTGTAATTTGTGATCTGCGGAGAAAGTCACCTGACTTCTATAAATTTTTGTCTCTTAAAAAAAAAAAAAGAATCCACTGAAAGTCAGTTAACAATTTCCATGCAGTCTTGCATCATCCTGATAAAATATTACGCCTTTTCTTCCAACTTATTCCGGATCGATTTAGTCAATTGCTCCCTTCATTTGGTCTAACTGGGAACAGTACTCGTTCAAATCGATCGTTTGCTTTTTCGAAAGTCGAGGACTCCTCCCCTACTCTAATACATACACGACGTCACTTTCTTTGGATGAAGACCTCCCACCCTTTTGCTTGCCTGTCAGTCTTTTGTTTTCATCACCTATAATTTTTTTCCCAAAGAACGGAACGTTTTCTTTACGATTTAATAACTGATGGCACACGACAATTCAATCCTGTAAATTTTTTGCTGATACTAGCTGATTCAACGGATTTTCAATGCTTGATTCGGATATATTGAGCATGTTGGTTATCTTTCATAGCGTGTAACGTTGATCATGCTCGAGTAATATCATGATTTTCCTCAAACTATTTTTGGACTGACAAAATATGATATATTTTATCGGCAACCCCAACACCGCAAATTCGGTCAAAAATGATGCATTGCAACTAAAAAGCAATCAGAGAGTGCATACTGCAAATGCCATTGTTAGGGGGGATAATTTCGCATGGATCCACCAAAAAATTGAATCAGTTCATCCATAGAGAGATTGTCCACCCTTTGACAAAATATCATTGGAATTCATTGAGAATTTCTAGACATTGCATGTGGACGAATATGAAATTTGTCGATGTTATATGGTTTGGACATTTAGCTACGACGTAGGGAAGATAATTGTTGATGGATCCGCTCCAAAAATTATTTAGTTCTTCCGTAGTCTATCCTCTACCCTTCCAAGAAATGTAATTGAAAATTGTTGATAACTTTTGGCGATATCATGTGGACAGTTGTGAGCTTATTTATTATTGTAATTTGAGAAATAAAGAAAAATATCAGTCAACCAAAAAAGATTCCTGGATCCGCCCCTCAACTTTACTACCTCTTTTCTATCTTATTGTCCACATTTTCAAAATGTTTAATAGAAATTCATTCATTACTTTCGGTAAGATCATGCGGTCAGACATAGAACTTTGGCTATGTCGTATGGTTTTGATGTGAAACAATTACGTAAGGGAGATAATCATACAAGGATCCGCTCAAAAATTGAATCACTTCTTTCCTAGTTTTTTTTTCATGCTTCCCCAAAATATTATTGAATTCAAAGAGAACTTTTGGAGATATCCCGTGGATAGGAAAGCAAACTGACAATATTATATGATTTGGGGAAGATCTTTGCCCCCTTCAACTCCCTGCCGTTCGTTGTCTTCATTCGCAAACTTACCCCTCCCTTGGCTCCCTTTGACTTCCAAAATCCTTACTGTGCTCCAGCGCCCTTTGGGTGTGTAGCACCCACATTGGGAATCACTAATTCAGTCGCTATCAATCTCAACAGGTGTACTACCCGACCGTGGAGTACTGTTCATAAAGAGATCTCCTGCATGAATATCCCCCTTTTGACACGATAGATACATACAATTATTGCCTAAAGCAAATCTTGACACAAAATTTACCTCCAAAGATAACATAGCACGTTGTCTTTGTTTGAAGTATGCTAATGGGTAACGGGTAACCTCACACACCTGATTTCCTTAATATTTTGTGTCAAAAAATCTTTAGTTCTAATCTAATGAGCTTTTAAATATATATATATGTATATTTTTTTTGTCTATTCAGTTCTAGACTTATGAGCAGGGTAGTCATCTATCCGTAGCATATATATATATATATATATATATATATATATATATATATATATATATATATATATATATATATATATATATATATATATATATATATATATATCGTCAATTTAGTTCTAGGTTAATAGCAAGGTAGTCATCTATTCGTAGCCTAAAAGCTGTTGTTAAAACAATTGCTGACTAGGGGTGGTGATCAGTTAAAAGGATTATGATTAATAAGTTTTTCCTTAAAGACCCCTTACTAGATAATGAACGCGTCTTATGCACTGATACGTAATCACAAGGCGGAAAATAAGGCATGAAATAGTTCCAAGACATTTCCATGTTGTAATCCTACAATAAAATACGAAAAGGACAAAGAAATTTATGAGACTCCTATCACAAAAGAGTTACATGTTTTCGCTGCTAAACAAAACAGTTCATATGAAAAAAAAAACTTAACAAAAATAAAGAAAAATCAGCCACAAACTCTTTGAGCTAAATTAACGTAAAGTGGAAAAACAGTCACCATTAATTCATCTGGAAATTTTTTTCCATTTGAGTACCCAGACCCATAGGAGGTTGGAGTGATATTAGGTACATGAAGTTGTATAGGAAAACGAGTGTGCACTGCCTCTATAATAGCTGAAGAAACGCATTCATTCATATGGGAAATATTTCATTTGTATTCCCAGACCCATAGGAGGTTGGAGTGATATGAGATAAATGAGGTTGTATAGGAGAACGAGGAAGAGAGTGTGCACTGCCTCTATGATAGCTGAACAAACATTCATTCATATAGGAAATATTTTCATTTGTTTTCCCAGATCCATAGAGGTTGGAGTGATATGAGGTACATAAAGTTGTATAGGAGGACAAGGGAGAGGGTATGCACTGCCTCTATAACAGCTAGACAAACGTTGAGTGCCATATTTGCTACTAGTATTTAGTATTTATCTATCTATCAATCTATTTATATGTCTTTCTTTCTCAATTCATACCTATCTCTTCATATATATTTTTGTATCTCTGCCTATCTCTCTCTATTCATATCTCTGTTTACATTTGTTCATCATCTTTATCTATTCATGTCTATCTATATATATCAACCAATTCTCTCTATCTAATCATATCATTCGACCTCTCTCAGTCTCACTCTCTCCTTCTCTCTATGTTCATCATCATCTATCTACGTCTATTCATATCTATCTGCAAACCCACTCTCTACATATATATGCCTCTTCATATCCATCAATTCATATCAAGCCCCCTCTGTTTCTCTCTATACATATCTAATAATCTCTTTCTCTTTCTCTCACTCTCTCTATATATACATCATCGTCTATCTACATCTACTCATATCCATCCACCAACCCACTCTCTCTCTCTGTATATATATATATACTTCTTCATTTCTATCTTTTCATATCTATCTATCAAGCCCCCTCTCTTTCTCTCTCTATCTCTGTACCTCTTCATGTCTATCTAATCATATCTATCTATTAAGTCCCCTCTGTTTCTCTCTCTATCTATATCTAATCATCTCTCTCCCCCTCTCTCCCCCTCTCTCTACTTCTTCATGTCTATCTATTCATATCTATCCATCTATCTATCAAGCCCCCTCTGTTTCTCTCTCTCCATCTATATCTAATCATCTCTCCCCGTCTCTCTCTCTACCTCTTCATGTCTATCTATTCATATCTATCTATCTATCTATCTATCAAGACCCCTCTGTTTCTCTCTCTCCATCTACATCTAATCACCCCTCTCCCCCTCTCTATCTATCTATCTATCTATCTATCAAATCATCAACCAATCATCATAGTCCGGGACCCAATCTCATTTTCTTTTTCTCTTATGATATTCTCCTGTCATCGTATCCGCCTCATGGCGACCACTCGTCCTCTTTCCTATCCTCGTTCATGGAAATATAATTTCTGGCGACATTTATGAACCCTTTCTTTCAATTGGCTTGATTCATGTTGCCGGCTCGGGCCACGGCGTTCCCTCATCCGTTAATGGCTTGTAACGTAACCCGAAGCGAGGCAATAATATCCGAAAGTGCCCGTGGGGCTGGGGTGGATTCTGGACGGACGGAAACATTTAGACATCAACCCTCGCCACCGCAAGTAGCAATAATAATAATGACACGCATTAACATAATGATAGTGAAAAGTGTGAGAGTTTATGTTGTCCAAAGGAAGTAAAACGGAAGCGAAGACAGGATGAGAGTTAAAAGAGGGGTAAATTTACAAGGGTGTGAGGGATGAGAGTTGAAAGAGGAGTGGATTGATCGGGGTAAGAGAGAAATGAAGACAATGAAGAAGCTGGTGGGAGCAGAGAGAGTTGGAAGGAAGGAAGTAATAAACAATGTAAATAAAACTTAAGAGACGTGTCGCTAGATGGTGAAAGTGAAAGTAGAACCGAAAGTGAAAGTTAAAATAAAGGTTAGTGTTAAAGTATGAAACAGCGAAATGGATTGAAAAGAAGGAAAAAGGGGTTCATTTTCAAATTTAAGATATGGATAATTTCCATTTCTTTGCGTTCATACAAACGTATCATTTTCACATAGAGTCAAGTATATATATATATATATATATATATATATATATATATATATATATATATATATGTGTGTGTGTGTGTGTGTGTGTGTGTGTGTGTGTGTGTGTGTGTGTGTGTATGTGTGTATGTGTGTGTTATTCAGGAATGGGTATATGATCCGGCATATATATGATTATAAATTGCATAATATTATATTGAAACTCTATTTGAAATGATCTCCCGTTATTACACGGTGAAAGCATCATTTTGCCTAGACAACGTAAATAGCGTAAACAAATAAAGAAAATGGAACTGCTTGAGGAATCGAACCTGCTTCAACGTACGGTTGCTTGGACCATTGAGCAAAATAGCTGCTGGTAATGCATAGCCCCAAATAACTGTTTCAACTCTTGATTCTTATTTTGCTCATTCACAGACTATACCTGCTATATTTGTTTATTTCAAAGTAGACAATTATGTAATTAAGAAATGGAATGATTTTAAATTGCGTTATATCATATCAAAACTGTACTTGGAATGATCTCCCATTATTACCTGGTGATTGTATATTTGGCCTAGACAACATTATCTAAGCAAAATAATACATTCACCCTGTAATAACATGAGATCATTTCAAATAGACTTTCAATATATAGTACAAATCAGGGATGCAATATTGTATAATAAAATATAATGTAATATAATGTAATGTAATATGCTATGTATGATGGGTTTATTTTATAGAGAGCTCGATACATTTAACTTTAAGTATAAGGTTTGTTTAGAGTAGAGCTAGAAATATAGTAGAATTGGTATTCGCTACACGTACATGTGCATGTTTCTGCTTTCTGTCTGGGCTTCTTCGGACGAACCTCATGAATTCAGAATCGCCTGAAGAAGCCCAGGTTGGGCAGAAACATGAACATGTTTGTGTAGCGAACCCTATTCTATATATATATATATATATATATATATATATATATATATATATACACACTAAAGAGTTAAAATAAAATGAACAGCTGTCTGTGGATGACTCAATTATTATTATTATTATTATTATTATTATTATTATTATTATTATTATTATTATTATTATTATTATTATGCAATCTCACACCAGTTGCCTGGTGGTTACCGCTGGAGGTTGAGTGACAGCAGGTCTCCTCAAGTCTCCAGCCCTCCTTTCCTCGTTCTCATTGACCACAGTAATATCTCGGTTTATAGTTTCATACCAGTTGCCCGGTGGTCATTGCTGGAGGCTGAGTGACAATAAGTCTCCTCGGATCTTCAGCCAACATCTCTTCTCTCCCTCGCCTATCATACCTGTGCTTATTATATTTATATTTATACATACATATATATATATATATATATATATATATATATATATATATATGTATGTATATATATATATGTATGTATATATATATATATACATAAATATATATATATATATATATATACATAAATATATATATATATATATATATATATATATATATATATATATATATATATATATATATATATTACAAAATCATTTATATTCTTATAAAGGGCGAGAGCAACCAAGAGAAACCCATGTTGACAGTTTTGTTTGACTGTTGCTTATTTAAAGAAATTGCTCCTCAACGTCACATTTTTTCAGAAAATGAAAATGAATGCTAAAGAAAGTTTTATTTCATAATATTTTATTTCCATGAATTCGCTTGAGTGGAAACAAAACAAAAAATGATTGATGAGTCAAGTTTTATTTTGAAGTAAAAATTTGCCGGTAAATTGCTTCGACAACATTTACGAATGTTGAATCATGTTATTTTGTCTTTATTTATAAAAAATATTTCAATAATTGAGAGGATATCGGTATCTCATAAAAATGAATTACCATAGCTAGTCCGCGTACTAAAAGTAATCATCTGAAAATTATCTAAAATCAGCTTTAAGACAATATCTTTTATCTAAAATCATCAAAAAGAAATCTTATATCTGAAATTATCTAGAAAATACCAGCACAAGATTTGGGCATTGTCGGTTAAAAATGGCCATAGTGATCCCCAAAAGCCCTTTTTGAAAATTGAAAACCCTAAACCAAAACGGTGGCAAATTTTCAAGCTTGTGGCTCCCAAAATATGACGAGGAGCGCCGGAGACACGCAGAGAGATATTTAGATAGACTAAGACACACTCGCACACATAGAGAAGAATCTGATGACAACTTGGCTGGTCGGTCAAAATGGGGCTATGGTGACTCGACAAACATCCTGATCGATTATATCATTTGTTTTTGACTTTACAGCTTTCGATTGTGGTGATATCCTTCCTTGATTTTTTGATGTTCTACAAAAATAAATAGATGAATTAAATAGATAAATAAATGAAAGGTTTGAGCTTTGCGATAAAAATATGAGGTAAGGTTAACACTTTTCCTTGTGTAAGAATACTAAGGAAATTGGTTGAAAATTATACCCTTGCCAGTTACCGAAATGAAAAACCGTAACCCTAATCCCATGTCTCAAAAAACTAAGATCTAAAAATGTGTGAAAGGAATATGAGGCCAAATAAAAAATTTTACTCAAGAATAATGTGGAAATTAAAAAAAAAAAAACAATAACGAAAAAACAAATACCGTCGCTCTTTATAAAAATAGAAATAATTTTGTAATTTCAATAATGTTTATCTCATAAATCATTCTTCAAATCCTAAAACTTTAAATCTTAAGATGATAAAAACCTTAAAAACATCAAATCTTGTATATTGTTTTAATTGATGCCTTTGATGTACATGTTACGACTATTAAGGCCATTTTCAATACACCTATTGTCAAACCGCGAGTAAGCGTTTCTTGATCTGAGTTAACTTTTACAGATTTACTTGTGATTATTTTTTGAATGGTTATGTGTTAATTTAACCAAGGAAGCTATGTCTAACTTTGCACGTTTAACGAATGGGGGTTTTGTTCAAGAGAGATTTATCCGATGAAGTGTTGTTCTAGTGGGGTTGTTTTCAGGGTTCAGTTCTACACTGTTAATTGCATAATCAACGTAAGAATCTAATGTTTGTGCATCACACTTAACAAAATATACCGAAAGGTAAGAAAATTCGTAGATGACACAGTTATTTGATGGAATTTTTAAAGGCCAGCATTATTAGTACCCAGTATGTACTCGACAAAAATGAAAAGGTTAATTCTGTATGGGTCGGTGATAAGGAGCTTTAAGCTAATTCATTGGGTAAAATGATATAAAGTATCCTATTTTTAAGTTTTTTAAAAGTCTCAACTCAACTCAAGCTTTTTTGAATGGTGATCAGACATGAGGTCTTAAGACAAAATATCACGTTAGAAAAGTCATCGCTGATATCGTTCGGTACAAAAAAATATCCAAAAGAAACTTATTTTATCAAGAATATAACTTATTTCATTACAAAATAAACTCGCACGCTTTTTATTTTAGTTTCAAAAAACCAGCACTTATGACGTAATATTCATTGTTACGTCTTAATATCCTTTAAAACCCTATATTTACTCATCTTTCAAGAACAAGAATATCTCATTAGTCTTCAAAAGTAGGTTATACCTGATAGTCACCTATAGAGCTGGAACGAGAAAACTGACCAAGAGACTGACCTGCAAACTGGGAACCCTGTAACATAGACATGAGAGAATCATGCTCAACATTACATGGAAAGATCAAAAGACAGCACAGTATATTAGTGGGGAAAGTAGGAGTCCGAGATATCATATAAACCACATGGAAACTCTAATGGCAATGGGCTGGTCTTGTTGCAAGAATAGCAAACATCTGCCAGACATCACAACTCACAGCATGGATCCCCATGGATCAAATGCAGATCGAGGTCGGCAGAAGAAGAAATGGCGAGACGAACTGGACAGGTTCAGAAAATATCGGCTCCACGACGCCCACGATTGATAGATGTGTTGAATTCCAGGGAAAGTCTATGTCCAACGACGGACAATAATAGATTGATGATGATAATCATTTGTTTTTATTGGAGGCATTAATCTATTGTACATGAACCAATCCATTAAATGTTTTCGGTTATATCAGGGATCGGACAAAACAGACATATATACCAGTGGTGTCTAACATTTTTTTTCCACTGTACGAACCCCAAATCCTACTGAGAGACTTGGATATAGATAATAGAAATAATGTATACGTATGCGTCTTTTCATTTTTCTTTATTAAAAAGACTATACCATTTCATAAAAGAACAAGATATTAAGGTAGAATCTTTTATACTCTCATTGAGAATCGGATCTTATATTAATTAGATAATGATTGTCTACAAATGACGATTGATCTTATTGTCGTTTTTATCAAATTGTCTCATTGTCACGAGAGTGGAGACACCGCACCCCAGAATCACTTTTTTTTCACAAACACCGAAAATATTTTCAGGAAACCTGTGGGCTCTTACGGATCTAGGTTGGTGACCACTGATATATTATACAATTAAACATACTAATTTGCGACTGTGGCTCTTACATGGATAGATAAGATTAGATGTTTGAATTTTTCGAAATAGGCTACTTATTGTATGTACTTATCACGTTCAGCTGAAAGAGGCTGCCTATTTTTGGCATATATATGCACTCTCTGTGTGCGTCTTAATTGCTGTTTATTTCATTATTTCAAATTTTCTTTAAAAGTAAGTTTCAACAACAAAATAAGTAAGAAAATCCATGTAATAAGCTGTTTCAGTTCATTTATAAGTCTCGTGCATTTGGTATCAGTTGAATAGGCCTATTATATTGATCACCGCTACCCACAACAGACCTATTTAGTCACTGTTGCTGTGTTCTGACATTTATATATATCTATCAAGGTATCTATCCGGACTTTGCTCAGCCTTTACCATTCATAGCAGAAACCTGAACATACTACCCTCATTGAGAAGGGAAAATGATTTTTTTTATAATTCACCTCCAAAATAGGTTTCATTGGCGTGGGATCTAATATGCAATGTAAGTTTATTCTAAATTGGTCACTAGTTTTTGCCTGTTTACTTTTTGAAAATTCATGACTTTTTCAGTGGCCCCAGCCCCCAAAAAGGTGAGAGAAGTACCTTATTCATTAATCATGTATTCTTCTCGCATTTCAATTGATCACCCCTAACATAGCATATATGGGCGAAGATGATTTATGATTTCCATTGGATTGCTAGCTATATTTGTTTTTCTAGTTATTTGTCCCAGTCAATAAAGTTTGAAGAGTCATATGTACTCACTGTCTGCCTGTCAGTACATACAATATCCCTAAAGCTTCTCAATGAATTTCAATGACATTTTTGTTGAAAGGCAGGTCATGGGCTGAATGTGGCGTATCTAGAAAGTAATTACAGTTACCATCCCTGGTATCTTAGCTATATATGAACTGATTTTCATTCAATTTTAGAATATAAGCGTTGTCAGAGGTATACACTCCCTAAATGCTTTCTAGTTGCTGTTAGTTTTATTATTCCAAATTTTCTTTAAGTAAATTTCATCAACAACCTAATTACGGAATCCATTATTTATATATTTTTTTAGATGTGTCCATACATAACTATGACACTTTTCGGTCGGTCTTTTGGTCGGTCTCAGTTACGCTAAATAAGTGAAATAGAAAAGAAGGGAGGAAATAACAGGTGTAATGTTATTAAAAGGTTTGATGTCATTGAAAAAAATCTTCTCTGATCAATTTTTCTACCAGCTGCTAATTATGCAATCATACAATATTCGAGGTCTGCATATTTGTATTTGAAAAAAAAAAGAGCCAAAAATTATCTCAAAAGCACGAAAAAATTGGCTATTCACAATTTTTCTTATTGAAAATGATAAAATATATTTTATATCGCAATATTTTACAAGTCTGAGAACTCACAGTAAGACAACTTCCTCTTCTTCTTCCTCCTCCTCCTCCTCCTCCTCCTCCTCCTGCTATCACTACCACAGATGGTAGATGCATTCTTGAACTCAAGGTTGCTGTTTTAATATTTCTTAATGGCTGTTGTATAATGTATGAGGAAATGAGTTATTGATATTTTCATCCTAACTGCACGGTATTTTCGCTTTTCGTTCGTTTCTTGTTTTGCTCTCACAAAATTACTATGGTAGCGTAATGCGAACTTTTGAAAAGCTGGGTATACCTTCAAATAAGTACACCCAAATTAAAGGGCCGACAATTTCAGCCAAGGGGCATCCTCAGTTTACACCCAAACGATGAATACTCAAAGATCGAGCGAGTTGATGAGCCAATATGCAACAAGGTATTCTACTTACTAAACATTGCACCACTCTAAGTCTTGTCAGCCACACCATCCCTTACAGTTCAGAATAGGCTCCCATTGACACTTGACCTTTCCCAAAGCTAGAATCGCTGCTCAAAATGAGGCTTTCAGACTGTATATAAAATTAAGGGAAACATTTTGAAGTAGTTGATGGCAATCTCGACAGAGAACTTTGAGAAATCTAAGTGACGATGGGATAAGAGTTTGAGATGCCAAGAGGATTACTTAGAAGGGCTTTAGCTATTTTTTGGTAATATTAAATAGCTGGATACTTTCCGGACCGACCTCGTATACCAGTCAACCTTGATTAGTGCGGTTAATTCATTCTAAAATTCCCACGCTGTTCAAAACAGCACTGTTCAAAGTGATCATAATTTAATGTCTTTCAGCTTATACTTAGTTACATTAATTTGTACAGCAATACCTTAATCGTACTACACGAAAACCTGCACGAATCAAAACCGCACTATTCAAGGTTATTAAGCACAAAGACGCAAGGACAAATAGTCTAAGGCCAGGGCCGTCCCTAATTTACTCACAAACGTATATTATTTTTACGCATTTAAATAAATGGAAACTGTGACATCTTTATGAGGAAGCGGTCACGTCTTTGACTTTTTAAGTGACTAAGCCACGCAGAGAGAGTGATTTACAAGAATGAGGGCATTGAATAAGACGGAGAAGGAAAGCGGGGACGAGATAGAGCTACGAAGCGAATGAGCCAGCGGGTGGAAGGTGCGAAGTGGCCGAGTGGTAGATGGCACGGGGAACGAGATCGTCGAGCCGAGTGCAAACTCTCGTTGAGTCAGCATACGTTCACTTCGCACTGATACCCATGGAAAAGGCATGCATCCTTCTCTTCCAGCCGACCAGCTTGTTATGGGCTAATCTGATATGCTTATCATCCCCTCCATGTCTTACGTTCACTTGGCATGGATGTTCTTGGGAGAGGCATATATCCATCTCTTCCGGGCTACCACACGTCATTGGCCAATCTGGCAGGGTGATCACAATACCCATGTCTTACTTATGGGAGATCAATGTCCAACAATGGACCTTGAAAAAAGCCACAGAGAGGGAGAGTGAGAGAAAGAGGGGGAGAGAGAGAGGGGTGGAATAAAGCGGAGAAGAGATTTAAGCAGCAGATAGGGAGATGCAAGGTGGCCGAGCAGTTAACACCATGGAGAATCGAATTGGAGAGCCGAGTTCAGATTTCGACTGAGACCGTTCGCATCCAATTCGCACTGATATCATTGGGAAAGGCATGTATCTATCTGTTCCGACTTTCCTATCACTAGTAGAGGTCAAGCCTATCACTTACACTCATCCGAAAAGGGCCTCTGTCCAACAACAGTCCGATGAAAAAAGTAAAAACAGGGAAGTATTTACAAGAGAGAGGGGGGAGAGTAAGATAAATAAACGAGAGGGAGAGGGCGAGAAAACGAGTGAGGGAAATGAATCTAAGAAGTGATTCTATGATTTTAATAAAAAAAATCTTTTTTGTTTTTTTTTTAAAATCCCGCCTGAATAGCTTTTTAGAGGGAGTTCAATCTGCAATGTAACTTTCTGCTAAATTGGTCCCTTAGTTCATTCATTCATGCATTTTTTCGAAAATGTTGGCTTTTTTTAGTGATCCCTGCACAACAAAAAGTGAGGGATGGAACTTATCGATTGATCCAATGGAGCTCAATTTTCTGCAACTCAGATTACTGAATCTTCATTTGCTCGAATCTGATTGGTCGATTCAGAATTGCCTGCTGATTTAAGGTGGCCTGTGTTCCATATTTACTCACTTGAAAAAACACCGACAGATTCTTTTTCTTCTAAAACTAATGCGATGCAGATACGTTTATGACTTATGCAAAAGAGCATTTATTGTAAAAGTACTATATATTCTCGATAAGTATATATCGTGTATACCTATGCAAAAAGTTTGCAATTTTTAAAAAATCTAATGAAAATTTCTCTTGATTTTCACGTAAACTGTCGATTGTTGTTTCAAGACCAATCTAAAAATTTGAGTAAAAAATTACATATTCTCGTTAGACTTGGTTTTTAATTTGGTAAGAAAAAGACTCGTATCTGATGCTCTCTCTTTTTTCAAGTTTTTCTTTTGCAAAAATAACAAATCAATTGAAACTACATATTTTTGTAAGATGAATATAAATAAATACGTATTTTTAAATTAATCAAAACTAACTATATTTATTTATCTTTTGTAAAAAAAAAATTGGATCCCACTTCTTGATTTTACGTGATCATTTAAGGTCACTTTTGGATACATAAATATGAATAAATGCGTATATATTCTTACATGTACAAAAACACGTGTGATTAAAAAACGATTCTAACCGGATTTGTTCTACTTAAGTACAAAAAAGTTTTCATAAAAATGACACATACATTAAAAAAAGAGCAAAACAATATCTAAAGAAAATTATTCCTATGTATTTATTCGTATGAATTTCTTCTTTGAATAAAAATATATAATTAAAAAAAAACATTGAATGCAACTGGCCCAAGATTAAACTCAAAGATTGTTCTGTGCTCAATTTAAAGCTAATTTTCAAATTTTATACACGATCGTATGTGAACAGGCAATATGTTGGTTTGTAAAATTGATTATTGTACAAGAATTTTTTTTTCTATTCGTACATCTTACACACGATATATATCGTAAATATTGAATCTTATGGTAAAATAAATACTATTTTTACAGTAGATGCTTTTATTTTCATAAATCACAAAGATACACCCATCACATTGATTTTAGAAAAAAAAGTCAGTCCGTGTTTTTATGAATGATTAACAATGAAAAAGAGGTCCTTGAGTTATCTCTCTTTGATTTGCTGGCAATTCTGAGCCGCCCAATCGGATTCGAGCAAATAAAGTTTCAATGATTCAGGGAAATTGATACAAACTCGATTGACAACCCTTTTTCCATTTTTTAATTGATCACCCCTGCACAACATGCTACCAAAAGTCATTGGTCACGTAACGGTTTTTATTAACTGACTAACCATATCTATTTCTTTTGCTTTCAAGATGTTTAGAATGGAAAAGATTAAAATTAATGCTGACACAAAAGAGTCAACAGCAATTATTCCTTGCTATATAATAATAAAAGTCTAATTCTTCACATCTGTTTGTCACGTCGAAGTAGCCGAAGATTACATTGTAGCCAGTGGTGTTGAATAAAGGTAGGCGGGTACCGAAGCTGGTTGGTACATTCTCACTTAGATCGCTGTAACTTCCTGTGAAATTAATGAATAAAAACACAAATATGACAAAAAGTTTCTGCGGAAAAAAGACTTCCTTTTGATTGTTCGTTCAAGTCTGGGACATCTGTAAAGTTTATAATGTTATCGTTTAAAAAATCGGAAAGTGTGTACCAGTCGACTCCACCAGTTGAGATAAATGGTTCATTCTGATGAAACAAGTTGGTTCTCTTGTTTGTAGGTATGAATGTGATTAATATTTTGTTATTATTTGGAAATAAAAAAAAAAATTTCAAACCAGACAGAAGAATGTATTTGATTAAAATATGAGATTTTAGGAGTAAAATGACCAGCTGGAATGACAAGTGGAATCATGTGTGAGTGGACCTCTATGATGCATTTTTAGTATAGATGGAAAAAAAGAACCGTAAGAAAAGAATAGCGACTTAAATTATTTGCTTGAAGATTTTTTTAAAGGCTTCTTCATTTCCATCTGCCACAATTGCATACAATTATAGCATACGGTGTTGTCTAGTTTACAACGCACTTACCAGCCGCCACAACAAGGTTTTCTTTACATTTTATTCGAAGAAAAAGAAGCTGATTGAAACAGAAGCTACTTGAAATGAATCATCATCATCATCATCATCATCATCATCATCATCATCATCATCATCATCATCAGTCTTTTAAGGTTCGTCGTTGGACATAGACCTTCCCCAGGATCCGCTGCATTTCTCTATCATGAGCGTCGCAGAGCCAGTATTTTCTGAATTTGACTAGTTCATCACTCCATCTTGTATTCTACCGGCCTCGGTTTCGCATGTGATCTCTTGGGATTCATGTTGTGAGTCTAGATGTCCATCGGTTGTCTGTCATTGTCGCAACATGGCCTGCCCATTGCCGTTTAAGTTTTCTAATAGATTTTATGATATCTCAGACTCCAATTTTCTCCCTGATTTATTGTGCTGTCTTGTGATCTCTCCAAATGATGTTGAGCATGATTCTCTCATGTGCACACTGCATGCTTCTCAGACTGCATGTCTTTCTCTTGGTTAGGTTCCATGTTTCAGCTCCATAAGTGACTATCAGGAGAATGCATTGGTTGTATACTCTTCTTTTGAGGATCATTAGGATCATCTTGTTTTTGAAGGTTGAGCTTGCTCTGCTAAAGGCTTGCCATCCTAGAATGATTCTTCGCTTGATTTCTTCTTCTTTCGTTGTTTTCATAGAGATTTGTTGTCCAAGGTAGATGTAGTGGGCTACTTTCCCCAATTTTACATCTTTGATTTTGACAGTTATGTGATTATTGCACATGACTTTCGTTTTTCTAAAGTTCAAGTGTAGGCCAACTTTTCTGCTTTCTTCGTTTAATTCATCTAGCATTCGGTGGAGGTCGTGTAGGTTCTCTGCAAACCATAGACTACGCTATAAACAAATGCACAATACAGCATGAAGTGGGCACTCGCTAGTCAAAGTGAGAAGGTTGGTTACCAGAGTGAAGAAGACGTTTTTCATGCAAAACCTTTCGTACTTAAAACGAATATGACTCAAACATAATCGAAAAATGTCTGAGATTTTTCTACTCAAAAATGAAGCTAATAGTGGCGCCACCAAGTGGTAGAAACGAAAATTAATGCGAGTGATTCAACCAGCACTTGTGTCTAGATTTGTCTCCCTGCAATTTCTAACTTTTCGCAAAGAGATTCCAGACCATGCATGGATTAACATCTGAGGGCAATGTATAGAAATTTGTTGGGATACTGGGATATTGGTGTGAGGTCTCACGTGAAGTAGTTTGAAGCGGACTAAGGCACCTATGCCAAAGGTAGACCTTTTTTTTCTTTCATTAATATAAAAAGGCTATATATTTTCAGGACAAACCCCGTAATTAAAAATGGAGGCTTGAAGGGTCGACTGACAGCGGAAATTTCTTGAAATGCGAAGAAATAAAACTGCCAAAAATCCTGTTTTCATGTGCGAATGTTTTCATTTTCACATATCTTTCTATCTGAATTCTAATATCTGATATTAAAGTTTGTTGACCGACAGTTAAGAGTTGATAGCGGAGAGATTTAAAGAGGTGAATTTATGCGCGGTGAGGAGTGGGGGGTCAGGGCGTGACACGGGAAGGAATTGGAGGTTTGGGGTGCCAAGACATAGGAGGTAAGGAAGAAAGAGTCACCAGGGTGAATCAAGTGGGTCAAAAAGGGAGGGTAGAAGAATCGCGAGAGGGTCAGGAAAAAAAATTCATGAGAATAAATGAGATTGCATTCCTGGGGCCAGAGAGGATTGTTGAAAAAAAATGGCGTCACTTTGAGGGGACTTGCTGTCACTCTGTCTCATGCAGATAACAACCAGGAATATTTTGTGAATGAACAAATAGATGAAACAAGAACAACAAGCACAAGAACAAGAACATGAACAATGATAATAATAATAATAATAATAATAATAATAATAATAATAATAATAATGTTAATAATAATAATAATGATAATGATGATAATATTAATAAAAATAATGATAATAATATTAATAATAATGATATTAATGATAATAATAATAATGATGATAATAATGTTAATAATAATGATGATGATAATATTAATAATAATGATAATAATATTGATAATAATAATAATGACGACGACGACGATGATGATGATGATGATGGTGGTGGTGATGATGGTGAAATGTTCAATGCTGACATCAAAAAAATTTAAAATACTTAGTGCCGGTCCTTACATAAATTACCCAGTAATTTTTTTCAGGTATATTCTAGTGCATAATACTATCTACATGAAAGTTATGTTTGAAAATTGATTAGTTAAATTGTATATAAGATATGCTGATGATAAAAAAAAATTATATGGAATGTCTGGACCACAGTATTGCCGGGCGGCAGCAATACTCGAAGGTTAAAGACACATTTTCATAGAAAAGAATAAAATGTTTGTACAACAATTAGAAAGAAATGTATTTGATGTTTATACAGAAATGGTGGCATACGTTTAGGCTTTTAGAATCTCTTCTTTCTGTTGCAAGGCAACGCTCCTATCATCAAGAGACTGAGTAGCCAACATCAAATAATATATCTTTTGTAACTGCGTGACAATAATCCTCGGCTACGATCCTTAATTGAACATAGGTAATGATCTTTGTCGTATAGTACATGGTCTCGTAACTCAGTACAGGGTTTTCGGCCCCCTATACCGTGTTGTGGGAGCATACGTTTTTTAAAACGTGCCTTGGTTGAGATAGCTTGACCAGGCCCACCCTTCTCCTGGCTTCCGACTCTCAATGCTTGAGTGTTTAGCAGAGAGGCATTGAATACCATCAGAAACTGTCAACCCAAACTGTCAACATGGGTTTCTCTAGTTTTTCAGTTTTCTGGTTGAATGGCTCTGTATGTATGTATGTATGTATGTATGCATGTATCACGCATACAGACATACATTTTCAACATTTACTCCTTATTATGCCCACATTTTGTACTTTGGTTTTTGATACCCTCCAATAGGTTTTTAGATAGGAATTCAATTTGCAATGTAAGTTTATGCTAAATCGGTCACCAGTTTACGCCTGCTTGTTTTTTGAAAATTCAGCAAAAGGTGAGAGAAGTAGCTTATTCATTGATCAACCCTTATTCCAACTTTTTTTCGTTGATCACTACCAACACGACATGCTACCAAAACGATGAACACGTGACAGTTTATATTGTGTGACGGACCAGACTTGTTTTTTAAAGTCTCTGGCATGACTCAGACGTGGATTGAACCCAGGGTCTACGAAACCGGAGACGAGTACTCTATCACTGGGCTAACTTGATCGATTTGTGACATAAACTTTCTCTTTAAAGTATCCCCGGGAGAGGAAGTCAGGTGGTGTTAAATCTGGCAGACTCAGTACGTCTTCAACAACACCTTGTCTTCCTATCAACGTCCTTCGAAATGTGACATTAAAGTGAGACTTGACATAACTGATACCAAAATGAATTGGGGAGGTGCTCCATCTTATTGGAAATAAAACTCTCCCTCCTTATCAAATAGCCGGAGAATGCCTGGCACGATTGATATTTAAAGCATAAACAAATAGTGTGTATATCTTATGGGCAATATATATATATATATATATATATATATATATATATATATATATGAATTTTTCTTAAATTGTCTATTCTATTTACGTTGTCTAAATCGTGTGATACATTAACCATGTAACTACGAGAGATCATTTCTAATAATTTCTGTATAATATAGCGAAGTTTCATATCCATTTTCGTAAACACACACACACACACACACACACACACACACACACACACACACACATATATATATATATATATATATATATATATGTATATATATGTATATATATATATATATGTATAGTTCCTTCAACGTAGCGTTGCTCTTACCTTTGAGCTAAACAGCTACAGCTAATGCTAAGTCCAAAATAACTGATTTAACTCCAAATTCTCATCTCATTTATTCTCTACTCTATTAGTCTCTTGGAACGTGACAGTTATGTATCAAGAAATAGATATATGACCTGACAAGATCATTATAAATTGCGTTTTATTATTAAGATACTCTTATTTGAAATGATCTCCCGTCATTACACGGTCAATGTATCATTTGGCCAAGACAAAGTGAATAGAATAAACAATTAACGAAAATCGGGCTGCCACAGGAATTGAACCTTCGACAAATGAGGTAGCTGGTCTAACGTTTTTTCGCAGGATTTCTTCGAAATTCATTGAGAACTTTTGGAGATATCGTGACAGACAAACAAACCGAAAGATATAAAGGCAGAAGGAAAGGCACGGGTTAATACACCAGCTACTCCAGAGGTGAAAAGATTGAGAGTGAGTAAGTTGGAACGATGGGGTTAGGGGAACTCGAAAAAGAAAAGGGAGAAAAAGTAAACGAAATTAAGGTGAAGTTGTGAACACAAAAACGACATTTATACCTTCATCAAATTCAATTTTCAAGCCCCTCATCTTTAAAAGTCATTCATTATTCCAATCGTTTATTTTTCTTAAATACGTTTCCATATTCTTGTCCGCCATTTTTTAAAATCTTATTCAGGCTTTTGTTCGCTTTACTCCTTCCAAATTAAAATCTTTTATTGTTTTGGTAGAACCCGTCCATCTTAATCTTGCCTCATCTCAATATCCTGCCGTACATGAGCGGGAATATTTAACACTCCTTCGAGAAGAGAAAAAAATAAATCAAGAGAAAAAAGAGAAAAGGCCATATATTTGAACTGGCTGAAATTAACATACAGAGGAAGCAAAAAGTGTTGGATACTTTCTCGAAAGTTTATTTTAGCTTACTTATGCATCTTCGAAATTGACTGAATTAGGATCAAAGATTTATCTAATTTTTGTACATAACTTTCAAAGGTTCAATTTTCTTATAATATCTATTTTGATGTCTGTATTTTTTCAATCTTTTTCGGATTCAGTCAAATTTAGAGAGAGAGAGAGAGAGAGAGAGAGAGAGAGGGAGAGAGAGAGAGAGGGAGAGAGAGAGAGGGGGGGAATTTTTTAGATAATTTTGTAAATAATTAATAGAAAAGAACCGACTGAGATAGATAGATTGATAGATTGATTGATAGATAGATAGGTAGATAGATAGGTGCGTACAAACAAACATACATAGGGATGGGCAGACTAAATGATAAATAGATAGATAACGAATCACCGTAGCTCTAAAAATGGCCGACCACCCAAGTGGGCGAAATTCCCCTCTTTTCGAGTGTCTATGTATGTGTGCAAGTGTGTGAGTGTGCGTGTGTGTGTGTGTGTGTGTGTGTGTGTGTGTGTCCGGGCGCCCCTGGTCACATCTCAGAGGCTACAACCTTGAAATTTTACATTAGTTCCTAATAAAGCACCATCTAAAAAGTTTTTCTTGATTCTCTAATTTTTTTCTCCAAAAAGTGCTTTTCAGGGTCTAAGTAGTCACTTTTAGCCCTTTCTTATCTAAATAGAAGACCCTCTTTTTTTTAGATAGTTTTATATCATGTGAAAGATTTTTTTAATTTTTTTCATTAAAGATCATATAATTAGAATAATTCTAGATAATTTTGTAAACAATTACTTCTGATACACGTTCTGCCTACGATGATTCATTTATGTGAGATACGGATGTTTACGATTATTTTACGAGACAAAATTCCAGATGGCTGTCAGACTCATGATTAGCACGGTGTGGACATTTAGGAAAGAGTTTAAAATATCGTATTTTCAGGACATCTTCCAAGACGTACCCTCAATCTATCTGGGTAAATACTGACAAAAAAATCGGGTGAGTGTACTCCTCGGTGAGTCAATAAAGAACAAAACAAATCTTATTGATTTCAATAAAGCATACTATGTGAGGAACAAACTGTTGCATTTCATAAGGGTTTTCTAAAAAAAAACAACACGGCAAACAAAAGAAAACTGGCCAAACAAATAACCATTTTATGCAAATGGCGAATGTCAATAGATCGTGAATATTCGATATCTTTCATTTAGGGAAGTGCTGATGCACCCGGGGCCATCAAGAGCGATGGTGCACCCCTGAGATTGGGCCACCCAGGGCACCCAGTGGAATCTACCAATACTTTATTTCTAACTCGAAACAGAAATATTATTCGATATTAACAGTATGTATCCATATTTCATTATAGAAATAGTTTTTCAATTTCCACCCATAGGGTCCCGTACTCGGAGGATTTGCTTCATATGTCACCAGTACCGTTGCTTCACATACGGATACCCAAGGTTGAGAACCCTTACTCTACACCAGTGGTTTTCACCTTTTTTCATCTCACAGCACCATGAGCTAAGCACTAGAATGGTCGAATAAAATATAATATTCCAATCAGATGATGACCAAGGTATACATAAATAATTAAATGAACAAATGAAATTTAAACATTCGTTTACACTCAACATATAGTTTATTTAAAGCACTATGTCTAAGGTACAATATATTGAAATATCAACTCTCTAGGGTTGTTTTAAGGGTTTGAGAGCCAAAACGAGAAAAGAAAAACTAACCAAAGCTAAATTCATATAACAGATGTTAGTGGTTATCCTTGCTTCCGCTAAACTTATCGTGGTATAATAGTTTAGCGTTTTCGTTAGCTGTGTCCAACACGACATGCTCATGACTTGGGTATGTCCGTTCAGGAGGTGCATGTTTGGAGGAGGCAGGAATTTATGGTGCGTGGAGCAGCCTACCATGAATATGATGTAAAATAATTTTCCGTCCCTCGTACGAAACTGTGGCTTCGAAGAATTTCGGCTACTCCCCTTTGTTGTTGTCAATTCAGATATTTTACACCTAAATTTAGATCAATAAATAAAAAGTAAGAAAATATACTCTTATCTAAAGATCATTCCACCTTGATGAAAAAAAAAAATTCTTGTACTATGGATAATATAATTTACTTTCTTTTCCGATGAAAAAAATGTAATCGTAAGGAGGTTTAATTTTGGATTAATGAGACGCAGTTCTTTGTTCAAGATGCTGTTAATAGCAACAGAAATGTTTTAAAATACCGTTACGTCATCATTACGCAGAAAAATAGGCTCATGAACGCTAATGACGTATTATATTCGGGCAAAAATTATATCCATTTCAAGATGCATTTGCAATATAAACCGGGCACCCCGCTTTATATCAGGAACCGTAAAACTAAACAATTTGAATTTGACATTACAATGTCCGGTGCATGGACCAACATTTCTGACAATAATGTATAATGGCCAGTTTTCGAGTTATCTCGGCACACCCACACGCACACACAGAGGGAAATTTCACAAATTATAGTTTGATGGGGTAGGACAAATATAATAAAGAGACAGAGGAACACCGGAGAAGTTAGTGGGTAGATCGTCGGGTGGTTGATGGAATGGGAGGGGTTTAATTAGAAAGAAAAGGGAAAGGGGAAAAAGAAAGAAAGAAAGAAAAATAGAAAAAAAGAAGGAAAAAATAGAAAGAAAGAAAGAAAGAAAGCAGAGTGACGTAGATACCCGATGAAGAGAAAAAAAAAGGAAAGAAAGAAGGGCTAAAACGGAAGGGAGACTAATGGATCCAAGAATGAAAGGAGGGGGTATTAGGGGTTGGGAAGTCGGTGGGGGGGGGTCTGACGAAAATGAAGAAAAAGGGGGCTGGTAATGATGTGAGGTGGATGCAGAGGGAGTACAGGAAGAAGATGGATCGCTGATGTCACAAATCGCTTACGCAAGATTTGACGTCATACGATTTCGTTTGACGTTACCACGGCAACCCGCGCTTCTCGTAAAAATCTCTCAAACTAAATGTCATCAGATTGTTATTGGATCAAGAATTGATTACTTGGATTTTTTTCCTCCAGCTACAGAAAAAGGGAGAAAATTTTGTCAAAGAAATTATAATAATAACAACAACAACAACAGTGCAATGCCAAGGGGTTTTACAAACAAAAAAATATTCCGTTTATTCTAAAAAAAACTTTCTTTCCTTCAAAAAAATAAATAGCCGAACGCTTTAAATAAAACTTTCTTTTTATATATTCCCGCCTTTTTACAAACCCTTAGCATCAGTGCGTGTTTTTTGTTTCTTCTTTTTTTTTTATATCGGGCTTTGCTTAATATGTTCACTATTTCATTTTGCATTATAGCCCGCACAGAATATTATTCCTTTCTGAAAGTATCCAGCACCAGTCATTTAATATAAACAGAAAATACCAATTGTGACCTTTCCCGTTTCAAAATGACCACTGCTCCAGCTGTAGAGTGGCAAGCGAAGATAGCGAAATTAAAGTCAAAGAAACAAACAACAATTCCAACCGTAACTTAAACACTAACCGTAAAAATACTAAGTCTAACCTTAAAAATGCAACTATCCCTTACACTAAGCCCTAATAATACTTACCCTAGAAACACTGACCCTAAAAAAAGCACTAAGCCTGCAGATGCAGCATCAGCCATTTTGGAACGGGAAATATAATACTTGCCAAAAATATAGCCTATCCAGGGTAAGTGGTGCCCTAGTACTCTTCGAAGTACTTTACTCGGTATCACACACACTTATTCCAACGTCCCTTCAACTTTAAAAAAAAGTCGGCAAATACCTTTTTCGGGTCCATTACTTGCTTTTTTTCGTTCACCTTAATCTTGTCCACGGAACAGCCAGAATTTGCAAGTAGCCAAGGGAGCTGACAGAATTGGATGATTCGATATTTTGCCATAGACATGAGAAATGGGCAAGCTCAGTCATTACGAATGCGACGGTCATAAAGTATACAAGCTCACTCAATGTCTCCCTGTCGACTAAGCAACCCCACGAGAGACTGTTCACGCGGGGGCAGGTTCGCTTTTATTGATTGCCATGTTATATCAAGTCCCAGCAACCAGTTCTCGAGATATTTAAAATGGCTGAATACTTTCGCATATACTTCCGTGTGCAAAGGTATCTATCTGCTGGTCGTTGCAGGGGATTGAGTGTGAGCAAGTATCACCCGCACAAAGATGTCGATCTTCAGGTCGTTGCAGGAGATCGAGTGAGCAGAAGTATCACCTGTGCTAAGGTATCTTTCGGCTGGTCGTGGCAGAGGATCAAGTGAAAGCAAGTCTCCTCAAAACACCAGTGTACTCCCCAGTATTCCAATTCAATATCAAATTATCATATACCCATAAAAAATGACGGTGGTATTTATGCATCTATCAGTATTAAGGAGCCTAAATCAACTTAATTAGATAATTTATTTGTAATGATTCAAATCTTCTAATTTCAAGTTTTTTTTAAGTCTCAACTTTACTCAAGCTGTTTTTATGTGTAATAGACATAAAGTCTTAAGAATTTTTAAAACGCATTCTTTATTATTATGTCGCCTATCTCATTTTAAAACCCCATAATAGTTTTTATTAGCTGGGTTAATCTATTCGATTTCTTCTTCCGGATAGATTAGTCCAGCTAATAAAACAATTATGGGGTTTTAAAACGAGATTATAGTTGCAGCATGATAATGAGGAATACTTCATAGAAGCTCATAAAACCTAACGTCTATCACACATTAACTTTGACATCATACCAAGTGCATGAGCTCAAATGAGCGCAAACAAACAGAGAATAAATTTGCAATTATGGCTATTATTGCAAAGGGCTGGACATGCTCCAAGAATGTCGGACAACTGCTGGACATCAAGACTCACAATGTGGATTCCCATAAATCATTCACGAAATAGTAGCCACCAAAAAGTAAGATGGCGTGACGAGCTAGATAAATTTAGGGAATACTGGCCACATAATGCCCATGATAAAAGAGGTCTGACGGATCTCGGGAAAGGTCTATGTCCAGCGACGGAAGCCAAACGGCTGCTGCTGATGTGTCTAGACTAGTTGTGAAAACCATCACAGAAAGGATTTATCAAACAATTGCATGGAGCTTTGATCAATCATTATTACATATTTAGTAAAACTGCAAAAACTTGAAGCATATTTAGAAATTTATAGCTAATAATTTTAATATAAAAATCCATTGCAAAATATTTTACTGTAGAAATGTATTGAAAATTACTTGACTCCGACGATACATAGCAAATTATTTTACTATAGCAATGCATTGCAAATTATTTTGCAATAAAAATTCGGTGCAAATTATTCTATTATAGAAATGCATTGCAAATTATTTTGCAGTAAAAATTCGATGCAAATTATTCTATTTTAGAAATTCATTACAAATTATCTCATCATAGAAATTAATTGCAAATAATCTTAATATAGAAATTCACTGCAATTTATTCTATAATAAAAATCCATCGTAAATTATTCTATTATAGAAATGCATTGCAGAGTAATTTGCAATAAAAATTCGATGCAAATTATTTTATGATAGAAATTCATTGCGAATTATATTTATATAAAAATTGATACCCCACAATTCTTTAGTAAAGTTTTGGTATTCTTTCTCTCTTTCTCTCTAACTCTTGTTGTTCACTGTGCCTTGCGGTATAAGCAATCAGACAGATTACGACTGACTGAGAATATCCACCCGTAGGGCGAACGGCCCTGAAACCTCGAGTCAAATAAATAATTTACCAAGTTATTCTGCCATTACTTATATCGAGTACAGAGCAGAACTAAAAATCACACAGAGAGCACGTACCTTCACCAACGCCATACACAAACTCAATCAAGTAAAAACCCCAGACCCGCCCCAAAATCTAATCACTTCTTCCTTAGTTCATGGCCCGTCCTTCCAATTGATTTAATTGAAATTCATTGAGAATTTGGGAGTATATCATGCGAACTGATAGACAAATGTAAAGATAGATGGATAGAAATACACGGGGTGATAAATATATCTCTACAAAACTGGCAGAGATAAGTTACCCCGTTAATTTTCTTGAGGGCACATACAAAGTTACTAATAAGTTAGATGTATCAAACTTTTTCAATGAATTGCTTTATTCATAGAAGGATTTCTTTGCAAAGAACATAACCAGGGTCGTAAACATTGACAGCGCTTTTCAGACGATCGTGATGTTTGTGTGGTTGAGACGATGATTCAGTCGATTCATTCTACGGTTTTCTTCAGGTGTACCATACGAATGTGGTGGCAGTAAACGGACTGAGCGTACGTCAGACAAGTGCAGAGTTCAACTCAATGTGACTACCGCTACTCAACGGGGGAAAGGTATCGTAATCCAGGCCTAACAAGGAAACAAGAAGACGACACCCGAATCCAACGATGTAGAAAGGTTTCCATCACAGAAAAATTCTGTTTACTCGGATAGTACACCTGAATAAAGATGTAAAATCGATTGTCCGAAACACCGTGTTAACACTGACGGCAAGGAGATCAATTGCCCGAAAAAATCTTCGATCACCATCATCATCATCATTCTTTTAACGTCCGTCGTTGAACATAGACCTTTCCCAAGACTTGCCACATTTCCCTATCGTGGGCGCCGTGGAGCCAGTATTTTCTAAAATTGTCCAGTTCATCTCTCCATCTTGTAATCTATCGGCCTCGGTTTCGCATGTGATCTCCGGAGATCGATGTTGTGAGTGGTGATGTCCATCGGTTATTTGTCATTCTAACAAGATGGCCTGCCCATTGCTATTTAAGTTTTTTAGTAGATTCTCTAACTCCATTGGTTCGGTCTGTACGCGTGATACATATATAGCTAACAAACCAAACAGCCAGAATAGCTAAAAAACTGAAAGAAACATATGTTGACAGCTTTGGTTGACGGTTTCTAATATTTATAAAAGTTTCATATGATTTTTTACAGTGAGTTAATTCTCAATCACTTTGTAGATATTCACGGAAAGCCTCGTTTGCGCTTTTAATACTTGATGTAACAGTGCTAGTTTTTCCGTTTTATACTGAGATATTTTTATTTGCGAATGTTGAAATTTTGTTGGATTTTTCCAAAGATTAACTATCTTACAGCTTCGTTTTCTGTCAAAAGTTTCCCGCGCATAATTTTTCTTATTTCTCTTTATTTGTT
>OY735239.1:27960513-28070513 GCA_963457665.1 Thysanoteuthis rhombus
TACGTACATTTTCCCCTTGAACTCTGAGTTTCGTTCGAGCTAGTATAGCAAAAGTTGTATTGTTCAGAGAAAAAAAAATCCCTTTATAACACAGAGTGATAAAAAGGCCCACCTGTTCATCATCCATACCCAACGAATTTTCTACCCCAATCATCATACGGGCATTTTCTGTAATTTTCACTATTTCTTCCAAAACAACTTTCGCTCTGTTAGGTCTGACGAAACTTGGAGTTCCTCAAGTGAAACGTACGTAAGCTATCATACTTATTGATAAAAAATTGAGATGTACAAAGTAGTCTCAAGCATTTTCCTTTTTCCGTATTATCAACCTTTTCACAATACATATGTGTGTGTGTTCGTCGAATATATATATATATATATATATATATATATATATATATATATATACGTAACTCCGAAACATAGAAAATCATAAAAACAATTTGACAACCAGACACCCACTAAAATAATACAGAAGTCATTAGCCCAGATTCTAATAGCAACTAAAATATCTTTTGATAAAACTGCTTTAAAAAAATATATAACATTATCAATTAAAGATCATTTAGGCGAAACGATGAGTGACACTTTCCATCAACTGCTTCGCCCACGTGACACCGAACACCCTTCATAAAGGGAGTGCCCTAACAGGAGTTGCACATGGTCGTCTGACAATTGCTCTCCCCTCCCACTCCTACTAAACAACAAAGAAATATTCCCATATTCTCTCTCAAATCTCAAACTTGTAAACGGTATACAGTTTTCTCTGCACAGCTGCAAGTTTTCCTGGAAAAGATGGCTGGCAACCATTGAAATGCATCGAAACATGCCCACGTGATGACAAGATGTTCAAAATGTAACACCTGCTTTTTCTCTTACTTTTTCCCTTCACCTTCCAATTGCCACTATACGTTTCAGATCACACTATCTTCAAATTTATTTATCTCACTCTGGTCAAATCAACCTATCTCAGTCTGTTCTTATCTATCTATCTATCTATCTATCTATCTATCTATCAATCTATCTATCTATCTATCTATTTATATCATTTCATTCAGATCTATCTATTTGGCTCACTATTATCTATCAACATCAGTCTATTCATATCTATCTGTCTATCAATCTATATACCTCAGTCTATCCATATCTATCTATCTATCTATCTATCTGAATGTCATATCTATCTATCTATCTATCTATCTATCTATCTATCTCATCCTATTCATTTCTATCTATCTTGGTTGAATGGTCACGAACAAACAATACTAACAAACCATTGCCAGTTAATTTGATCCTGTTGAGTTAATAAAGTCAAGTTTTTTCTCGGTGCATAACGTTACATTTTAATCTTTTGACGGACATCATACACATGCGCACTAACACACAAATATCCCAAAGGACATATATATATATATATATATATATATATATATATATATATATATATATATATATATATATACATACATACATATATATTCATACACACACATGCATATATATGTGTGTGTGTGTGTGTGGAACTTGTGATTATGAATTTGTTTTGCTGTGGACAGTGAATTATTTTCCTTTGCTTTTGTCTTTCAATCGTTTTAACTAGTTTGCCGCCTTTTTCTCTCCGACATTTTCTTTCCCAGTCAAAAGGCTATCAATCGTCTGCAGAAACACTTTTATTGTCTATTTGATCTCATCACATCTTTTTGTTTGTCTACAAACCAGACTGACACTTCTTTTTAGAATCATTTTATATTTGATGTCTTCTTCGTTTATTGAACTTCTTCTCTCTGGTGGATCGTCTTCTGGTTATTGGCTATCGGCTTTGATTTTTAAACTAGACGAATACACATTTTATAAACGAATGAAATCACGGGTCTGGTTAGTCACTCAAAAGAAACCGTCACGTTATCGACGTCTTTTGGGCAGCGAACCGTGTGCGGGGTGATGAATTAAAAAAAGGAAAAAAAAGGGGTGATCAATGAATACACAGGTCTGGTTAGTAATACAATAGAAATCGCCACGTGACCAACATCTTTTGGACAGCAAGCCGTATGCGGGGTGATATATTAAAAGAAAGGGAAAGGGGTGATCAATGAATAAACAAGTCTGGTTAGTCACTCAATAGAAACCACCACATCATTAGTGTCTTTTGGACAACAAGCCGTGTGCAGGGTGATGAATTAAAAAAGGGGAAAGGGGGTGATCAATGAACACACCGGTCTGGTTAGTCACTAATTAGGAGCCGCGTTCAGTTTCAAGTTAGTTGGTTTGGCTGGCTTGGCTTGGTAGCTGCGATCGATAAATTTGAAGATGTATACATGTGTTGGCCGTATAAGCAGCACAAATAGAGCTACAGGGCTAAAAATTTAAACATTTACATCTCATTATATTTTGAAAGTCTTCCTGCTTATTTAAATCCTGTAACTTCAAAATTAGCTATAATGAGTTGTAGATGTTTGAATTATCAGCCTTATAGCTCTATTGGTGCTGCCTGTGGGTGCTAAATATACAAACATCTTCAAATTTATCTACCTCAGTCAGTCAGCCAGCCAGCCAGCCAGCCAACTTGGAAATGAAGAAAACAATGTTGATGTTAATAGTTTTGGTTGTCAGTTTCTGATACGCAAGAAATACAGAGTTTGTGCCTGTTCAAATATTTATGTACATACCATCATCAACAGTCTTTCAATGTCCGTCGTTGGACATAGACCTTCCCCAGGATTCGCCACACTTCTCTATCATCGGGGTCGCGGAGCAAGTACTTTCTCGATTTGTCTAGCTTGTCCCTCAATCTAATATTCTGCCGGCCTCAGTTGTGCATGTGATCTCAGGGGATCCATTTTGTGAGTCGTGATGTCCATCGGTTGTCCGCCATTTTTGCGACATGGCCAGCCCACTGCCATTTGAATTTTTTAATACATTCTATGATGTCTCTGACTCTTGTCTTTTCCCGGATGTACTGTGCTGTCTTGTGGTCTCTCGATGCAGGTTGAGCATAATCCTTGCATGTGCACATTGCATGGTTCTCAATTTGCAGATCTGTCTCTTGGTTAAGTTCCATGTTTCAGCTCCATAAGTGTCTATTGGGAGGAAAAATTGGTTATACATCCTTCTTTTTAGGATAACAGTATATCATATGGATATAAGATATTTGGTTTACATGTGTGTGTTACGTTGATACCAAATAGTTATTTTGCTCTTATATGTGCGCTTATATAATAGCTATTTTGTATATATATATATTTTTTGTATGCATATATATATATATATATATATATATATATATATATATTGGTGGATGAGGGATTTCTGTGTAATTTGAATATAAAGCTTAAATTCAGCCCTACTGCCTGTCTAGTTCCGTAATCCAGAGGTAGGATATCGGCTTACGGGTCGGAAGTGAAGGTGTCAATTCTGCTTCGCGGTACTGGATGGGATATTGGAAAGTCTATAGCCATACTGAACAGATGTAATACATCGAAACGGCTGTCTGTGGATGACATAATAATATATTTTTATTTTTAGTAGGAACTCTTTTTGAACCGACACCCTCGTTTTTACACAGTGGGGATATGCCGATTGACCTAATCAGTGAAAATAGATAAACAATAAAGAAAAGAGCTGTTGAAGCTCTACAGGCTGAGTTAAGCCAACTGGTAATGGTAAGTACAAATAACTGCTACATATCAAATTTCGTCTACTTATCTACTGCCCATACCTTACAGTAAGTTCTTCTTGTAACATGGACACTTATATTATAGAGAACTGGATATCTAATCCGATAGAATATCATATATATATATAAATAAACACACACACACACACTCACACACACACACACACATATATATATATATATATATATATATATATATATATATATATATATATATATATATATGTGTGTGTGTGTGTGTGTGTGTGCGTATGTTGATATGAATTGCGTAATATCATATTGTATTGAAAGTCTGTATGATATGATCTTCCGTTATTACACGGTGAATGAATCATTTTAGCCTAAACAACGTAAATAGAATAAACAATCAAAGAAAATTGGGCTACTGCAGGAATCGAATCTGCGACTGATAAGCATTGCTCTTGCCACTGACTTAAACAGTCGTAGGTAATGCAAAGGCCAAAATAACTATTGTATATATTTATTTGTATACATAAGCATTACTTTTTACACAAATAAAACATTGTTCATATGACAAGTACTTGAATGAGCAGAAACTCAAGTGTTTCTTGACGATGATTACACCGTTTCTAAGTTTGTATCAAGGAGACAACCCCCCTTTTCCACTTGGCCCCTAAATCCACCAAATCTCTTGCCACCCTTCTGAATATCCCATCCCACCTTTTTATTCAATTTTACTTTTTCTGTTTTCCTTTTCTCACTCACTATCTTATGTTCATTTTTCTTTCTCTCTCTCATCTTCACACTTCTCTCTCTTTCTTTTCCTGCTCTTTCCCATTACCGTCGTACATCTTTCTCTCTCTTTTTCCCATATTTATCCCCGTCTCTCTCTCTCTCTCTCTCACTCACTTTTCCCTCTCTTTCTTACTCACTATCTCTTGTTCATTTCTATTCTCTCTCTCCAATATCTATATCTGTCGGTCTCTTTCTTTCTCCTTCTCTCTCTCACTATCTTATGTAAAAAAATTCTTTCTCCCTTCCCTATGTTCATCTTTGTTTCTCTCTCTTCCTTCCTTCCACTATTTCTTACTACCTTCTTTCACCTTTCTTTCTATCTCTTCCATATTTATCCGTCTCTTTCTCTCTCCCTCTCTTTCTCACAACTGTCGTACATCTTTCTTTCTCTCTTTCCTATGTTCATCACTGTCTCTCTCTCCTGTCTCCCTCTTTTTCTCACCATTTTCTTTCATCTTTCTTTCTACCTCTTCCATATTCATCTCTGTCTCTTTCTTTCTCCCTCTCTTTCTCAATACCATTATACGTCTTTCTTTCTCTCTTTCCTATGTTCATCCCTGTCTCTCTCCTTTCCTCATCTCTTTTTCACTACCTTCGTTTATCTTTCTTTCTATCTCTTCCATATTTGTCTCTGTTTCTTTCTTTCTCCCTCTCTTTCTCCCTACCGTCGTACATATTTCTTTCTCTCTTTCTTATGTTCATCCCTATCTCTCTTCTTTCTCTCTGTCTTTCTCACTACTTTCTTTCATCTTTTTCTTCTACCACTTTCATATTCATCTCTGTCTCTTTCTTTCTCTCTCTCTCTATCTCTCTCTCTCTCTCTCTCTCTCTCTCTCTCTCTCTCTCTCTCTCTCCTTCCTCGTTCTCTTAGTTCTTCTTCATTTTCTTTCATCCCATCTCACTTTTAAAAAAAATCTGTTTTCCTTCTTCTGGCGTTAATCCTCCCTATTTTTTTTTAACTATATCATTTTTCTTCCTCGTCCTCCTTCTACATTGCACCTCCCCTCCCATCCACTCCCTGCCCCACACCTCTTCTTCTAACTTGATAACGCTTTGTGGACTTTCCCCCTTTTCACCCTCGTGTTTCTCCTCTCTCTCTCTTCTCTTTCTCTCTTCTCTCTCGTGTTCATCGCTTTCTCTACCTTCCCTCTTTCTCTCTTTCTCTCTTTCTCTCTCTCTCTCTCTCTCTCTCTCTCTCTCTCTCTCTCTCTTTCCACGTGTTCTGTTCTTCCTCGCTTTCACATTTTTCCTTTTAACTCGATCACGCTTCATAGAGTCGCCAAGATCTCGCGCCAAATATCGCTAAGATGATATTTCACGCAAAGACAAAATATTTATTAACCGACATTTTTGTGAAGAAAGAAAATTATAAATTAATCCCTTTTCTTTAAAGTTAAATTGTCCCTGTCTCAGCTGTCATGACCATTGCTGCCGCCCTCACAGTCATTAAAGGGATGTCTTTCCTTTCACTACCTCTTTTCGTTGTTGTTGTTGTTGTTGTTATTATTGTTGTCTTCTTCTTCTTCTTCTTCTTTTACTACTACTTCTTTTTCTGTTATTATTATTATTATTATTATTATTATTATTATTATTATTATTATTATTATCATTATTGCTCATTTAGGTTTCACATCATCAGCAAATTTCATCGGAGCTCAAGTGACACCAAGTTTCCTCAATGCCAGGACTCTTCTCGTTATTTTTCTTCTTCTTTGTAGCAGTAGCAGTAGTCGTAATCATTCAGTTTTCACCAGCAGTGACTGGTGGCATTTACCGGAGATCAAGTGACAGCAAGTCTTCTCGATACTCCTGAACTCTCCACAGTATCCTACCCAATCATCATTATGGCTATTATTTTTTAATTTCTTCTTCCACTTCATCCAATTATTATATCTATTTTCTCCATCCACGCCTCTTTCCTATTTTTCTTAATCATCTATAACATCATCATCACCATCTACTTTTGGGCCCACTCCCGGTTTACCAGGCCTGTCGAAGTTGTACGCTCGGTGATAAGTCCTTCCTTCGTAGTTCTTGTGCTGAGTTCTTTGCAGAGATACATTGCGTGTCATTTTTGAAATCTTTCGTTGGACTCAGTGGCTTGAACCACGGCCTACAGAACCAGAGGCGAGTACTCTACCACTGAGCCTCCTGAATCGACCAATAATGACAATAATAACAATAATGATGACGACGACGAAGAACGGGATGGACGAAAAAGAATGAATTATTCTATTTCCAATAAATTCATTTGTTCACTTTTTCCTCAATCTTCATTCACTTCTGTAACTGAAAATACTGCCGTTTCCATGGAGAATTCAAATGCCCCCCTACACACACACATCCACACGGAGACCACACACACCTGCACCAGGCTTTTCGCCTTCACCCGAGCCACTGCCCGGAAACCACTCCTTATCGCTTCATATGTGTAAACTTGAATACGAAGAGCACGCTTCTCTGTGTATGTCAATCAAGGTAGCTCACTCACCTTCTATCTCTGTCTCTATCTCTGTCTCTCTCTCTTTACATCTTTCCCTCTATATAAAAATGAGTGTGTGTGTGCGTTTACATGTATGCTTCATAGTGTCAGTTCAGCTCGCATGCTAAAGTGAATGAGAGTCTTTATATGACTGTGTATGTAACGAACAATGATATATACACTTTGATTTATATGTACACTTCTGAGCCGAAACATTGTGACCACCTGTCTATTAAGGTGTTTGTCCTCCCTTGGTCAACAAAACAACTTTGATCAGGCATGGACTTTACAAGACCTCAAAAGTTGGGGATCTGGCGCTAGAGCACTTCAACTGTTGTGAGTTACAGGGTGGAGGTTTTTTCAGAGGGAACTTCTTGTCTTGCACAAGGACAATGATATACTCCATTCAAGCATGGTCAGTTTTTGCGAATGGACTGACTAAAATAGAATCAATATGTTATAAATTTCTAAGAAAAATGGTAAAAAAAACCCCATAGACTTAAGAAAACGGAGTTTCATATACTTCAATGAGAAATTACGGTCTCTATCTTCAATTTCTGATTATCTGAACATTTAAAATACCTCGTGCACATAACCTGGCCAGACAATTCATCATTGCAAAAACAACTGCTGTTCAGAATAGAGGTAAAAAAATATATCATCAAGGCTTATGGAAGAAATACGAGAAACATATATCACTATCGATTGTACAACTCCAACTCAAAAATGAAGCTGAGCTCAAGTCCCTTACGATCAAAATATATGGAGTCTAGGAGACACTATCTAAAATTCCACGAATCCAAAAGATGATGATAATGAGTTCAAGACAGTTCAAGGTTTTCTTCGTGTTTCTAAAACCGTTTCCGTACGACCCATGCAGTGTAGGAGGGTTCATTGTCCCATTGGAAGATTCCACGGCTATCGTTAAAGACTATTGCTAAAGGGAGCATCTGGTTGACTATAATGTTGTGATAAGTAGCACGTGACAAAGTATCTTCCAATTGAATGATAGGACCCAATGTTTCCCAGTAAAACGTTGCTCAAATAATCGCGCTGCCTCAACCGCCTTGTTTTGTCCTGCAGTTCATCTCGGTGCCATCGCTACCCTAGATCATCCAGAGGCACACGTACCTTGCTGTCCACCTCAGGTGACCTTTTTCCATGGAAACCTTCAACTCCTGACCGTGCTGTTTCAGAAATGCTCTGATCTAGACGTCTGACTATAACAATCTATCCTTCATCAAAGTCACTGAAATCCTTCATCTTGCATTCAACATATCAAAATGAAGTACTTGAGATCGGTTTACAGTTGTTACGAGACTTTGGCCGTCATTCTTACCACACGTCTCAGGTCATGATATTTTGGCTCATCAGTTGCCAAACTAGTTAGTTACACAGTCCTAAACTAGAAAAAGTTGTCAGTTGAAATGCAATAAGTGAAGTACTATTTATAAAGCTTTTGGGGGCCCAGGGTGATTTCAACTAGAAGCCCACTTCTCACCCAGCTGCACCATGGGTAGGAATACAGAAAACTGAATAAGAGTAAGGTATAAAAAAGAAATGTGTGAACTCAAAAAAAAGGTGGGAGAAGAAGGGGGAGAAAAATCAACATGAAGAAGAGAAAAAGCGAGAGAGAGATAAACATAAAGTAAAGAGCAAGAAAAAAAAAAGAATGGGAGAGAGAGAGAGAGAGAGAGAGAGAGAGAGAGAGAGAGAAAAGACAGAGACAGGGAGACATACAAACGGACAGAGACAGAGAAATTAATAGTGAGACAGAGAAATCAACGAATAGGAAGAAAGAAGGAAAAAGGAAGGACAGAGACAGAGAGAGACAGAGAGAGAGAGAGAGAGAGAGAGAGAGGTGGAGGAATAAACATGAGAAAAAAAGGAGAGAGACAGACAGACAGACAGACAGACAGACGGATAAAAAAAAAAGAAAAAAAAAGCCAGACAGAAATAAATTGCGAGTTAGAGAAAGGAATAAGAAAGATAGAGAAAAAAAGATATAAAGAAAGAATCATGATGTAATATACATATATAAATATTATCTCATCTACAGACAACTGTTTTGTTGTATAACAACTTTTCGGTGTGGCTATAGACTATCCATTATCCCATCCAGTACCACGAGATAGGATTGAAACCTTCACATCAAACCCGGAAGCCGGTATCCTTCCTATACTCCATGGAACTGGACGGTTAGTAAGGTTGAATTTAAGCGAAATATTTATTTAGCATAAATTCCCCATCCACCAGGGTGCTCTATTCCTATGGATGGGCATTGCATAAGCTTACAATGAACGAGTTACATATATATATATATATATATATATATATATATATATATATATATATATATATATATACTGCGAGAGAAAGAGAGAGAGAGATAGGGAGAGGGGAAAATGAACACAAAAGAGAAGGAAGGAGAAAGAGGAAGGAAGAAAGAAAGATAAGACCGAAATAGAGGAATGTCTCTTGAGCGTGATCACATCATCAGGAGGGAGTGTGGGGGAAAGAGAAAGAGAAAGAAGGTGAGGGAAACGCACAGAAAAAAAGAAGAGAAAAAGAAAGAAAGAAATCAGAGAAAGAAAGAAAAAGACAGACTGGGGAAGAGGCAGTGAGGGAGAGAGAGTAAAGGAAAGAGAGAAGATAATTTCATTTTATTGCCGATATGAATTAATCATTCTATTCACAAATTAGTGTTTTTCAAGAACGTTTCGGTAAAACGTTATTTTTTTTAGAAGTTTCCACGCATCTTTATAGGATACCTTTCGGTTGGTCTGTCGGTCGGATCCAATTACGTCAACAATGGAAATAGTAATGAAAGAAGAGGTGGGATATCATTAAAAGGTGTGTCATCATTAAAATAACATGATAATTCTTTTACCAGCTGCCAATGATGATAATACAATGTTTTTGTACTTAAAAAGCTAGAAATGATTAGAAAACAACGTCCAAAATGGCTATTTACGACTCAATGAAAAACTATTTGCTCTTCTTCCTCCTTCCCCTTTTGCTACTATTTCAAGAGAACGTTGAACTTATGGATCTTGTTATTCAGATAAATGACTTGCCTTTCTGATCCCTTTTTTTCCTTCATTTTCTTCTCATTCACTTTATACTTCCTGGGATTACTTTTCTCTTTTCATTTCTTTCCCTTTTTTCAAAACCCTTCTTCCTATGTCCATGTCGCTTTTCTTCATTCATGTTTTCTTTGTTCTTTCTTTCTCGTCTGTCTTTCTTTCTTCCTTGTCTTTTCTTGTTCTTCCTTTCTTTCTCGGTTTTTCTTCTTCCTTCCTTCCGCACCTTATCTCTTTTTCTTTCTTTCTTTCTTTTTTCTGTGCCTTATCTCTTTCTTCTTTCTTTCTTTGTACCTTTTCAGTTTTTGTATTCTTTTTTTTTTCTTTCTATCTTTTTATTTCTCTTTCACCTTTCTCTGTCTTTTCCAGCTCCTATTTCAAGTGTCTCCTTTCCTTCTTTTCTTTCTCCCTTCCTTCGTTTCCCTCTATTTCCTTTTCCTTTCCCTTCTTCTCCCCTTTTCTATTTTTGGATTCTTCTTCGCTAGCTATTTTTAAAAAATTTCTCTTTCATTTTTTTCTTTCTTAATCCGCTTGTATTCTAAACTTCCTTCTCTCTCTCTCTTTTATCTCTCTGCATCTTTTCTCCTTCTTTCTTCTTTTCTCTCTCCTTCTTCCTTCCTTCCTTTCTTTCTTTCTTTCTTTTGCTTTTTTAATTTTTTTCTATAAATATTGCCCTCATATTCTGGGGGTAGTACGGTGCAAAATATAACATTTATTTTGCCCACATTACAATACCAAGCCCATAAAAATATATTGGAATCCTCTGACTGTTTTAGTGACATCATTAATACGATAGTAATAAATATTTTTCACTGCGAAGCGTATTATCTATTAGTTTTTAACTGCAACAAATGGGGAAATTCATGTTAAGACCAATTTTCAAATCGGTTAACAGCGTTTGTAAGTAATTAAGTGACATTTAATGACATCATGAATAAATAGATTTCGGTGGTGGAGATTCGTACTAATTCGTTACGACCTTTGGCTTCAAAATATGACCAAGGGAGTGGTTTAGGAGAGATAGCCATCTTTTTTGTTATCAGTTCTTGGCGTTGATAAAGATAGGAAGATGTGATTTAGAGAGTGGGCAAAGAATGAGGTATATATTCTTTCTCTTTATGTCACACTACGTCACGATATGTTATATTATTCTGTCTTCTTTTTTATAGTCTAACGAGATAAATGAATAAAAAGTACAAAGAAAGAGAATATATATATATATATATATATATATATATATATATATATATATATATATATATATATATATATATATTCTCTTTCTGTGTACTTTTTATTCATTTATATATATATACGTCACGATATGTTATATTATTCTGTCTTCTTTTTTTATTATCACGAGATAAATGAATAAAAAGTACGAAGAAAGAGAATATATACACACACACACACACACACACACATACACACACACATATATATATATATATATATATATATATATATATATATATATATATATATTCTCTTTCTGTGTACTTTTTATTCATTTATCTCGTGATAATAAAAAAAAGAAGACAGAATAATATAACATATCGTGACGTATATATATATATATATATATATGAAGAGAGACAGAGAGAGAGAAAATGTGTATAACTAATGTATATACTCCATTTATGTATTTATAATTTATTTGCCATTGAATTATGTGGCATTTTTTCATTCTATTTTGGATGTAATCATTATTTTTTGCTTTGGACGTTTCTTCAGGCATTGGCTTCGAAACTCCTTTAAAAACAAACAGTTTAATCAGAGAAGCAGATGTTGCCAAATGCTGTCAAGAATGTACACAAAACATTGCAGTCTTTTAACAGAATCAGATCTCTTTCTTGTTGTTGATAAAAAGATGACAAAAACATTACAAATTTAGAAGAAAAATTTATAACATTTCATACAGTTTGAAAACGGCGTTGAATCATCATCATCATCATCATCATCATCATCATCATCATCATCATCATCATCATCATCATCATCATCAGTCTCTTAACATCCGTTGTTCGACATACACCTTCCCCAGGATTCGCCACACTTCTCTATTGTGGGCGTCGCGGAGCCAGTACTTTCTGAATTTGTCAAACCTATTTCTCCGTCTAGTACTCTGTCAGCCGCGGTTGTGCATGTGATCCTTTGGGATCCATGTCATGAGTCGTGATGTCTGCCATTCTAACAACATGGCCTGCCCATTGCCTTTGAGTTTTCAATGGATTCTATCATGTCCCTGACTCTTGTCTTCTCCCAGATGTACTGTGCTGTCTTGTGGTCTCTCCATGTAAGGTTGAGCATAATTCACTCATGTGCACGTTGCATGGTTCTCAATTTGTGAGTCTGTCTCTTGGTTAGGTTCCATGTTTCAGCTCCATAAGTGACTATTGGGAGGATGCATTAGTTGTATACCCTCCTTTTAGCCTAACAATGTCGATATACTACAAACAGAAACGAATATATAGTATGTTTGCCATAAAGAAAAATACATTTATCGAGATCCTGCGTAATATGAATTATTTTTTCTGTATATATTTGTTGGACATAAACCGGTGATCATTTTCTATTTTAATTGTTATGATGAACCGATGCCCAACAATCAATGTCCCATGAAACAGGATTGCTTTGATTTCCGATTGCAACCTTATTGAATATTATGCAATAACCCCACGACCCTTTAAAACACAATAAACAAACCTAGGGCATAAGATTAATACATCTAAAAAAACACTCTACACTTCAAAAGCAGCTAATAACAAGACTTGTTAGTTACCCAATAAAAACAGTCAGGTGACCAATGTCTTTTGATTGCATGTCATGTCGGGGATGATCAATGAAAAAAATGGAAAAAGGGATGATCAATGAATAAGACATTTCTTTTGCCTTTTTGGGGCAGTGATTGTAATTAAAATTAGAAATCAAAAAATATGTGGATACAAAATGAGGGATCAATTTAGCATGAATCTTAATTGCAAAATGAGCCCCCATTTAAAATCTACTTGAGGGGATTTTTAAAAAAATTCCAAACTTAAGGATTGAATGATTAAACCACCACTCTTCTAGCTACATTGATGTACGCAAGCCATCCTCTCAGCCAGCCTGTCCGCCAGCAAGACCTGCTTAAAAACTGAGAGAGACCAGTATCGTAAATTACTGAAATCTAATATTCGTGGTGTAGAGTTAAGATCTTAAATGTGAATCATTCCTGGTATGAAATTGAGTTACAAAACGATCCACAACTTCATGACGATTTCAAAATATGATAAAATAGGTCTGGTTAGTCATTCAATAGAAACCGTCACGTGACCAATGTCTTTTTGCTGCATGCCGTGTTGGGGGTTATCAATGAAAACATTAGAAAAAGGGATGATCAATGAATAAGCTGACGCTACCAGGCACAAACTACGGGACTAATTTAACATGAAATTGCATTGTAAATTGGGCTCATCTAAAACCTAGTGGGGAGAGAATTTCCCAAAACAAACAAAAAAAACTCATTTTTTCTAGCCAAAATAAGAAGCAAGTGACCCCCAACACCCCAAGAACCATAAGTTCAACGACGCGCCCACCATCAATAGTGGTAGTAGTTGTAGTTGTAGAACTAATCTTCGTTTGAGTCAATAGTTTTTCATACTCGTAAAATATTGTGATATTGAAATATTATGCAGGTATTGATTTCAATAAAAATCGTAAATGGCCATTTTTGGCCCTTTTTATTTATAAAAATCCGGACTTCCTGCATTCTATTAAGACATTATTAGCAGCTGGTAAAATTTGATAAGAATAGTGTTCTTTTAATGACGTCACACCTTTTAATGGCACCACACCTTTTAATGACATTACATCTCTTCCGATATCTGTTTTTTAACATATGTGGGACCGACCAATCGACCAAAAAGCATTAAATAGAGATATGAAGATGCATCTAAAAAAGAAGAAAGTTTTGAAATGCTAATCATACTTTAATTAAGTAGATGTGGAACCCATTTCCCTATCAGTCTCTGAATTTTTAGTAGGGTCTTTAGCTGGCGTACTATAGTTGGATGATTATACAGCCAATAAAGAGCTTCTAAGGCACTTCTCAGATTTCTATAACATTATGCAAAAGATGTCATCGTTCTATCTTCCACACTATTAGAAAAATTGTGAAAAATCGATAAGCTGCTGAACTTACTATTTCCCTGACTTGAGCTCACGCCACAGGTCCAAAATTCAGTTACTCAGTCTGTCGTGTTATTTGACTTCCTCATGTTTAGAAATTTGATACTTTGGTGTTAGTTGTGAAACAGGGATATTTTCCACTGTACTGAGGGATCAACTACCCTAAGTGCAAACTCTAACCTGGATATTGAGAAGATAGAACATCGCACATCTTTTAGTGTTAACAATATACAGAGACAAATGAACGATTTTCCCCTTACAATCTCAACGCGGGAAATTCAGAAAATGGTTATTAAGATTCAAACACTTGACTCTATTTCAGAGCCTACACAGCAAAAAAGCAAAAAGAAGTTGAAGGGATCCAATTAAGTTTCCAGGTATGAACTAGATATTGGTGGCTGGTCTCGTAATTTCTTTTTTAATTCTTGAAATGTTTTTTTTTTTAATATTCTACCCGTAAATATAATAATATACTTTTTTATTGTTTTAAATTACTTACTTTAATTATATAAGTAATTACGTTGTATATGAAGTTTATACTGCTTTAAATTACCGTTGATATACGTAATAGTAGGAAATGATAATTTCTGTTCAACCTATGAGCCGGCAATGGCTTGGTCTCGGGGTGACTGGATTAAAGAGGTACAACTGTAATATTTAAATACGTCTGCATGGTTCTTTGGTGGGTATAGGACCGGTACTTTGAGCACTGTTTGGACACTCTGTTCAGTTCCAATATCTATGTACAATTTGAATTGAATAAGCCCTATTGATCTTTATTAACAGTGGTCTTTTCATTACGCAAACATTTGCTCTCTGTCCCTCAGTCTTTGTTCATCTTTTATATAGAAATACGGCCTCTTTATAAGCAAACTTATTCACCAACTCTTTGTCATATGCCCGTGTGAGCGCGGCTGCCCGACCACCACTACCCTCACCTCAACATATATATATATATATATATATATATATATATATATACATATATGTGTGTGTGTGTGTCTGTGTGTGTGTGTGTATATATATATGTTTATATATACATATGCCTTTCTGTGAACGATTTTCTTATTTCTCTTTTTTCTCCATCCATCTCTCTCCCTTGAATAAACTAGCGCTTGCCAAAAATCAGGACCCCGAAAAAAACCCTAGACCCGTCATTTTTCCAGATCACTGACCAAAGATGTCGACCCACGTTTGTCCGCACGCTCGATGGTTTTTCCCTGCAAGACGACGAAAATAAAAGTAATGGCGTCCGTTCTGGTCACTTTTCAAACGATGACACCGGACGCTCTATCATCTTGTCCTTTGTCAAGTTTCCGTATTATACGCCCGTCATTCTTGTATCTTTCGTCTGCATCATTAACTGCAATATCTGTTCATTTATCAGCGAAAGGTAACAGAATTGGCCGAGTGGTTAGAATGTTGGACTATCGCAATAAAGTCAAGCACATCTTTCGTTACCGATCATTGTAGCCCAGTGATAGAATCCACGCCTTCAGTTAGGTGGGTCGTGTTTCAATCCACCGCCGAGTCATACCGAAGAGTTTAAAAATGGTAAATGCCTCTCCAATAAGCACTCAGCACAAGGACTAGGATTCAGGGATTTCTCTCATGACTAAGGGGTTACAGCCCAAATAACATTGAACAAACCAGTTTTTGTAAGATCAATGGAGTTGAGCCAGCCAGAGGTGGGCCTTACTTATAATTTCCCGCCCTGTGATACCCGCGGTGAGGTTATGAGCCGAAAGCAATGATACGCAGATGGTTTTTGTTTAAGGTATCTGATCGGTTGGCACAATCCAGGTACCTGGTCGGATTAAACAATTTTTTTCCACATTGTACGCATTCTTAAGGCTCATACATTAATCTCCACTACTTTAGTAACCAAGTTTAGACAGTTATATTCTCCGGCCTTATTCATCTAACGCAATATCAAACGCCCTCTCGTTTATTAGAGCAGGGTAACATAATTAACAGTGTCTAAAATGTTATAGACGGCGTTTTTTCAGGTTGCTTCAATTAACTGGCCAGATCAGAAAACTCTTTCTTTTTATACGTATTATTTAGGCTCATATCATCATGTTAGTGGCTTTTATCACTAAGTTCACATTATTTCATGAACATCGACGATACCTTTCTCATCATTCTTGATGAATTTCTATCGCAAATCATCAGTAATACATTAAACATATAATAACCATTGCATATTAAAATATCCAACTACTGTAGCCCCACAAATTGGCTTGCCCGACCAACCAGCCAAGTAAGCTGCAGATTCTCTTCTCCTTGAGTGTCTGTATGTCTCTGGGTGGTTGGGTGTCTCCTGTCGCTCCTGTCCCCATTTTAGGGGCTACAGCCATAGAATCTTGCATGAATACACCACTAGGCACAATCTAAAAATGTTTGGTCTTTTCAAAAGAGTACTTTTTTTACATCTCTGTAGTAATTTTGAACCAACAATACCCAAATCTTCTGTGGGTATTTCTTTTAGATAGAAGATCCATTTTTCAAGATACTTTCAGGTAAGAGATATTTTTTCTTAGAAAATTTTTGTTAATTCTTCAGACAATTTCTTCTCAAACGCGCGCGGCTTACGGCAATTCATTTATGCGAGAGACCGATATATTCTTATTATAACCAAAATATTTTTTCACGTTTTCGTATCATACGCCCGTTATTATTGTATCTTTGGTCTGCTTCATTTAATGCAATGGCTGATGTCCATTCATTTATCTTTTATCAGAGAAGGGTAACAGAATGGGCTAGATGGTTAGAACGTTGGACCTTTTCAATGGATCTCAGACTTTATAGTACAATGGCAGGCTAAGAAATATATTTGACACGTGTTTACTTTACTCCATTAAGATATGAATATACATTGGTACTTGTCATTACAGTCAATAATTGAACAACCATAGCGACATGTAAAAAATTCAATCGGAGAATGAATATGGTCTGAATAAATTCTATTTATGACATCACTGGCGTTTTTCCCTAGAAAACATCTTAAATTGAATAGGAAAAAAAATCTAGAAATATCTAGATTTTGAAGAATCTAGATATTATAAATCCGTCGAAATGGTGCCCCAATGGTCGAAAAATCTTTTTAGATTTTTTTATGGGCAGATTTAGTGGAGTACTGATGCCAATTTTAAAGTCTGGAGACAAAAAGGTATGACCATGAGCTCTGAAACACTCAAACTCTTGAACAAACATACAAACAAACACATAAACACACTCACGTATAGAAAAGGAATCCTACACCATCTTTGATAGCTACGGTTGTCCAGTAGACGCGTAGCCGACTTCATCATTAAACGGAAGTTGACGTTACAGTTTAAACCCAACTCCTTACGAGCGATATTACACGCTGATAATAATTTATTGCTATGAAGTGCCAGTAGCTAAATAGTTAAAAGCGGCCAGGCGTACACTGGACTCCCTCTGGCCAGAGGGTTTGAGTTCGATTCTCACTGTTGTCTTGCTCTTTATCTTCTAATTATGTTCTTAAATTGTTATTGTAGGATTTAGTTCGGATTCAAAGTTGCAATACAAAGCAACTGGAAATTGAGATGAAGGTAAAGAGTAGTCAAAAATTAATAATAATGTTGCAATACTTAACCCAAGAATAAAAAAAAAAATAAATAGACGGACAACGGAGATTATTGGAATGAAAGAAAGAATGAGAAGATACTGGCAAGTGGTGAGGAAAGAACAGGAGAAAACATTTTGGTTATCAATACCCGTGGAATTTCCACGAGCTCAGCTATTTGTAATAAACTCACCGATGTCTCCCGTTCAACTTGCTTCCGATGACCAAACTCTTTCTTCCTTCATCTACGTCTTATTTCGGCTCATATCCTCATCTCAGCTGCTTCTGTTACCCTGGACCGTTATATTCTCCGACCTTCTTCGGAGGGTACCCACACTAAACTGATTCTAATCTCGTGGGGAGGAGAAATTAATATCACTTTTCAAACAGAAGGACATATTGAAAAGAAGGCATTTTTCTCACCTTCATCAACAACACCAGTCCACTTATCAGTGCTGCCAATTTAGCATTTTTTGTGCTAAATTTAGCGTGTTCGGTAATGCAAATATTCGAAATCGAGTGCTATTTTCAGCTATTTCTTCTGCTCCATTTTAGTTGATTTCTAGCAATTTTACAGCCATTATTAGCCATTAAAATTGCCATAAAACGGCTACTTGTTTCCAGTGCATTTTGGTGTTTTTGACTATTTTCTCGAGGTCGATTTAGCGCGAAAAATGTTCTGAGTTGGCTACACTGCCAGAAATGTAACCGAAGTCAAATACTTGTAAGCGACCGATGTTTGTTCCGAATAAATGGTTGCCATTTGGTTATACTTCATCTTTATTCGTAGTCTTCATCAAATGCCAACCTCTTGACGTTGCAGTCAGAGAAGAGTTATGGATCCGCCATTGGATAAGAATTGTAGCGCGGAGGGATTCGATATATGTTCGAGCAGTGGTGCGGTTCATTTCATTCGGTCATCGAATCTCGTGCGTTCTGGAAGCCCTGGAGCGTATTTGCCAGTTTTTAAATCCCAATACTTCATTCTTTTATTTTTAATCAAATCCTACGGCAAGAAATGCAGGAGACTGTCCAGTCCCCGGAGTTCATTCACATTCGTGATCTCTATTTTTGAAAGATATATAGTCCCTAAATGTCTATAAAAGCCCCTAAGATGTCTATTAAAATAATTATATCTGAGTTTAGGTCTTCGGAGACGAAACTATCCGACTTGTATCGAATCTAAAACCGATTTGACCGTCAACAAATAATTTTCCCTGGCCGAAAGACAACAATATGTTCAATAAAGGATCGGTTATTCGTTTGCGTGCAACAGAAAATACTATCAAAAGAAATGGCAGATAAAAACTCACGATTAATCTTTCAATAGCAATTTGTTAGTTTGTCAAAGGTTTTGGATCATATAATCCAACAGTATAACTTATTGCTATCATTCTATTACTTATAATTGCTGCTTTTAAAAGTGTCTACGAATCTCAAGAAGACACTTTCCGGTCGGTCGGTCGGTCTGTCGTTCGGCCCGAGTTATGTTAAATAATAGAAATAAGAAAGAAATCAAATGTTATGATGTCATAATTGGATGCACGAGTTGGGCAATTTTTGCATTTATGGCTGAAGATAGCAAAAGTGGCCAAAACTGTAAAATAGAATGCACGAGGTCAGCATTTTTGTATTTATGGTCAAAAATGGCCATTTACAATATTTATCAGAAACAGAATATATCAACCAATCAGAACATAGAAAGCTTTCCTGTCCAATGAACAAGCAAATCATCGGAACCCCATTTCGAAGCTGATTGGAAGCTACGAATAATAGTTTCCCTTCCCTATTTAAAAGTAGAGCGTTCCTAAAAAAACATCCGTAAGCCAATACTTTCCAGACGGACCTCGTGCATTAAATTGTTAGTGGGTACCTATCAAAGCGTGATGGTCTGCAACATCTTCTCACCAACAACATTTCGTTATAAGTAAATGGCATAAATTCTCTGGAAAAACAAGACTACAACTAACAAGACATTGAATTTCATTTGTCATCTTTTCTAACCAATCAGAAAAGAGAAAACATTCCTGTCACATCAACACGCAGACCATCTGAACCAACTTTTTTTATTATAAATAATTAAAGGTTGGCTCTATTTTTCATTGGTCGTTTGATTTTCTTCTGTGTTTACACTTTATTTAAACCGGTGGTCACCTTCCTGTGAGATACCACTCCTAGTGGGCGATTCAAGCTTTTAACTGGGCGATAAACCCAATACTCAATCACAAGTTATGTCTGCATTCGACGCCACAAACTATCTTAATTTTTGAGTGCGTCATTATTTTTTGTTATGGCTAAGAGTGCGTTATCACACAGAATTCCAGTCAAAACTATTTTTTCAAATTTTTATTATTGTCTTAATATAAAATAAATACATTGTATATTTACATTTTGGAGCCTTTGTACGAGTTTTGGGGCTTATACTGTTACCTAGTTACTTGGAAATGATATCTACACTATTCAGTCATTTTTAACAACTATAGCCACTTTTAGCTACATAAAATAGCCGTTAAGTGGTTACGTGAATTTTAAATATAGGTGGGCGGTACGGAAATTTTACTTCCATAAAAGTTTCAAAAGTGGGCGTTGGGAATAAAAAATTTGGCAAGCACACACTCATTTTTGAATATGAAAATTTCTTTAAGTGTGACCTAATCTTTATTTCCAATCCCTGTAGCGAACTAACGATAGTAGAATGACGATTTAGGGGCTGCAATAAAAAGTATCTGAAATTAAGATGAAGGAAATACGAGTCAAAAATTAACAATTCATTTTAGGAGTTTCTGAATTTTTTGTAAAACAAGTCTGGTTACTCAGTCAGCAAAAATCGTAATACGACAAAGGTCTTTTGGCAGCATGCTGTATTTGAGTTGATCCTTGGGAAAAAAAGCCTGAATTGAAAACAAACAAGCATGAACGCTGGGCACCAACTATGATCCAATTTAGCGTAAAATTACATTGCAAACAGGACTCACCTTTAAAACCTATTTAGAGGGAGAATTATTTAAAAAAAAGTTTTTTTACATATAAGGAGTAAATATTTATAGTTTCAGCCATCTGGCTCCAAAACAAGAAAGACAGAAAGAAAAACAAAGGGAGATGAAAGAAACGAAGGAAGAAAAGAGGAATTCGATCCAATCAGCATTCTTAGGTATTGGCAATCCTGGTCTATTCTTGAGGGAAATAACAATTAAGAACCATTCCAGTATAAGTAATTATTTTACCATGAAGGAATGCTGTACTTGCTAGTGTGTAAGTCGATTTCCCCCGGCTACGTTTGGATTCAAGGGGTCAATGATTGCATGGATATGACTTCTGAGTAGGGCTGAGTCAGCCTATACACCAACTACACGACGGCTTGGTATCCTAGATATTGAAAGGCCCACAAATAAATCACAATATAGAACTTTATCACTATACCCATAGAGAAAAGTTCAATAATACATTAAATAATAATCTAATAAATTCAGAACTAGAATAAAAATGATTATTATAGGTACATATCTTATGATGCTTATGTTTCAATATGAATTTCACAATTAAAAAATTATTTTTACTATGTTTATCTTCAATGTGAATTTACTGTTCGGATCTCATATGATTTCAATATGGTGGGGCCCGAATCATAGATGGCGGTCGGCCAATTGTTGTCTGAATCTGGCACTGCTTTTTAAGCTCTGAATCAAAGTTTTCATCGCAGTATAACCTTAGCCCCAATAATAATAATGTTATTCGGTATTTCTAAATTTTTAGTTAGATGAATATTTAATCTAACACCTTTTCAGACATCTTTTTAAATCTCGGAGAGGCCTCTCACATGCAATAAGAGACCGTCAACAGAAACTGTCTTCAAAACTGTCTACATTTTTGTGCAGTTTTCAAGTTGGTCTTGCTGGTTAGTTTGCTATGTATGTATTACATGTACAGACTGCACCAATGGAGCTAGAGGACTGGAAATTCAAACCTTTCCTCCTACTCAAGTCTCCAAAAGACCTTTTTTTTTTGTTTTTCAAAATCCCTTGATACTTTTTTGGAGGGTTGGTTCAATTTGCAATGTAGGCTAGAGCAAAATTGATCCCTCAGTTTGTGTCCACTTGCTTGTTTTATGAAAATTTGTTCTTCAAGTGACCAGAAGTAAATTATTCATCATCATCATCATCATCATCATCATCATCATCATCATCATCATCAGTCTGTCAGTCTTTTGACGCCCGTCACTAGACATAGACCTTCCCCAAGATTCACCGCACCTCTCTATCATGGGCGTTGCAGGGCCAGTATTTTCCGAATTTGTCTAGTTCATCTCTCAATCTTGTATTCTGTTGGCTTCAGTTTCACATGTGATCTCTGAGGATCCATGTTGTAAGTCATGATGTCCATCAGTTGTCTGTCATTCTTGCAACATGACCTGCCCATTGCGATTTAAGTTTTCTAATAGATTCTATGATGTCTCTGACTCCTGTTTACTTCCTGATATACTGTGCTGTCTTGAGATCTCTCCATGTGAGGTTGAGCATGATTCTGTTATGTGCTCGTTGCATGGTTCTCAGTTTGCGAGCCTATGACTTGGTTAGGTTCCATATTTCAGCTCCATGTGTGACTACCGGAAGGATGCATTGGTTGTATACTCTTCTTTTTTAGGACTATTGGGATCGTCTTGTTTTTGAAGGTTGGGCTCGCTCTGCTGAAGGTTTTCCATCCTAGGGTGATTCTTTGCTTGATCTCTTCCTCTGTCGTGGGTTTCATAGAGATTCGTTGCACAAGGTAAATGTAGTGGTGTACTATTTTGACAGTTATATCCTTATTCTCAATGTGATCGTTGCACGTAATCACCTCTTTTTCAAATTATTTTAATTGATTACCCCAACATAGCATGCTGGCAAAAGATGTTAGTTTTCTGACGGTTTCTATTGAGTGACTAACCAGACCAATTTTTATCTATTCTTGAAAATCTACTTCGACTTTTACTCCTGATTGAAATTGAAATTACACATTGTTTGCCTAAATTGGAAGCTCAATATCTATATGGGTTTATACATATGTCTGATATTACTTACAGTGTCGCTCATAAATGGGTCACACCCTTACTGCTTTTTTTTAATAGAAAATTGATTTTTTTTAGATATTTTATTTCCTGTAAACCAAACATAGCATGATTTTATCTCTTGTAGTTTAACATTCCACAATCAAAACAAATCCTAAAAAAGAGTATTCAACCAATGTATCCTCCCGATAGTCACCTATGGAGCTGAAACATGGAACCTAACCAGGAGACAGACCTGCAAACTGAGAAGCATGCAATGCGCGCATAAGTGAATCAGGCTTAACCTTACATAGAGAGATCACAAGACATCACAGTATATAAGGAAGAAAATAGGAGCCTGAGACATCATAGAGTCTATTAGAAAACTGAAATGGCAACGGGCAGGTCATGTTGCAATAATGGCAGATAACCGATTGGCATCGCGACTCATTGATCCCTAGACACCACATTCGAAACTGAAGCCAACAGAACACAAGATGGAGAAATGAATTAGGCAATTTCAGAAAATACTGGCTCTGCGACGCCCATGGCGCAGAAATGTTGCGAATCCTGGTGAAGGTCTATGTCCAACAGCGAACGATACATCAATGATAGTGATGATGATGATTGATGACCAAACTCAACAGTATTGAAACTCTGTTACCAAAATATTTTTAGTTTCAGTGCTGGAGACTTTGGTCATAAATTATACCCGACAAAAGACAGTCTTGGGAATTTGCGTATCATGTTTGGTGTACTTTTATATTCGTTGTCCCGGGTAGCTGTAGTGGTCAACTTTCTCCAGTTTTGCGTTTTTGATTTTGATCGTTGTGAGTTTATTTCCGGCTTGATTGTTTCACGTGACATTTGTTTTGCTGAAAGGGCCCCGAGTCTTTATGAACCCCGGAGAAAATAGACCACAATATCTACCTAGGAAAATATCCATGAAATCCCCAAAAGAAAAAGAAATCAAACGAAGTATCACTCTAGGAGGGCAAGATTTCGGTAGAGCAAGCTCAACCTTCAAGAACAAGAAATTTCCTAAAACGTCCTAAAAGGAAGGGTAATCAATCAATGCATCTTCCCGATTGTCACCTATGGAGCTGAAACACGGAACTTAACCAAGAGACACACAATCAAATTGGGAACTATGCAATGTGCACACGAAAGAATCATGCTCCGTACATGCAGAGATCACCAGACAGCTCAGTATATCAGGGAGAAAGCAAGAGTCCTAGACATCATAGAATCCATCTGAAAACTCAAATGGCAATGGGCTGGTCATGTTGCAAGAATGGCAGATAACCGATGGGCATCAAGACTCACAACAGTGATCTCCAGGGATCAGATGCGAAACCAAAGCCGGAAGAATACAGATGGAGGGATAAACAAGATGAGTTTAGAAACTCCATGACCAAGAGATCTGGTGAATCCTGGGGGAGACCTATGTCCAACGTCGAATAATAAAAGTCTGACTGAAGATGATGACATGTATATGCTTGTAAAATACTTCTCATTCGTGACGGTGCAAGTATCACCCCAGCTTTGCCTTTTGACAATGCGAATATTTCTATTCCTAGGCAAAGATAATGATAAGGTCAATTCGGTGGGGGTCGGAGTGAGACCTTACCTTCCCACTGCCAAGGAACAAAGTCCTATTTTTGCGTTTCGTTCTCAATTCATGGTAAAGCCAATATCCCCCTAAAACCATTCACTTTCGCATCATTTCCTTTCGACCGGTGACCCCCGAACCAGGCATGAGGAACACAATTACCATGTCTTTTCAGAATGCTATTAATCTAGAATCAATCACCATTACAAAATGAACGTTTAGCGATGCTTCTGTTAATCGAGGGTAGCGAACGACATCCGTGTTTGAAGGTCAGGGAAGCGTTCCTCTCTCTCCACCGAGGCCAGCCACTGAGTAAGTAATGGGAGAGAGAGAGAAATAGAGATTGCATGAGGAATGAGGAAGGAAAGGAAGGGAAATTGAGAAGGAAAAGAAAAAAGAAAAGGAAGATAAAGATATGTAAATGTGAAAAAAAGCGTTCCTCTCTCTCCACCGAGGCCAACCACCGAATAAGTAATAAGAGAGAGAGAGAGAGAGAGAGAGAGAGAGAGAGAGAGAGAGAGAGAGAGAGAGAGATATTGTATGATCAAGAATGAGGAAGGAAAGGAAGAGAGAAAGAGAAGGAAAATAAAAAAGAAAGTAAGGTAGAAAAGACACGTAAATTTGAAAAAAGCGTTCTTCTCAAGTGAGTGTCAAGAGAAAGAGAAAGAAAAAGAATGCGTAAACGAAAGGAAGGAAAAGTTGGAGATTGCGAAAGAAAAAGAAAAAAATAAGAAGAGTGAGGAAAGCAGGAAGGTGAATGAAAAATAAAATTGGGAAAGGAAAGCCCTCCTCTTCATTTAGGCTATCGGGTGAATAGCGAGAGAGAAAATGATTGTGGAGTCGAGAATGAGGGTGGAAAGAAATGAAGAAAAAGAAGAATCAAGGGTTCAAGAATGAGGAAGGAAATAAATAAATAAGGTTTGTAAGAAATGAATGAAAGAGGAAAAAAGGATTCTAGTGGGGAGAAATGTGTGAAAAAGATGCAAAAGAAAAGAACGAAGGAGATAATGAATGAAAAGAAAGAGAAATAGGTCGAGAGGAAAGGATTGTAGAATTGAGAATGAGGAAAGAAAAATTCGAAAAAAAAAGAAATGAGAGGAAAATATGAAAGACAGAAAAGGAGTAGAGAAGGAATAGGTGAGGGGAAATGAAAGAAAAACAAAGGAACAAAGGAAACAACGAATGAAAATAAAGAGAAATACACAGAGAGGGAAAAGGGGTGTGAGAAAGGAAAAGAAGGAGAAGAGTAACAAAAGGGAAAAAATGAGAGAGAAAAAGAGTAGATGAAGAAGAAATGGTTGGAAATGAAGGAAAATTAAAGAAAGGAAGGAAATAACTGAAAAAAAGAATGAAAAAATACAGAGAGGGAAACAGATTGTGGGATTGAGAATAAGGAAAGAAAAAAAGCATGAATGAAAGGAAGAAAAAGGGAAAGAGGGGAAAGGTAAAAGAGATATTTAATTGCAAGAGGGTATAATGAATGATAGAAAATAGTGAGAGATAGAAAAACATAGAGAAGGAAGAAAAAACGGAAGAAAAGAAGGTTAGAAGGAAAATGAGGAAGGAAGAAAATCGGGAGAGAAAAGGCGAAAAGAACAATGAATAAATGAGGGGGAAAAAGAGAAGTAATTATCTAGAGTATAGAGCTTGAAATTTAATGGGTGCTCACTCTGATGCAACCATGTGCCAGACCAGTAAGTTTTCACAAAAGCTTGTCCTCCAGACCGATTGGCTAGTGTATTGGTCTTGATTTGTACCCATCGTTCCACTCTCATGTAGGCCTATGCTCCAATGGTTTCAAAGCTTCAAAAGCCCAAGCATCCCTACTTCAAAAGAAATATTCTGGCGGGAACTATTTTTAGCATTTGGTTTTTAGACCAATTAATGAACTTCAATAAAAGATATGCTTGACCCGATCATATTAATTCAAAATGGATTACATTTATTTGAATTCCAATATATGGCGAAGGTTTGTGTACAATAAGAACGGTTTTGATAGATGTGAGTTAGATAATGATATTTCCCTGGCTCAAAGTTTGCAATGATAGGCTTAGAGGAAACAGTGCTACGGACCCTCAGGCATTATTCATTGGAACCCCAGGGGTCCACAGACCCCTGTTTCAAAACTACTGTGCTATACTAATAAATGGTTACGAAGCTCGTTGACTGATATATATAGCTTGGTCGTCACTGGGAGCCACTGCTACTGTAGTCGTGTACCAGACTAGTCATCATCATCATCATCATCACCACCACCATCATCATCATCGTCATCAGTCTTTTAACGACTGTCGTTGGACATTGACCTTCCCCAGGATCTGCCACATTTCTTTATCGTGGGCGCCGTGGAGTCAGTATTTTCAGAATTTGTCTCTCCATCTTGTATTCTGCCGGCCTCAGGAATCCATGCTGTGAGTTGTGATGTCTATCGGTTGTCTGCTATTCTTGCAACATGACCAGTCCATTGTCATTTAAGTTTTCTAACAGATTCTATGATGTATCGGACCCCCGTTTTCTTTCTAGCATACTGTGCTGTCCTGAGATCTCTCTATGAGATGTTGAGCATAATTCTCTCGTGTGCGCACTGCATGCTTCTCAGTTTGCAAGTTTGTCTCTTGGTGAGATTCCATGTTCCAGCTCCATAAGTGACTATCGGGAGGATGCATGGGTTGTATACTCTTCTTCTTAGGATTATTGGGATCGAGTTGTTTTTGAAGGTTGAGCTTGCTCTGCCGAAGGCTTGCCATCTTAGGGTTATTCTCTGCTGGATTCATTCTTTATTGTTTGGTATCCTGTCTAACATAGCCATGTGCCAGACTAGTGAATAATCGCAAACCTCGTCAAAGTGATCAGATGGTTCGTGTTTAGAGCTTGATCTTCACTGGATTGTTTCGCTGTGAACAAAGTTTGACGGGAAAACCAGTTGGCTACAGCATTGAGCTCGGTCCTCAGTAGAAGCTCCAATACAGTGGCCTTGTGCCAAACTTGTAAATGATTAATAAGGCAAATTGAAGCTGCATGAAATATGGAAGAAAAAATTGTTGAAAGATAAAGAATTCCAAACGAAGGAGAAAGAGCTAGAATGAAAGAAAAATGATTGAATGAGTGACTGAAGGGGGGCGGAGGAAGAATTTTTTTCTTTTGCAGGAGATGGGTGTTGTCTTGAAGACTTGGATGCATGTTGGTGGGGGGGGAGAATAAAAATGGAAGATTTCAGGGGGGTGGTAAGGGGTTGAGATGTAAAATGACCAACAACTGAAGGAAGGCGAAAAAGGAAAAAAATAAAAAAGAAGAAAAAGTTATTCTTATTCGGTGTTGTCGTCTTGAAGACGTGGCTGCATTAGTCGGGTGATGGGGATGGTGGGGGGGTGAATGAGAATGAAAGATTATTTTTGGGATGCGTGGGGCAGACGTGGGGATGGGGTGGGGGCGTGGCTGAAGCGACCAGATTCTTTGACAGCCAATGACATTAATAGCCCGGATGGAGCTGTAACAGATGTTGCTAGATTAACAGGATACTTTCGAAAAACGTCTGCTCCTCTCTCGCATAGTTGAAGAAAAACAAAACCTTGTCAGTGCAGAAAAAAAAGAGCCAAAGAAAGTGGGAGGAAAAAACCTTTGATTTTCAAATTAGTCAAAATCACTATGCATCCTCTTGGAAAGAAATAAAAAAATTACCACAAAAAACATTAAAAAAAAAACCCTAAAAATTTGTTTTGTCTCTCTTGTGTTTTTGTATCCATGAACTACCGCGCGTATGAGTGAGACTAATTATCTTATAATAATATATGTATACACTGATAAGCCCAAACATTATGACCACCTGCTTAATAAAGTGTTGGTCCTTCATGGGCCGGTAAAAATGCTCTAAACCGATCAGACATGGACTTTACAAGACCTTTAAGGGTTTACCTTGAGATCTGGTGCGAAGATGTTAGTAGTATGTCCTGTATATGTCTATCAGGTTGCCTCCCTCTCTCGCTCTCTCTCTCTCTCTCTCGCTCTCTCTCTCTCTCTCTCGCTCTCTCTTTCTCTCTCAGATATATAGATATGAATGTGCACATGCATGTGTTTGTGCATGTGTATATATATATATACTAATCAGGAATACAATATAATGTGATATGATATAATACAGTATCCGATGTGTAATGTGTTTGATTAATAAAATGCTTGATACATTCAACATTAAACATTAAGTTGATTTAGAGTAGAGTTTACAATATAATGAGGTGAATACAATGAAGTAAGGATTCGCTACGCAAACTTGTTTTTGCTTCTGTCTTGTTTGGGCTTCTTCAGGCGAATGATACTTCAACCTGAAGAATCCCAAACAAGGCACAAACATGAACATTTAGATGTATAAATCTTTTTTGACTATATATATATATATATATATATATATATGTGTGTGTGTGTGTGTGTGTGTGTGTGTGTGCGTGCGTGTGTGCGTGTGTGTGAATTCTAAATGCTAAACATTAAAAAACTTTTTCAAAAGCTCTCCCTGTTTCAGATAGATTTTGTTATTATGGTACAATGTAGAAATTGTCTCTTGTCTAGATCATCAGTTGTTTACTATGTAACCGTTTGGGGGATTTTAAAAAACAAAACAGTTATATTACATGAAGTTTGTCATTTTACATAGGGTATTATGTGTGTTGTATATTGATGTTATTTCATATTTCATATCATTTATTTTCTTTAAAAACAGGGCTTATATACGTAGGTTACTCAAAAAACGTATTTTACGATGAGGGATCAGGAAGTAAAACAACAGCCGTGACTCACTGTTCGTGTCATTTCTATTGAATATGCACCCACTATATATATTCATAATTATAAATTGCATTATATTGTATTGAAACAATTTAAAACGATCTTCGTCATTAAACAGTAAATGTATCATTTGGCCAAGACAACGTAAATAAAATAAACAAACTAAAGAAAATGTGCAGGAAAAGAGATTTTCTCCAATTTGTCCATTCTATTTACGTTGTTGTGGCCAGATTATACGTTCACCGTGTAATGATGGGAGATAATTTCAAATGGAGTTTCAATGTAATATAACGCAATACATACATACACACACACACACATATATGTATATATATATATATATATATATATATATATATATATATGTGTGTGTGTATATATATATATATATATATATACATACATATATATATATGTATATATATATATATTGCTGAGTCAAAACAAACATCGTGATCTTAACAGAGCATACTTTAACTCCTGATATCCGATGAGTACATTGGGAAGTACTGCAACACGATGAAGTCTCCTTCATCTTCCTTGACCCATTCACGTGCAATTCATGCAATTTGGCAATACTTGTTGTCCTCCTGGAAGAATACTGCTGTCATGAAATGGTGTAACTGGTCTCCAATTATGCTGAGGTAGGTGGTACGTGACAAAATACCTTCCACGTGAACGATGTGACCCAGTGTTTCCCAGTAAAACGTTGCCCAAACTATAACAACTCCCTCTTGTAATTTGTTGTTTTCATGGTGAATTATGCATGAGTGAATACATCGCTTAATTCATCCTTTCTAACCGTCCAGTTCTGCACAGGGGATGGACAGACCATCTACTTCTAGGCCTGGAGCGAAGGTTTTGACCCTACCAATTAGTACCAGAAGGAAATTCGAGTTTATAGCCACAGTGAAGAATTGTAATACAACGAAACAGTTGTCTGTGGATGACGCAATAATATATATATATATATATATACTCTTCCATAGGAATAGAGTACTCTGGTGGATGGGGAGTATAAGCTAAGACAAATGTATCGTTTAAACTCAGCCTAACTAACCATCCAGTTCCCTAGCACAGAGGTAGGATACCGGCCTCCGAGTCTGAAGCAAAGGATTCAATCCTGCCTCGTGGTACTGGATGGGATGGTGGATAGTCTATAGCCACATTGAAAGTTGTAATACATCGAAACAGCAATCTGTGGATGATATATATATATATATATATATATATATTCAAACTCAAACTCAAACGTTCAAACTCAGGCTAAAGCAATCTGTGTTCACTTTGCCCGGCTACTCGAGGGGGCAGAAAACATGAATCCATCACTTTTCCCCCTGCAGGGTTGGGAGAAAAAGATGATTTAGTGGCAACACGATAGACATCCCACTCGTGAAGAAAGTTGCACTAGCTGCCAATTGTAGTGTGAGCTACTGTATGTTCTGTATGTCAAATGGCACCATTGACGGTGTTGCATTCGGAGAACCCGGGGTGGGCACCAACGAATGATGAAACAATCTTTTTTTTTTTATATGAAGACATTAAGTTTGTGTTACATGAACCAATTGTACTGCACCAGTATCCTTAATTGATTATAAGCTTCGAACTTTTTAGCCCCAACCTCCAGTGCTTGGTGAGAAGGCCCGATCTAGGGAGGGGCAAATACTCCGTTTGCCCCTCAAGCGGAAACCCTTGCCTCTAGGGTAAAATAGCGAACCGGAAAAATCCAACCCCTTGTTTTTATGGTCTCTGGTTAAGCTACGACGTGCCTAGCAAATTGGAAATGGATTATAAATATTCACGTAAAATAACACCATGTCACCAGCGGCCAGTTTGGGTTCAGATTAACCATTTTAGTTTACATGCAAAAGGGTTGCTAAATATTCAGGGGATTTGTGGGCTCATGGGGCTTTGCTCTTTAAGGGCAACATTTAGTCAGATTTGTCAGTAGAAATGCAGTAGGTGAAGTGCTATTCATAAACCTTTTGTTGTGCTCCTCTATTAGGGGCCAAGGGCCTTTTCTAGATTCCCCCTCCCCAACGTTGCAGACAGGATGCATTTAGATTAGGGGATATGTAACATTGTGCATTGGTTAATGTAATGAAGCAATTGAGAATTTTTCTGAACTCTAACTGGCCACATATTTCAGACATTATCACAACGTTATGGTAAAAAAAAAATCCCACATCTAGGTAAATACCAAAACACTTTCTTTCAATTAACTATAAGTATAGTAGATATAAGATTTCTTTAAATATCACTCTAATTGAGAAGCACTATAATGCGCGTTCTTCCAACACCTTCCTGAAATTTTGAATAAACGTTTCCTTAAACGCATAAAGGAACATTAATGTATTGTTACAAGGCAACGTCTTGCATTGTCGTCTGCTAAGTCCTGAGGAAGTTATGGGGATTCTACAAAGAAACGTTTATGCAATGTTTCAAGGCAATGTTTTAGTAACGTTATGGGAGGTCGTGAGGATTCTTCAATAAACGCTTACGTAACGTTACAAAGCAACGCTTTTTCAACGCTAGTTGCAACATCGCGGGGATGTTATGCAAACTCTAAGAAACGTCAATATAACGTTACAAGAAGTCAACACAACATTGCACAAGCGTTATAGTAACGCCAATTCGTTAGCTGGGAGCTCCGCCTCTGCTTACCTATGAATTATATGGAGTTAATGAGTTTGTAAACGTGTGCGTACACGTATTCAAACACACATTCAGTGATTAGTTTTGCCACTTCTGTCACGGTTAGTATTCCTTTTCGTGGATAGGAGAAACATCCAATCATTTTGGTACAATTATTCACAGCGGACTAGCAATTAGGATGACACCGCCTGTTGAATTCATTCTTCTCGCTCTCTCGTTTTTTTCTCCTTCTATAATCTCTTTTAATTCATTCACTTTTTCTTCCTTTCTCTCTTTTTGTTTTCATTTACTCAATGTTTTCCCCTTTCTCTCGTTTTCTTCATCCCAACTACCCTCACGGGGCCCGGAAAGTGAGGAATGCAATCTATTAAAAACGTCTTAATAAAGAAAACGAATCTGAATTTAATATCGTATATACAAAACCGACATCTCCACGGTCGTCAGCGTAGTAAATAGAAATAAATTAATATAATTTGGAACGGAGAGGCAACTATTTCTGTTGGGTTGTCTAGAAAATAATGACGTTTTTTTCTGACATTTATACGCCATTTACTACAAGTCGGTCGCTACATGTCATATAATAGAATAATTATTATTAGAATTTGTCAATCAAAACTGTCTTCATTACTATCAACATAGGTTTCTTCAGTTTTCAAGTGAGTTTTGGCTGGTTGGCTATCAATGTATGAGTTGTGCAGACTAGCCACACCAATGGAGCTTTTTTTTTTTTACATTTGCCAAAACTGTGTTCAATCGGGTTAGACCCACTTTGTGAAACCCTTTTGCCATCACTTGATTTTTTCGTTCAAAAATTCTATTCTTCTGAAAACACTATTACTTTCTGGACAACCTAGTACCATCAAAAAGGATAAAAAGCCTATGAATAAAAATATTTCTCAGTACCTATTTATCTACCTAATGTATACGTAGGTTTGGGAGGAAAGTGTCCAGTTATTTAATATCGACGAAAAAATAGCTCTAGAAATGGTGCCTTAGTTCTCTTCAAAGTACTCGCCTTGGGACCTAACACACTCATCCAAGCGTCCCTCCTGCTCTTTAAAACAATCTTCCAAGTCCTCTTTCGTGATAACCATCAGGTATCTTCGGTTACAACAGACAAAAAGACGGAAATCGCTGGAAGCCAAATCTGGACCAAAGTGGGCTGAAAGACGTGGGGTTTTGCCCAGACCTCAAGAATGGGCAGGCTAGATAACTGTAAATGTGCTGGTCACATAGTGCATGAGCTCATTCAATAACATCTTACTGCCGACTGAATAACTCCACGGGAGATTTCCAGTTCATGAATGTGTAGTAAGGTATCATAATTGGTTGGTAAGTTATAACTGGTTCTCGAGATATTCAAAATGCTTATATTTCTATGTTTCTCCCCCAAACACACTGAATATACTGTCACAAACCCCTTGCTACCCATGGATAGATAAATGATTGCACAAGCATAGAAAGGCAACGTCAATTTCATTCAATATTGTTATAGGTATTGATGCAGATCTTTAGTTGCTAACGAATCGCTTTATCCCTGGAAATGGCCCACCCGAGCAACCAGTCAAGTTGGCTACACGTTTTTCTCTCTTTTAATTCGTGTGTGTGTTTGTGAGGGGGCATTCCTGGTCACTTTTTTAGCCACAATCAGAAACGTTTGCATGAGTACACTACAAGGTGCCATCTAAAAACGAATTTATTTTATTTTCCAAAAAAGGGCGCTAGGGGTTCTCTATGCTCATTTTGGACCAATTGTGCTCAAATCGTGGACTGGTATTTCTTTTAGATAATTTTAGATGAAGGCTCTATTTTTTAAAAAGATAATTTTAGATATTTGCTGATATAATTATTTCTGGTACACACACGATTCATTCGTTCAAGGTAAAGATATCGAAATTAAATTTCCACCTGTACTCGAGGTTGTGTGGAGGGATTTGAGATGGCGGTGGTACTATTTTGTCCATCGTTTCTAAAATTGCCATTATTCTTCTTGAGCCATAGTAGTATAATCCACTTGAGGATTGTTTGACTCGTCGGTCATTTTAAGGAACACTCTGTCGGTTGCCAGTATCTCAAGATACTGGACAAGGGGTTGGACTTCTCTGTTTGAATTTTGTCCGTCCCCTAAACTAGTTAATCCACTCGCATAGTTTATTTGCTAGTATGTCTGCTCTATGCGCAGAAGGTCCTGTGTTCGATTCTCGGTATGAACAAAGTGTGCGGAAAAATCTTCAGGAACATGATCTATCAACCCGAACCCCCCTGAGAATAGGATGTGACACAGGGTCTGTTTCATGGAAAGATACCACACACGTGTACGTGTGATATGGTCCATCCTAAAATTCCAACACAAGATATTGTTGGGTATTGTTGGTCAACAATGGCCGTAGTGACCCAAAGTGCACACAATGGCAAATCGAGTACACTCCAAGCTGAGTGATTAGGGTGGAAGTATCCCTACGGTGGACTTGCATCCTGCCAATGTGAAGGTCATATAATGTTGTCTCGACCAGACATGAAACTACGCGAGTTGCACCCTGCCAAGGTGGGAGTCATAAAAACTAAACTTGGTATTACGCGAATATCATTAAGTTGCATCCTGCCAAAGTGGGAGTCATAAAAACCAAACTTGATACTACGCGAATATCACTGAGTTGCATCCTGCCAAGGTGAAGGTCATATGAACTTGACTCGATCAGACTTGATACTACGCGAATATCAATTAGTTGTTTCATGCCACGGAAACCAGAACTTAATCACCGGCCGCCCATACTCCACTGGGAGTTGTTTCTTGAGAGAGAGACGCTTTAACTTCTTACTCAGACTGACTGTGAAAGCATTAGTACAAATTGAACGTAGATCGCTTCAGTCAGAGTTAAAACCCGGTCCGCTGATTCCATTTCCGTGCTGCTAACCATTGGGCCACACACACCTACCAAATACAAAATTTAAAGAAAAAGTTTCTAATCAATCTATCTGTGAATAGAAATTTGCAAAATCTCATCCATTCAGTTTTACCCATGTTCAGCAAGTGCAAATGAATCCGATACCTTATCAAAAAAACTTGTTTTAACATCTTCAAAACTAACAGAATTGGTTCAAAGATTATTTGATTTTTGGATATAATTATCGAATGTCCTATCTCGTTTCCATATTTTTATTTTTGTTATCTAAAAATCTTTGGTCCAAATTCTGTCAATTATGAAGGTGTATTAGGATGTTGAAAAGATTTTTTTTTAATGTATCGGAAATATTTTGCACTCATTGTAAATTCCAAGAACGTTTTTTGCGAATTCTAATGTTCGTTGCAATACGTGCAGTATTTTCTCTACGATACATCGTTAAGTGAGAGAGAAAGATAGGTGTTTCAAGTTACAGAGGGAAAGAGAGTTGGATGAGAAGGAAAAAAGCAAAGGAGGTAAAAGAGGAAGAAAGAAGCACGGTGAAGGAGAAAGAGAGAAAAGAAGATGTTCCAAAGCACAGATAGAAAGACAGAAAGAAGAATTTGAAAAAGAAGAAAAAAAAAAGGTTTTTGTCGTCATTTTTCTTTTCTTTCTCTTCAACAAGATCTCTCTACTATGACTGAAATCATCCATTCTCCTCCTTTTCTCCTTTTCTTGTTCCCTGTTTATCTCTTTGCTTTCCTTCTTCTTCTTTTTCTTCTTCTTTTTCCTCTCCTTCTTCTATTTTTTCTGTATTTATGGTATCGAAATCATTGATGTATGGTATGTTTCGTGCATTGGTCGAACGTGTTTTTTCTGGGATAATTACCGCATATAGGTCATATTATATTATACGATTTGTATTTGTAACATGGCATCCGAAAATCTCTTTGAAGCTAATTTTTCCTTCCTGAGCATTGATTTCTTCTTCTTCTTCTTCTTCTTCTTCTTCTTCTTCTTCTTCTTCTTCTTCTTCATCATCATCATCATCATCATTCCGTAGCCATTCTCTCACGTCTTCTACTTCTTCCCTTCAACAAGGCAATCTCTCTACCATGACTAAAAGTACTCACCACAAACCAAATACGAAACGATTTAATATATTCTTTATGGAAGCAATCTATCTCATCTCTTCACAAGAGAAAGAATTGTTTTTGTCTTTGAGTGATAAATGCTTAATATGGGAGCCCAAAATAGAAACAATACATCACTTCGTGTCTGGATGTTCAAATATGGCCCGAACGATTTCTTAACAAAAACTTAACTAAATGTGAGCGTGTAGATTTGGAACATGAAATAAAAAAAAGTCCTAACACCGTTCATACTGAGATAATGGGGTAAAAAAGTATTCTCAATAGAAGATGACACTCTAATATCTTTACCAGGATACAGGAATGGGGTTTGGAATCAAGAAATGTGCAGTGTTTGTGGTGCATTAAGAAAACAGGACTAAATAAAAGGAATTCAACTACCCACCTATGCATTTGCCGGAACAATGAACACAGAAGGACAGTAAAACTACTTTGGAACACTTGGAAGGCCGGGAACACGTCGACGTAAAGGTAATACTCTAAATAACAAAGATGGCGATCCATTTACCCGAACTCTCACGAGAACAGGATGTGGCACAAAGTGTGTTTCATGTGGGGATACCATACACAACAACGTGTGATATAGCCAACTCAAAGATTCTCTTTAGTCCTCGCAACTAATGTCTCAAGGACATAGGTGCACTGATCTTGAGCCCCCATTGACTTGACTGCAGGGAGAATTACCACGCCCCACGAGGTAAAATCCCAGTAGCTATATCATCACAACTATGTCCGGCTGGTCGGATATGGTCAGAACACGGAAACTCTTAAACGAATCCTGTTTATTTTATCATCAAAGATGATGATATTGACTAGGATAATTCCTGTATTAGTGACATCGCTTCACATCAGAATTTTATACAACCATGTGAAAACCGGAGAACATATCAGCAATGACGTAGTAATTTAAACAACAAGGCTGATAGTGTTATTGGATCGCAATAGCCCTACAAATGGCCTGACCAACCAGCCAAGTGTGTTAAAGATTTTTCTCTCTTCAAGAGTGTGTCTATCTGTGTGTGTGTGTGAAGTTGTTCTAGGTCACATTTTGAGGGCTGCAACCTTGAAAGTTTGCATTAGTACTTCGCTAGGCACTATCAAAAAACTTTCTTAAAAAATTTGAATGTTTTTTTTTTTTTGGTCACGATGGTCATTTTAGACCAAAGATACCCAAACCTTGTGCTGGTTTCTTTGATAAAGATAGTTTTAGATATTTTTCTCATATAAATAGTCCCGATACATCTGTGGGCTATTGTGATTCATTTTAGTTCCATATACGATGTACGTTTAGATAATGATAGATAAATAATTCTTAAAACTCAATACACCAAATAAACCATTTCTTTCATTATACACGTGTCGTTAAATAAACTTCATACAATTTTCGTTCTATAAACTTTAGATAAAAAATCAATGATTATCTCAAAAGTAAAAAATATTTTCTCAACAGTTCACTTCTTGAGTCGCCTCAGGCTTCTTGGTCCTCGATGCCCCGTGAAAAAAAGAAAAATAATTATTGGTCCAGAGTAGCAAAGACAGTCACTTTTTCCTGCTTATATTTAACTAACATTTATTGATTAATAGTATATATAATCTAACAAGAAAAAGAACGACTTTGTATGAACATTTTGACAGAATTTGTCAGCATTTATCTCTTTAACAATAAAAATATCAGTAATACTGAAAATATTTGTTTCTGATCGATTCTTCACGTTATTCTCCAAAGCAAATTATTCATCGCATCAAGAATAAAAGATATCATCGGAAAGGCAATATAAGTCATTGGCCAACGAAAAAGCTTTACAGCTTTAAACACTAAATATACATATATATATATATATATATATAAAATTTTTGTATCACTTCAGTCCCATATTTTCCAATACCCTTTATTGTAATTCATTTAATTTTCTTAAGTGCTTTTCCTAATTTTTTACACTGAACTTTGATATCATTTTACTATGTAAAAATGTTTTCTTGTTGTTTACAATGTAACCGTTACGGGGATTTAAAAACAAAAGAGTAACATGGCTCCCAAACAGTGCTGTTCAAAGACCATCGCCATTTCAACTATGATTTTAATGTATAGCTTTTGTCATACTACATATTTTGTTATTTTAGATAAAGTATTAACATTATGTATTGAATGTCAATGCTATTTTATACTGCATATCATTTAATCTTTTAAGCACTGGCCTTACTTACGTAGATTACCCAAACACCTATTTGACGATGAGGGATCAATAAGTAAAACAACAGACGTGAATCGTTTTTTGAGTCACTTCTGTTGAGTGTTCACTCATATATATATATATATATATATATATATGGTGTGTATACATTAGTTCCAAACACTGTTCAGTCTGTGCAGTTTTTTTTAATCCTTTCTCTCTTTGTTGTACTTTCTATTTTTTGTCTCAAGAATCAATAGAACAGGAATTATAGGATGCAGTGTGACGTAAAAAGAAATAAGGTCTCTTCTCTCTCTCTTTCTCTCTCTCTCTCTCTCTCTCTCTCTCTCTTATCATCCCTCCTCTTATTTGAGTGACAGCTTCCATCCTTTGTTACAAACGCTGTCTATCTCTCTTTAACCACCCTTCCTTCAGATCATTTAATTATTTACGTTAACCTATTCAAATGTGGCCTTGATGTGAAATTTTCTCCATTTTTAGAACTGTCGAATTACGTTCCAGTTAAAAAAAAATGACACGGTATTCCGCAGAAGTACCAAGCTAACTTAAAAGTTGTGGTCCCAGAAGTTTCAAACTGATTTGTCCGTAACACAATGACTAACACGTCCAGAGTAGCAGTTCCAGTTGTGTCAACTGTTTGAATGCTTGCAATTATTTCAAGATGCATCCATGTCAAATGTCGTGTCAAAGGGGACAGGACTGACATGAATTGGCGGTGAAAATGAAATAATAAACAACAACGAGATTTTAATGACGTCGCGTTGACACGATAACTAGCGTGAAATACGAGCCAAATCACGTCCGAACGTTGCCAGCGACGAGATTTATTTATGTATCTTTGCATCGCTCATTTCGTCTTGCCTTCTTGTTTAGATCGCCGATTATTTTCTGTTTTAAAGACACTTGAATCTGCTATACGAAAAGTAAACATGCACACACACACACACACACACACACACACACACACATCCACGTATGCAGACATACACATATATGTGTATATGAGTGCATCCCTCTCTCTCTCCCTTTCTTTCTCTCTATATCAAATCTACTCGCTTTCTTTTTCTCTCTTCCTCTCTATGCATAACACTTTCTTTTCTCTCTATAGATAAGTTGTATCTCTCTCTCTCTCTCTCTTTCAGACTCTCTGTCCCAATTCTATCTCTCTCTAAATTCATATAAGCGAGTTTTGTCGTCATCTCTCTTCATAAAAGCACTTTTCTCAATCACTGCATCCCCCCCATATATATATATATATATATAGTAATGTCTCGAGAGGAGTATGCATATAATACTCATTAATTACATACTTTTATTAAAATGTCCAAGAATGCATCGCACACACTAACTCACTCAAAATAGCGTGCATGCAAGCACACAGACACACACACACACACACACAGACACACACACACACACACACACACACACACACACACACACACACACACACACCACACACACTCATGCACAGACCTACACGGAGAAAGAAATTAATTCCAAGAAAGTTAAGCTAAGCTAACCATTTTTTTTTCCAATAAAAAGATTCCTCTCGTGAACAACAACTAAGATTTGTCTAATACAGGAGTTCTCAAACCGGGATACACACACCTCTAGACAGGGACATATCTATGGGAAATGGCGCCCATGGCAAGCACTGAAATTGCGCCCCGGTCCAAACATTTGGACATCTGATGGAAGATGAGGCCTGGATTTACGATGAATTTCGATAAGAACATTAAAATTAATAGATTTTGCACTTCCTAGTGTATTGAAGAAGAATAGTCTCACTGCCGGTTGGCTCTCAGTGGTGGGAACTATGTTTGAGGTGACGTGGATCCCAGCACAGCATTTATTTGAATAACGTGCGGTTTAACAATTTGGATATCGTACTGCTTCTTACTTTATTATGATAATAAAGACAGGTTATACATCAGAAGAGAAGGCTTTGTTCACTCTCCGATGATAGCTCGTCTGACTTCAATAGAAAACAGGTCAGTGGCACCCGCTTCAAGTGGTGACGTGCCACACCCTAGATACGCCACTGTACCTAGGGGCACACAAGACGAATTACGGGGGTACATGAGGTTTGTAAAATCATTCGAATTCCGAAGTAATCTATTATTATCATCATCACGCTTTTAGCGTCCATCATTTGACATAGACCTTCTCTAAGATTCACGTGATCTATCTATCATGAGCGTTGCGGAGCCGATATCTTCTGAACTTGTCTAATTCGTCACGTCATCCCATATTTTGCCGGATGTGTATTTGTATATGTTCTCTGGGGATCTGCGTTGTTAGCCAGGATATCCAGTGGTTGTCTGACATTCTTGCAACATGACCAGCCCATTGCTATTTGATTTTTTGTAATGTTTTCTATATCTCTCACTCCTGTCTTTTCTTTGATATATTGTGCTGTCTTGTGATCTCTCTACGTGATGTTGAGTATGATGTTCTCCTGTGTACGTCGTATAGTTTGAAGGGTCTATCTTTTGGTTAGATTCCATTTTTTAGCTCCATGGGCGAATATCGGGAGGATGCATCGGTTGTATACCTTTCATTTTCGGGTTAATGGAATTTTCTTGTTCTTAAGGGTCGAGCTGGCTCAACAGAAAGCTTGCCAACCTTGAGTGATTCTCGGCTTGATTTCTTCTTCTTTTGAGGATTTCATGGAGATCCATTGTCCTAGCAATAACTTGAACGAATTTCGTACAAGATTGTCAGCATTAATTGTGAATGATATGCAAGAATGCTTAACTGAAACAGCGCCTAGAATTGATTTATTCATTGTAATGAGCTAAACTCATTCATCTAATTAGAAATGAAACATTGAAAATGTAACCTTAAATTGAATGGAATTACCAACAGATATTCCTATTTCTATAACCTGCTCTGTGATATCCATACATTTTAGACTATGTAGTTTGGAAGGACACGGTCAGTTTAGCCTATACATAAACTACACCACGTCTTGGACCCAAGGCATTGAGGGGACCACAGATAAATAGCATTATAGAACTTTATCACCATTTCCCAGGGAAACAGATCAATCATCTAACCATATAAAGAGGTTATATGCTACTTCTTCTATGTATTTATTTGTTTGCTTGCTTGTGTTCTAATGGGATGAGCTCATTAGTTGATTTACCTTCCCATGAATAACATATAAATAACAATAAAAATTACGTCATAGAAACTCCCAAGTCTTTATGTCTGATCACACATTAAAATAGTTTTAGATGAGTTGAGACTTGAAGAAAAAATGATGAAGATATTTGAATTATTAAAAATAAATTATTGAATAAAATAGCTTTCGGCTCCTCAGTGCCGATCCGTGCATAAATAATCCTGTCATTTCGGACGGGTATATACTACTTAATAAAATAATTACTTAATGCATTAAGCACGTGAATAAAAAACGATTCTGTTCAACAATGGCTTAGAAACTATTGAATGCTTCAGTTTTGATGCCAATTGAAAATGGCGGCATTTCCTCGAAGACGTTTGAAACAATTATTGAACGGGTTTTTTTTTTGTCAATAAGTCCCGACAAAAGTCTTTATTTCAAACTAATATATATCCGGAAAAAAAATGATGGGGTTGTTTATGTATGGATCGGCATTAAGGAGCCTACAGCTCTTTCTTTTAGAAATTCATTTTTGATAGTTCAATTATCCTAATCTGAATTTTCATCAAAGTCTCAACTCAATTCATATTGTTTGAAAAGTTGATCGGGTGTAAAATGTTAAGAGTTTCTATAACGTAATTTTCAATGTTATGTCATTAGACGAAGGTAAATTAACCAATCAGAGCATCCCAAACAGACGAACAGAGAAGAAATGTGCTTATATGCTCATTATATATATACATATATATATATAGATATAAACTCATGTTTCTATTTACTGTTCAGATTTCATATAATAAAAATATGACTGGCGTAGGGAACATCGTGGTCTTGACCCAACTTACAGGTGCACTGACCCTCCCTGGGAGGATGACAGGTGAGCTCGAAGAAAAGGTTTGAGAACTCCTGGTCTTAACTGATCACCAAAATAAACGAATCCGCACAAAAATATCGTTATCCAATCAGCATAATGCTGACTATTACTCCTAGATTGTATTGGTTATTTGATATACTTAACTAAGTTTGGTACAAGGTTACAACTATAGAGCACCCAGTGAATAACCCACTACAGAGTAGTGATGATACCGGTCGACAATTTTGCTAACCATTACACTGAGAGGCACTCCGATATGTGATGGTTTAGTGATGGTCAAGCAAGATCATTCATATATATATATATTATTAATAATTGTATCATCCAGAGAGCTCCATTCCAGAGTTGGAAGAGTATTGCTATAGTAACTTCTAGTAGACGAGTGCCTTACCTAAGAGTGCTCAACCCTAAAGGAGGGAGCGTTAATTATGATAATGATTAATAACTGTGTAATCCACAGGCTGCTGTTCCGTTGTATTACAACTCTTCAGTGTGGCTATAGACTATCGAGTATCCCCTCCGGTACCGCTAGGTAGGGTAGAAACCTTTCGGATCCCGAGGCAGATGCTCTACTCCCACCGTACGCGGAACTGGTCGGTTAGTAGGACCGAATTAAGCAATGTATTTACTTACGCATACTTAGAAGAGCATTGCTATAGTAGCTTATAGTAGACTAGTGACCTACCTAAGAATGCTCAACCCTAAAGAAGGGAGCGTTGATTGAAATAATAATTGTGTCATCTACTGGCAGCTGTTTCGTTGTATTATAACTCTTCAGCGTGACTATAGACAATCAAGTATCCTTTCCAGTACCGCTACATATATGCATGTCCATGTGTGTTATAGTGAATACAAATTCCAAAATGTTAATTTTAACATTCTTGTAAACTGCTTAAGAATTGACAGAAAATTGCTGGCAGAGTTTTCCACTGCAGTAAGACCATAAACAGTGGAATAACCCTCCTGCCTGAGCAATGGCGTTTCAAGGTGAAAGAGCTTGAATAAAAAAAAAACGAAACTAAACGCCAAAAACAAAATCGAAAACTCCAGGATTCCCATCCTGGAAGATCGACAGAAAAATATGTGCCACCCAGTAATGTTTTCGAATAGGGATTCGGAAATAATCGAACTATTCGCCTGACAGAGCCCGAAAAGCAGAATCTCAAGTGTAACTGTGTGGCAAATTATTTCACTATAATTAAAACTTTACAATGAAGGTTTTCCGTACTGAGGACTTTTTGAAATAAACGCACTGTATATTGAATTCTAAAAAAGATGGTAGGCCCCCATCGAAATGCATTAAACCATGCTCACGGAATAATAATAAAAGAATTGAGATGTAATATCTATCTATCTTTTCTGTTCACTTTCCAATTGTTTTTCTCATCTATATTCATAGATATATGATTATTAATTGTGCCATCCACAGACAGCTATTTCGTCGTATTAAGACTCTTCAGTGTGGATGAAGACTCGATGTTCATTCCAGTACCACTGGATGGGATTGAAGCCTACTGCTCCAGACCCGGAGTCTAGTGATCCACTATTACCTTCGTTCTCTGTGTATGTATACATATTATTGAGAAATGGATATATAATCCGACAGAAATAATCTAAAATGCTTTATATTATTTTGAAACTATTTGAAATGACCTTCCATTAATAGCAACCATTCTCTTTAATTGTTTACACTATCTTGACCATATGATATATCCAACGTGTATCAACGGAGCCAATTCAAAGTAATAGTCTTTCTCCCTCCCTCTCTTTCTCTCTCTCTCTCTCTCTCTCTATATATATATATATATATATATATATATATATATATATATATATCGTAGCAAATCGGACAGCTGATTACCTAAATGAATCTAGAAAATGAGTGCCGCTCGGGACGCGAACCTGCGTCTACCCGGAAGCAATCAACGCGTGCATATATATATATATATATATATATATATATATATATATATATATATATATATATATGTGTGTGTGTGTGTGTGTGATATATAAGATATATGTTATTCCTCCTCAGCCCCGAAATGTAAACAGCATATTTTTCTCTGTTAAACTGCCGCAAACAAATTTCTCTCAAGAAGATGGCTGGTACTCGTCGAAAAGCATCGAACTGCGCCTACGGAATAATGATAAAAGAATTTGAGATGTAGCACCTGTCTCTTGAGCTTTACACTCCACCTTCCAATTGTTATTTTCATCTACATATTATAAATACTAAATCTCATCGGGATTTTCTTCTAAATTGTAAACATACCCCCATCATAGGAATTTCAGAAGAAAAAAAAATCAGTCAGTGTTTTTGTGAATAATAAAGTTCTAAAGAAAGGCCTCGAATTATCTTTCCTTTGTTTTTCGGGAAATGAATAATTGGGAAAATGATGTCGACCAATCAGAGTTCGGGAAAATCGACGTCGGGAATCCGAGGGTCGGGAAAATGAACAAGACCCCTACCAAGTTCCCCTCTTCCTTTCTTATCTCCTCAAAATTCAGGGAATCTTTCTTCAATTTCTCTTGACAAACACTTTCAATTCCTTTGAAATGCTGGATCCTCCCCCCCCCCTTAACCCTTATCACCCACAGGCGTGCTTCTCCTTTCCCCTGTTCTTCTTTCATCCGCTCCTCCCTTTTCTTCGGAACAAATAGGAAAATATTATATCGGTCGCGTCTTTAATGAAGATATATTACTAGTAGCCGTTGGTGTCCGTTGGCTTTTCGTCCTTCCCTCGCGCTGAAGTAGGGAGCGGACCGGCCATCCCGTCCCAATTTATCTCAATTCAAGGCTGTCCATCTGCCAGTGGACTTGAGAAGGAAAAACTGGACGAAGTAGAAAGAGCCTATCGCCACGCGTGCACACACACACACACACACACACGCACACACACACACACATTTTAAACAAGAGCTGGAACCATGGATATTTCACGGGTTTCACAACCAAGATATCCCTCATATATATATATATATATATATATATATATATATATATATATATATATGCAATTTCAATATACTAAGGTAGAGCCAGTTCCACAGGTGCATGTTTAGAAATGAGCCAGATTTTATGGTGAGTTTAGCCGCATATGAAAAGATTTTTCGCCCCATCGTACGAAACTATGGCTTTGATGTATTTCAGTTACTGCTTTCCATTGTTGCCAATTTAGATATTCCGTGTACGAATTTAGATGATTTTTAATGTTCAATTTATTTTCATTAGCTTCCTCGAGAACTGCTGATTCAAAAAACTTCTAACTCGACACTGCACCACCTTGCATGCCGAATGATATACCTGGCGAACGTCAACTTTTTACAATGGCGAGCTGTCATGTAATTGCAGTGCACATATACACAATTGTTTAATTGTAGTTTGAACATTTTGTTAAAATAATTGAATGAATAAGAAATGGATGTATATTTACCACCACCATCATCATCATCATCATCATCATCATCATCATCATTCTTTCAGCGTCCGTTGTTGGACATAGAACTTCCCCAGGATTCGCCACACTTCTCTATCGTGGGCGTCGCTGAGCCAGTACTTTCTGAATTTGTCTAGTTCGTCCATTCATCTAGTACTCATCCAGCCTCAGATGCACATGTGATCTCTGGAGATGCATGTCATGAATCGTAATGTCCATCAGTTGTCAGCCATTCTTGTGACATGGCCGGCCCATTACCATTCAAGTTTTTTTTAATGAATTCTATGATGTCTCAGACTTCTGTAATCTATTTTCTGCTTTCTTTATTTAGATCACTCAACATGTTTCGTGCGAAGCCCATGATTGAGAATTGTGGCGAATCCTGGGGAAGATTGATGCCCAACGACGGACATTAAAAGACTGATGATGATGAACATATTTTGTAGATTCTTCGCAGTTTCTACATATCACTAAAGATGGCTGACAACACTGGCAATGGATGGAACAACGGCCAGCCAGAAGTGAGCACTCTACCACTGGGTCACGGTGTTTACTATTCACAGAATTGTCATTCAGAATCAAGTGAGAAGATCTGTGGTTAGACGAATTTGATCTGCAAGAAAAATGGCCCTCATCTCATCAGATAAGCAAAAAACGGCAAAAATGTCTTCTGCTGAAAAGTAAGAACACAATCACTTCTTACTGGTGTTTTCTTGCAAAAACCTCACCAGAAACAGGTCTGGTTAGTCTCTCATTAAAAACTGTCTCTTGCCAGCATGCAGAGTTGGGGATGATCAATTTTAAAAAATTGGAAAAATGGTGTGATTAATTGATAATTTACTTCTCCCGCATTATGTTAGGCTGTAATTACTATAAAAGTTTGAATTCTCGAAAAAGAATCATGGATTCTGCTTGATACAAACTAAGGAAGTCGATTTAGCATAAACTTACATTGCAAATTGACCCTTCCCCCTAAAAGTCAATCATAGGGAAGAATTTTCTAAAAACAAATAAACCATTCTTTCAGACATTATAAGGCGTAAATGTTTGAATTTTCAGCCCTCTAGCTCCATCAATGTGGCCTGTACGCATGATACGTACATAGCTAGCCAGCCAGCCAGATCAGCTTGATAACTGAATAAACCTGTTGATAGTTTGGGTGACAGTTTTGCTTGCCGGTTTCTAATACTAGCTTCTTTGAGAAACCTCATGATAATATGTTTTAAGCAGAGTTGCCAGATAGTTGGAAGCATTTATGGCAAAAAAAACCCTGAATAAAATGACCTGAAAATTATCAAAAGTTAAATTGCTATACTGCAGGACACAATAAAAACCTTTTATGAATTTATTAGATAGAAAGTTTTCAGACTAGATGGCCATTTTGGTTATTTTTTAAGCATTTGGCCATTATCTTTTTGGTTTGATCATATTCAACTTTTAAATATTTTTTCATTTTTACATTTCTTTCGAACATTCTATTTTTTCAAGTTAATATTAAATAAAATCATATATTTTTTTTGTCGGTAATTTTTTGTGCTTTCCAACCATGAAACTTTCGTTTCCTCAAAAAATTTGTCAGTTTGAAAAAAGAGATTTTTTAAGAGTTATGTTGGAAACCCAATAGAATAGAACCCTATTTACAATGTAATTGTAATGCTAAACCGAACACTTGCTCTTTGAAGTTGAATTTGTTGCCGGTGCATTTTAATAAATTCTTTTTTTTTTTTGGTGTATACTGCAGTATAGTAATGTTTGATAAACAATTGTGGCTTTAAGCTTTCGAGTAAATAGGGAATCGTATTCGCAACGCAGACACTTTTTAAGTATAAAAGAAAGAGAAAAACATAAAAATATTTTAATTTTTTCAAAGTTCATAATCAAACAATGTAAAAATGATATGTAATAAATCATAAATACAGTAATAACAACTATCTACAAATGTTAAAAAGAAGTCCCATAGTGTAAACTAAAACAGGAGTATTTTACATGTAAGATGATATTATTTATTGCTCAATGCATTGGTCAATTATTTTAATAATGATTGATCATCCCCAATATCTTGGCTTAGTTTGGGTATAGACTGATCCAATCCTGTGGTCTAATCTTCCATTAACCAGAACTTGGAGAGGGGTAAGATAAAACGGTGTGATAAGTGAAATAAATTCGGGCAAATTTTCTCATTTGTTAGAATAATGAGGGAGTCCTATAAAACAGTGCTTATCAAACTTTTTTTCATTCGCGACCCCTCTTGATGAGAGAATTTTTTTTTTGTGACTCTTTACTCATTGGTTATTGTGAAGGCAATAGGTACTTAGACTATGTGTTATTCTTTAGTCTTGATGTAAAATATCCGTTCCTCGCATAAATAAAACACTGGAGCCCGTGTGGGTACCAGAAATGATTCTCTGAAAATTATCTAAAATCTTGAAAAAAATATTTTTGTCTAGGAATATCTGGAAAATACCAGCACAAGATTTGGGCATTGTTTGTTCCAAATGACCATTGATGTCCCCCAAGAGCATCTTTTTGAAAAAAAACCCAACAAAATAAAAAAAAACCTAAAACGTGTTTATGTGGTGTTTTGTGGTGCTCATGAACAAATTTTCAAAGTCGTAGCCCCCCATATGTGACTAGAAAACCCCAGATAGATAGATAGATAGATAGATAGAGGAAGGGAGAGAGAGAGATCTTTGATCACATGAGTGGTTGGTCTGAAGGGCCATCCGTAGAGCTACATTGATTCCATTGACCTAAGAATCGTAGAAATTGATAAGTCTTTCTGTGTTCATCATGGGAAAAAAAACACTTTTTAGAATTAGATAACTGAAATATAGCCAAAATGAACTTCATTCTCTTAAAAGTTAGTGAATAGTTTCGAACCATTTCACAATAAGTACCAGAAGGAGTATAGAGAGATATATTTTTCTCAATAGTTAAATAATTCTTTGAGAAAAGATATTATCAAATATTTCTACGTACCCCAATAATCTTTACATGGGTTCCGATTCCTACAATAAGAAGCTCTGTCGTATTACCATCAAATACGGTAATCATTGTCTGAAAATGATCCTTTATTATTGATATCTTCGTATATACTCTCAAGCATGATAAAGCTCACCCATACACACGCACACTGATATATACCCTAATACAACCACCAATATACACAGTTGTACACGAACAAGATGTCACACAAAGAAGCTGGGAAATACATAGTCCAAACAAATTTTGATGAAGTCGTCGAAACATCAGGTCAACAAACTGTCATTATCAAATAGAACGACCCTTTCTCTGGCCATCCCCCGTCTCCCGGCAAGAGGATGGCTATCGGATAATTAATAAACTCTACAAGAAGAAGGTAGTCAGTTGACGGCCTCTCGGTAGTCATGAGGAGTGGGGGTTGGGACCTGCGACCCGCCCAGGACCCACCCGGGACCCGCCCAAGCACACATGACAGATTGAAGCAAAAGAAACAGAGAACTATTTATATTGATGTTTTTGTTAGTTGAAGCATTATTATTATTATTATTATTATTATTATTATTATTATTATTATTATTATTATTATTATTATTAGTTTGACTCCGTTTTATTTTTGTTGTTTTTTAGATGTATACACACATCTCTATTTGGTCGGTCTGTCAGTCGGTTCCACTTACGTTAAACAACAGAAATAGGAAGAAAGGAAGAGATGAGATGTCAATGAAAGGTATGATATCATTAAAAAGTGAGACGTGATAAAAAGATCTGATACATTGGAAGAAAATCTATTCCGATCAATTTTTTTACTGGATGCTATCATGGGCGTCGGGGAACCAATACTTTCTGGTTTTGTCTTGCTCGTCTCTCCATCTTGTATTCTGTCAGCCTCGGTTACGCATGTGATCTCTGGGGATCCCCGTGTTGTGAGTTGTGATGTCCAGTGATTGTCGGCCATTCTTGCAACATGACCAACCAATCGCCATTTGAGTTTTCTCGTCGACTCTATGATGTCTTGGACTACCGTTTTCTCCCTTATATACTGTGCTGTCTTGTGATTCAATCTATCACAATATTTTTGATTAATACTCTCTTCATCATAATAAATATTTTATTACTTACAATGGCTTTAGCTGAGGTATGTGCTATCTCCCAAGTCACTATTATTTTAGTACTGGTCTTCCTACACTCTGTGGCTATATATACCCGTAAAAAATGGCAGGGTTATTCATAAATGGATTGGCATAAAGGTACCTAAAGCTATTTTATTTGGTAATTCATATTTAATAAATCAAGTATGCTAATTTTGAGTTGTTTTTAAAGACTCATCTCAACTCAATTATTAGGTTATTTAAAACCTGGATCAGCACAAAAGAGCCTAAAGCTATTCTGTTTGGTGATTCAATTTTGATAATTCAAGTATCGCAATTTTTAATAGTTCTCCAAGTCTCAACTTAACTTGAGCTGTTTTGAAGAGTGAAATAAACATTAAACTTTAAAGATTTCTTTCATTTTTGCATACTTAAGAAAAAAAATTCATTTCAGTTTCAAACGATCAGCGTTTCTGTGACGTATTTTTCGTCGTTATGGCATCAGACTATCATATTGTATAATTCTTTTATAGTTTTATTGGCCCCGTTAATGTATTCCACATGGACCGTCCCATTATAACTTTTAGGATATAACAGAACTCTGATCAGACGGACAGTCATACAACAAAACAAACATACTAATTTGCTTGTATACATTTTATATAGATAGACTTGTCTAAATTGATCTCATTATTCTTACTTTTTATGACAACACTTTGAGTCGATTAACTTTTCACTATTGTCTCTGCTAACGAAGTTAGTGAGGTATATGTTTTCAGTCGTTCCATCCGTCTTTACGTCAGTCTGTCCATACGATATCTCTAATTGAGAGATTGAGAGATATTTTTCTTTTTTTTTCTTCATACCTTAATGTATATGCTCCTGACACTCCACACGATATCTCAAAATATCACAAAGTGTTCTCAATGAAACTCAATAGAATTTTTGCACATTAAGTGATTGAATCGTAGGGAAATCCGAACACAATTACTTCCTCTACATTAAAGTTTAATATCCAAACCATACAACATCGCCAAAGTTTCATATACCTCTATTCGATATCCCCAAAGCTTCTTTATGAATTTCAATGAAATTTTGTGGGAAGATAGGCAATGGGCGACGGGAGAAGTTATTGAACTTTGAGGTGGCTCCAAGCTCAATTACTTCCCCTTACAATGGCGTTGGCAGAGGTATGTGTTACCTCTCTAGTCACTATTATTTTATTACTGATCTTCCAACACTCTGGGGCTATGCAGTCTTCATGGATATTATCATTACTAGATTTACTCCATCTCAGCAATGCTGTTTTAGATCACAATGCACTGGATCGATACATTCTTCGATCGCCTGACTAAGCAGCGGAAAAATCGAAAATAGGAAGTTGTATCCGACTTCGGGAGCCTGTATACCATGGATGCCGCCGTAACCACTTCTACTGCGGAAGCGTTGATGTTTTAGCTTTATAAAAGCAATAATTAGATGGAGCAAGACTAATAATAAAATGATAGTAGTGACAATGATTCAGCGCAGTATTTCACGATGATTTAGTAAAGAGCTCCAAAAGTTACCATTAAAGAGATGAGATTCAATCACAGAAGACCGCTTTGATGAGATTGTGCGGTGTTTTCAAAATAATCAAATCCTTCCATAGAAACAAGTTTTGTTTACTTTACGGCGGTGATTTTCAAACTTTAACCACTCCGAGAATCTTTTTCAATAATTAGATTTTCAAGGAACCCCTTCAAAAGGCAACTTTCCTATAGTCAAATAATGCCAGCCTCCGAGTCTGAAGCGAAGGTTTCGATCCTACCTCATGGTACTGGATGGGATGATCGATAGTCTATAGCCACACTGAAGGGTTGTAATACAAAGAAACAACTATCTGTGGATGACTCAGTTATTAATTATCATATATATATATATATATATATATATATATATATACATGCCTATGGGATTTTGACTTTGTGTATGGAATTATCCGAATGTTTACAAACCCAAATAGAATGGAAAAGAACAAACGAAACTTAGTGGAGAAAAATACCCGTATAAACAGTTACTGACTGAACAGCGTCCGTGTTACGTAAATAACAAAGACGTTTTCAATATTAACGTAACTGAGTATTCGGATATTGATCGAGAGTCATAATGCGTTAAGAAAATTCCAAATAAATAATCATCACACAAGTTTAATAAAATACGACTGAATATGCGTAAGTATGCGAAAATGTCTCTGTTTTTGCTGGAAAGGTCGCATGAAACATTGGGGTTTGAATACAGCTGTCCAAACCTATTTTATTTTCTCGGTCAAATACAATTCAAGAATATTGCTACTTTTCTAAGAAAACTTTCAGATATTTATGCTCACGCATGTTTGCATTATCACACGCATTTTTCATATAAATAAACGCATGTAAACACTTGCCTCCGCCTACTTTAAACACAACACCGAAAAGAATCACGGTCGGTCATTTCGTATCTTAGCTACCAAAAAGTTGATCAGAGGCCACTTGCCGATAATCTCGACACTTCAAAGGAATCCCCTGGTCCACCCATTCTCTTATCCAACGCCTAGGAGATCAATAATTATTTCCTATCAATGGACAACTTTATCAATGTCCTTTCTATTTGGGTTGTAGGTCATTCGTTAAAACTTACGATTGAAAGCTAAGATGTCTAAATTTCTAACTCGCCGTCAGATCGATAACAATCGTTATCACAACATCTTGGAGAATTAGAAATCTTATTTTGAAGAAAAATAAAGGACCTCCTTTTCTGGTTAGCAATGGAGCAATTCCTTTCAGAATTTCTTGGATGAAGGAAAATCAGTAACGAATACTCACTAAAAAATATAATTCTCTCTCACTTGGACCATGAATGTAAACGAGAACTTGACAGAATTACAAGGTTTTAATCATCATAATCAGCGTGCTAACGCCCGTTATTGGACATAGACCTCCCTGTAGATTATCCAGACATCTCTATCATGGACGTCAGAGAGCCAGTACTTTCTGAACTTGTCTAGTTCGTCAAGATATCCCATTTTCTGTCGGACATAGTTTCGCATATGATCTCTGGGGATCCACGTTATTAGTCGGGATATCCAGTTGTTGTCTGACATTCTTGCAATATGGCCAGCCCATTGCACATTCTAATGCTTTCTATGATATCTTTGACTTCTGTTTTTGCTCTGATATACTGTGCTGTCTTGTGATTTGCCCAAGTGATGTTGAGCATGATTCTCACCGGTGCACGTTGCATGGTTCTCAATTTGAGGGTCAATCTTTTTGGTTAGGTTCCACGTTTCAGCTCCATAGGTAACTATCGTGAGGATGCATCATGTTGTACACCCCTCTTTCCAGGATAAATGGGATTTTCTTGTTCTTCAGAGTTGAGCTTACTCTACCGAAAGCTAACCATCTTAGAGTGATTCTTTGCTTTTCATTATCCTTGGTAAATGCAGTGGTGTACTTTCTCCGAGTCTTTGTTTTCGATTTTGATCGTTGTGTCTTTGTCCTCAATATGTTTGTTGGGCTCGCAAAAATTCGTTTTTACTTGCTTTGCGCCAATGCTCAAAAGTTTGTCAAAACATATCCAGAAAATCTTTGTCTGTCTCCGAAATTCCCTGAAAATTGGGCATTCCTTGCTTATACCGATGTAAAATAACGTAGTTAGAATGCTGCGTCTAGCTACAAAATTTTACATCCGTATATACAAGGATCACCTGCCTTAGAAAAAACACCAAAATTCTCCAGCTACTTTTGGCCATCCCACTTGTCATGCACATAATATATTTTTAAAAGATGGGAGAGTGAAAACGTTATGTTTTATCTCGATTTTTTCAAGTTGCTGAGCTCCAAAAACCATGACGAACAGGTCGGGTCGGGTTGCCCCGGTCCGGGTCAGTACGTTTTTGAAAAACAGGTTATTGAAAGATGAAAAACGCGTACTCATAGCTATAATAGTTTCTGAGGTATGGGACAGTTCCGTGACCAATACATTTGCCAAGAGCGGCCTCGCCTACGGCTCAGTCGAAATCATTATTATTCACCGATTTGAGTCCTTGGTTTTTGGCCGCTTCCTTCAGATGTCTGTAGTACTCAGATGCCTGGTAATTTTGAACCGACACCCTTTATTCAGAAGGTTAACGAGTACAACAGACCCCCGAAGAGGATCGGAGGGTACAGCGACTGAAACATTGTGGTGATAACAACGTAGATGAAGATACTCGTTCGAATAAATGAGTGACAGATGATAATAAATAGTAATACTTATAATAATAATAAGAATGGTGATGATGATAATAGTGATAATGATGATGATAAAAATAATGATAATAGTAATGATGATAACGATAATGATAATTTTAATAATAATACTGATGATAAAAATAGTAATACTACAACTAATAATAATATAGCAACATGTGAGAATATATGAGTTCATTTGGGTTGAAATTCGTTAAATTCAGGCAATACCCCATTCCCTCTCTATTTTTCTTCTTCTTCTTCTTCTTCTTCTTCTTCTTCTTCTTCTTCTTCTTCTTCTTCTTCTTCTACATACAGAATTAACAAAAGATATTTTCCCTATACAGGTATACCTCGATTAGTGTAATTAGTTCATTCCAATATTTTTCGTACTGTTCAAAACAGCACTTTACGAGGTCGTATTACAATCTTATATGCTCTCATTTCGAACTTGTACTTAGTTACATTAATTTGTACAACAATACCTTAAGTGTACTGCAAAACTTGCTCTATTCAAGGTATTCTACTTCATTGTATGTGCTTTGTTGTTCAAGCGAGGATATAAGATAAGTTACAACTGTCGTTTCACAGTATGCATTCTAGTCTGCTGTCTTTTTTTCTCAGCTGCACCTGTGCCCCTGAAAGTTTCCTTTTGAAGACTTGACACTATTCAGTCCGGCTAACCCTATTGCAGAGTAACGCAAGAAACTCAATATCTTGAATACCGTTTTAGATAAGTAAACAAACAGGAAAACGCCGTCTGGAAAACTGTCTGGAAACCCTGTCAACGGTTGGTAGCCTCAGCTAGTCCAATCGGAAGACTAAAATAGGACCTTCGGTCCTAAGGAGAGATAAAAAATGTTTATTCCCCAGGTCTACCTTGATCATGCAACACAGCTTACAATGCACCATTTTGGCTACTTAGAAGTCAGGCAAGAACATGTTTCGGAATACCAAGATAAAACATTATGTTTCAAAGTCGATTATAATGAATTAATTCAATCAATTACTCGTGTGAATTGACCTAAAATTGTCGACAAAAATTGTCATTCATTTACCCACAAAATTGGAAGCCTACGTAAGGAGCGAGGAAGTATCAATTCATCAGCAGCAGTTTTGGTTACGCCTTATATAAAGTCGGTTAGTAATAAAGATTGGCACAACACACCAACCTACTTTAATTTCCCTAAATTTGGACTTTTGAAGCTTTATTTAGTTGATCCCTTTGCCCCATGGGGAGCCATTCTTTCGTTGATATTTATATAAGGGGGCATTTTTCTTTTGGTCTTGAGTTGTTGGCCAAATCCCAAACTCTTAACTCCTACGAGAGGTGATATACCTAATCCTTAATTCTTTTAAGTTCAATCTTTGAATCATCGATATAACTCAATCAGGGAACGATCCCCGCTTGCTTACGGGATTGCAGTCATCCATGTAGGTGAAGACCGGTCCCAATGTTGTCCGGCAAATACCTGTGTAGCCAACGTGATTTGGCTTGACCCCTTGCAAAGCCCTAGTAAATATTAGAAGAAAGAAAGAAAGAAAGAAAGAAAGGAAGAAAGAGACAACGAGAAGTGATTTCGTTTGTGTTGGGGATATCCAGAGATCATTCTAGAGAGAAGAATGAGCGAAAGAACGGAAGCAAAATAAGAAGGAATAGAAAGAAAGAAAAAGGAAGAAAAAAAGAAACAGATGAAGGATCAATAGCAAAGAAAAAAAGAAAGATACAGATCAGATACGAAATAGAGAGGGAAAAGGAAAAAGAGAACAACATAGAGGGAAAGAAAGAAAGACACAGCACAGAAGGAAATGAAAAAACAAAGGAGAGAAGAGAGATAGACAGAATAACATGAGAAGAGAGAAAGGGTAGCATAGAAAGACAGAGAGAAATAAAAAAGAAAAAGAAAAAGAAAAATATCAATTAGATAAAGCGAAGAAAAAAGAAAGAAAGATATAGCATAGGAAGAAAGAAATATATAGCAGAGGAAGAAAGAAATATATAGCATAAATGGAAAAAGAAAGAAGGTTTGGTTGGCAGAAAGGAAAGAAGAGAGAAAAAACAATATCGAAAGGAAGAACAGCATAGAGAGAAAGAAAGAAGGGAAGGATAGAGGAAAGAAAGAAAGAAAGAAAGAAAGAAAGAACAGCATAGAAAAAAAGGAAGAAAGAGACAAAGAACAGTTTAAAATTAGAGAGAGAGCGAAGGAAAGAATAACATAGAGTGAAAGGAAGAGAGAAAAGCATATAATGAGAAAAAACATAGAGAGAGAAAAAAAGAAAGAGAGGGGCACAGAAAGAAAAAGAGGAAGAACATCATACAAAGAAAGATAGAAAAGAAAGAAAGAACAGCAAAGGAAGGAGGAAAGGAAGAAAGAAAGAAAGAAAGAAAGAAAGAAAGAAAGAATGGCTAAAGCACCGTACGTACTGCGTTCGTGAGGGAGAGAAGAGACCGGAGTGATTTTGAAGAAAAGATGAAAGTGAGAATAAAAAAAAATCGAAAACAAGTATTAAAAAAAAACAAGAAGGGAAACAGGGAAGAGAAAAAATTGAATTAAAGGATATAATCAAATCGCAGACGATAAACAAAAAAACATTTAGACAATGCGTAAATTTAAATAAACCGCGAAAGGAGAATGTTTTTAACAACGACAAAACAAACGGAACATAACAAAGAAGGAAAAAAAATTGATTGCACCGTTATTTTCGGCTTCCTCTTCCAACTCCCGTTCTGATTGACGAGTTTTTTTGGGGAATTGATTTTCGTCGGGAAAGTAAAACAAAATGGCTACGGCGCCTGTGCACTGGAAAAAATGCAAATCTAAATGCATTAATGAATAAATGAATAAATACAGCCTCGCACAAGGACGAGAAAAAATGGTCTCCGTCTTCTCTTTCTTGGTTTTCTATCCTTTTTCTTTACTTTTTGATATTTATTTATAAGTCATTCCTTCATTTCTTTCTTTCTTTTTTTTTGTTCCTCTTTTTCCTATTCTCTTCCTCCTTTTCTTTCTTTCTTTCTTTCTGTTCCTTCATACTTCTCTTTTAATTTTCATATATTTCCAACATTCCCCCGATATCTTCTTTTTTCTTTTTTCGTTCTTTCTTTCTTTTTACTTCATTCCCTCTTTTATTTCTTCCTATCATCTCTCTCCTATCCCCTTCCTTACTTTCTCCCTCTGTATCTATCTTTCTTTCCTTCGTTTTTCCTTCTTTCTTTCTTTCTTTCTTTCTTTCTTTCTTCCTTTCTTTCTTTCTTTTTTTCTCATAGTCTTCTTTTCTCTCTTTTTCTCCCTTCCTCTTTTCTTTCTTTCTTGCTTTCTTTTTTCCTCCATTTTCCTATTCTCTGTTTCTTTCTTTCTTTCTTTCTTTCTTTTCGCATTTCTTTTTTCCTTCCCTCTACCTTCACTTTCCTATTTCCTTTCTTCCTTTCATTCATCCTTTCTTTCTTTATTCCTTTCATTCCTCCTTTCTTTCTTTCTTTTTCTGTTCCAGTGCACTTCTCATTCAATTTCTGTATATTTTAACTGCTCCCCAATTTCTTCCTTTTTTTCTTTTATTCTTTCAACTCTATACACTCTTCTCTTTCTTTCTATTAACACTTTCTTATCCCCTTCCTTACTCTCTCCCTTTTTATTTATCTTCCTCCCCTTGGTTTTCTCCTTCTTTTCCTTTTTCTTTCTCTCTTTCTTTTTTCTATCTTTCTTATTCCTTTCCTCTCTATCTTTTTTCCCTAATCTTTTACTCTCTTTCTTTCATACACCCTTTCCTTCCTTCTTTCCTTCTTCCTCTTTCCATCTTTCTCTTATTTCGATTCCTCTCTCTCTTATAAACTCTTTATGTATCTATTTCTCCTCACCCAAACTTTTTCCCCTATCTTTGCCCGGCACCGTCACCAGACAATACAATAATAATAACAAATGAGTTAAGTCAGCCACTCCAATAACAAAGATAGCTTCACCACCATCACTATCAACACTATCAGCAGCACCAACAAGAAATGCAACCTCTAAAGCCAGCAAGTACAAGACATATTGTTTTCCAAACAGGAACTGCGCGATAACCGATCCGGAAGTTGCAAAATCTCTTATCTCTGACGGAATAGACTCAGCGGAGTTGCCAAATTAGCCACTTGTCAGCTAGGCCTGGCTTATTTTTCTCCAATTTAGCGGATAAAAATCTCCGATAGCCGAAAATCTGACAATTTTGAAAAATTATTGGTAGAATAGACGTAGAATTTTATAATAATGATTTGTTCTGGCTTCTTGGGATATAGTTTGTTTTGATAAGCCAGCTTTTGATGAATATGTGTATCATTGCTAATCATGAAGTTAGCTAGAAATAGAGAAATTGAGCTGTTCTTGGCAATTTGAGACACTTTTTTAGCCTTAAACAACAAACCATAGTTGACAACACGGGGACTCTGTCGCCATTTCTTTTTTTTTTTTTTCGACGAGCGTGTTTGATTGGAAATGAGGTTTTTTTTGTATGCAGTAAAAAGCACAGCAAAAAAAAATCATAAGACCACATTCTTCCTGCCTTTTTATGGAAAGTGATCACTAAAAATCTTCTGAATTGAGAAAAAAAAACGAGCTTAATGCTATCAGGGACCAATTTAACATAAACCTACTTCGCAAGTTGAATCTCCCTCGAAAAACGTATCTGGGGCAGATTTTCGAATAACAGAACGATTCCCCCAAAACAAGTAATGAAAAGTATGACTTAATACATTTATTCCTTTCCATCATTAAAGCAAAAATGAACAAAGGCACCCACCACTTAAAATAATATTGACAAATCGGAAATATTTAAACCAAAATGGATTATTTCGGAAGTTTCGCTGTTCTCTAAACGCATGCGCATATTTTCGAACTTCCATTAAAGTGTAGATGGAGGTTACAGAGAACTTTACGACACTATTTTGCTTATTCAACGAGTTTTTTCGGACGATTGAATTCCTTCTTGTTGCTTGTGTAGTTACCATGACGTTTTTGGCCGATCCACTCTACGGTTTTCTTCACAAATACTATCTGAATGTTATTGGGATGAACAGATTTTTTCGAATGATAGCAATGCTATAACGTTAGATTCAGATAATATTTTTCCTCTTTTCCTATTCTTCCTAGGCCTGGATTTTCATACCTTGTCCCTGTTGAATAGCGGAAACCATCTCAGGTTAAACTCAGCACTTGTCTGACTTATACACTCAATCGATGTGGATGTGGGCTGTCTCTTTGTTAACAACACAAACAGCAAGAAGGAATTCAATCGTCCGGAAACCTCTTTGAATGTTAATGGCTTTTCTCAAAACTATAGAGAGTGGTCACCCACGTGGTCTTCGAAGTTGATAAGCTATATCACTGCTGACATTCAAATGAAAGAAAAGTTCAGATGCACCAGCCTCTCTAGTACCAGTGACCGTCACTGAGTGACTGACAGGTTGACATACCGAAATACTCCCCCGCTTGTTTCCCCTCGACTCTTTCTGTATATTTTTTGAAATGCAAGGGAGATAACCCGTGTTGATTTGACTGGTTGTATTGATAGATCAGTCTAATTCGACTACGTTTCAGGAATGCAAGTCATGAGATCGAACTACAGTAGACCATTTATGCTAAATTTGCTCTTTAGTTTGGGTTCAACGTATTTTTTTTTTTTTGAAAATTCGGCGATTTTGGTGATCATCGTCCAACAAAAGACAAGTGAAGTAATATATTCATTGATCACCCTATTTTCCATTTTTAAAAATAGATAACACCGAAATCGGCATGCAGCCAAAACACGTTGGTCACGTGTGGGTTTCTATTGAATGACTAACCGGATTTTTTAAAATCATTTAAATTCGCAATATCATTTAAGCTCAACCTTCAAAAATAAGACGATCCCAAAAATCCTAAAAAGAAGAATATACAACCAATGCATCTTCCCAATAGTCACTTATGGAGCTGAAACATGGAACCTAACCAAGAGACAGATCTGCAAATTGAAAACCATGCAATGTGCACATGAAAGAATTATGCTGGGCCTCGCATGGAGAGATCACAAGACGGCACAGTACATCCGGGAAAAGATAGGAGTCAGGGACATCATAGAAACTATTAAAAAACTCAAATGGCAGTGGGCCGGCCATGCTGCAAGAATAGCAGACAACCGATGGACATTGCAACTCACAACATGAATCCCCAGAGATCACGTGCGCAACCGCTACCAGCAGAATATTAGATGGAGAGTTATGCAGGAAAAGACGAAGTAGGCAATTTCAGAAAGTAGTGGCTCTGCGACGCCCACGATAGAGAAGTGTGGCGAATCATGGGGAAGGTTTATGTCCAACGACAGACGTTGAAAGACTGATGACGACGATGATGATGATGATATGCAGAAAAACGTTTTGTGTTTTATTTCCTCCGATAGGTTTTGTGTCGTGGTTTCAAGTTACAATGTAGGTTTATGCTAAATTGATTACTCTGTGTCCACTTGTTTTTTGAAACTTAATATTCATTTAGTGATCAGTGTCTACATAATCGAGATAAGTAACTTGTTATTTGATCACCCCTTTTGAAAAAATAAATAAATTGATCTTCCCCAACACGGCAAGCTACCAAAAGACATTGGTTACATGATGATGTCTATTGGGTGACTAACTAAGCCTGTTTCCTGATCGCTTATGTCTAAAAAGTATAGACAATGTCAGTCATTACCTTCAAACTTTGCTCTTGGGATCAGGACAGTGATTATTTGAAATGTACTTCTCTTTTAAATGGACAACGGCTGACTTTGCACTTGTCTAATCACATAACGTAAAGAAAAGCAATTACATATCATCATCATCATCATCATCATCATCATCATCATCATCATTCTTTTATCGTCTGTCGTTGGACATAAACCCTCCCCAGGATTCGCCAAGTTTCTATCATGTGCACTACGCAGCCAATACTATCTCAACTTGTCTAGTTCGTCTCTTCATCTTGTATTCTGCTGGCGTCGTTTACCCATATGTGTGAGTCGTGATGTCCATCTGTTGTCTGTCATTCTTGCAACATGACCAACCCATTGCCATTTGAGTTTTATGATGGATTCTATGATGTCTCGGACTCCTGTTTTCTCACTGATACATTGTGTTGTCTTATGATCTCTCCATTTGAGGTTGGGCATGTTCATTCATGTGCACTTTGCATGGTTCTCAGTTTGTGGGTCCGTCTCTTGTTAAGGTTTCATGTCTCAGCTCCATAGGTGACTATCGGGAGGATACATTAGTTGAGCATTCTTCTTTTTAGGACTAATGGGATTTTCTTGATCTAGAAGGTTGAACTTGCTCTGTCGTGTAAATATCACTAAGTAAAGTTCAGAGGAAAAAATGGCTATTAGAAACTGTCAATGCAAACTGTCACTAAGTATTTCGAGTTATTTCCGGTTTTCCTGTCGGTCTGGCTGGCTGGGTGACTGACTATGTATGTATGTATGTATCATGCATACAGGCCACACCAAATGAGATAGAGGGCTAAAAATTTGAACATTAACTCCTTATGTCTGAAAAAATAATTTTTTCTCCCCAAATCCCTCCCATAATACTTTTTTTTTTAGAGAGGGTTCAGTTTGCAATGTAAGATTATGCTAAATTAATCCCTTGGTTTGAGTCAGTTTGTTTTTTTATTTATCTTTTTTCGTTGTTAGAAATTCAAATTTTTTTTAGTGGTCACTACCCAATAAAAAGAGAGAGAAGATATTTATTCATTGATCACCCACTTTTCCAATTCTTTTAGTTGATTAACCTGCACATGCTGTCAAAAGACGCTGGTTGTCTGACGGTTTCTATTTTCTATTTTCTTCACTTTTTACACATAGACAATCACCAAATTACATGTATTGCTCAGGAACAAAAATTGCGTTGTACGGTGTTATAATTGGAGATATTTTCATTCAACAGAACTGATCCGGTATCGGTTTCAGGGCCTCCATGCTTTATGAATCAATGATTGTAAGTTGACGCCCTTAAGCTGGAAATTTTAAGAGCCTATTCCGTGCATCCATCCCCAATAGAAAATCATTTTTTTTAAGTATTTACAAGTTTACATTGAAAAGTTCAACAATTAGAGGATTTTCTCGCCTCTAAAAGTGGAGAGTTTTATAATAAAAAAGGAATACGATATTTACATAAGAGAAACATTCGGGAAGGAGTGGGGGTCACAGAATCGAATGGGGCCAATTTCGATAAAGATAACAGGTTTTAAGAATGTAGGATTTAATTATATTAGCAGACATTTCAAGAGCAAATATCTCAATAGAATCAATATTGAATTGTAATAGCGATAAGGAGTAAAATATATAGAAATTTGGAATAAAATAACACAACACACTGTTGCTCTCTCTTTCTAACGCACGCACACACAAGCCTGTATATATATATATATATATATATATATATATACATCGAAAGAAAGAGAGAGGGGAGAGAGGGGAGAGACAGAGGAGGGATTTTACTTTCCTGTTCATAATCAGACATCTTGTAATAAATCAGTACACAACACTGAAGGCAATAAAGAGAAAAATACAAATACATAGAAATAAAGAATATAAAATACCTATTTTATATGTGTGAGCATCTTTCTTCCTCTCCCCATCCTCATCTCTCTCTCTTTTTCTCTCTCTCTCTCTATCTATCAATCTTTCTATCTATCTATATGTATATATGTGTGTGTGTGTGTGTGTGTGTGTGTGCGTGATTGCGTGTGAGTATATATGTGCAGGTATCCATCTTGTCTGTTCATATCCACGTATTTATCTATCCATCCACCCACGCATATCTATCTATCTATCTATCTATCTATCTATCTATCTATATATATATATATATATATATATATATATATATATATATATATATATATATATATATATATGTATATATATATATATCCGTTTACCTACAACTATCTATCTATCTATCTATCTATCTTCATAAATATATGTACATCTGTCTATCTATCTATCTATCTATCGCTCTACCCATTAACATACCTGTATGTCTCTCTCTCTATGTATCCTCCGCTTACCAAGCTCTATCTATCTATCTATTCACCCACCTACATCCGTTTATCTATCCATCTATCTATCTATCCATCCACCCATTCACATCTATCTATCTATCTATCCATCCATCCACCCATTCACATCTATCTATCTATCTATCTATCTATCTATCTATCTATCTACTTACCTCCATCTATCTATCCATCTATCTGCAATCACAATATGTTTGCGTATGACCTCTTTGTTGTATTATTTACGAGTGTACAATGCTAATATTGAAAGGCGAGAAATCATAGAAAATATCTTAATCAGGTCACTGACAATATAACCTGAATACAAAAAGGAAGAGAGAGCAGAAGAAATTATTTTACAGTCCCTACTTGATCATACCCAGGTGTTCGTCACCCTTTTATAAGGCTCTCTTGCGGTGTTCGCTCCAAAGAGACACCCGACCATCGCCTCACACCCGGGCGAGTTTTGCCGCAGTTTTATGAGGAAAACGGGTAGTTAAAAGTACACCGAGCAAGAGGGGTGGGAGACTAGTTTAAATTGTCCCAATGTTGTGCCATCGTTATTCCCAGCACCATATCGGGGTATTTAGCCAGGGTTGGGTGAGTTAAGGGGTGTGACGAAATCCGGTTATGATAGACCAGGTGGGATATACCCGTAAAAGCGCAGGGTGGGTGTCACCGTTCTGTGGGTAATTCGTCATTTTTGTATTAACAGGGTGGGTTAGGTTTAGGGCTAGGGTTTGGGTAAGATTATTCGTATTGACCGTAGGCGTTTAAATGGTCTTCTTGCTTTAGTTTGAGATGGACAAGCAGCTTTTTTTCTTTAGAATTATAATATATGGCTTATTAATTCATTGTATATCAAGATATTTAAGGATAAGTTTCTATTAGATTGCAATTTATGAGCCGGAAAATTCTGTTCGTCATCAGTCTTTATAAAATAACAGGAAATTATTCGACGGTTTCATTTAAGTAATTTTGAATTCATTTCCACGTGAACGTATTTTAAATTATCTACAGTACATATGGGCAACCATAGACCTGCAAGCTGGATTTAGCCCATGGCATTATTTTTGTACCTGTGGCCAATCAATGCATTTAAAAAAATCTTATTCAAATTTTCTAAGAGCGTCAACTTTATAATTTATATCGTAAAATTACTATTGTTTTGTCTCGACTAATTGATAATATGATAATCGTAATTCATGCTTGTCTAGAATTGAAATTTAGCTCGATTGAGATCCAAAAAGGTATTAATAATCTCAGAAAAATGTTCACACATTTCATTTGCTGCTATAGTTCTTACCAGTGCTGTCAAAGTTGCCCCACACACACTCAGGGTTTTTTAGGTTTTTCATAATTCATCTCGGTTTCTGGAGTATTTTTTAAAAATAGTTTATAATCCGGGTTGTTTCAAACCTCAAATTAAATAAGTTCTTGAAAATAACTCTTTTATAGATGTGTTTAAAATAACCCACATGAAGGGATAGATAACACAAATAAGCTGTTGACTAATTAGTTAACAATAAAAATGTTCTAGTCTCGTATGGTACGTTTACTGTTTTACTAATATCTATTACCACACATTGAACAAGAATATCGGCAGGAAATCAACTCCAGATGATAATAAAAATAAAAGAAAAATGCTTCTTACGTACAAAAGTTAATTTCAAAATCTTCGTGTCATTAATTACGAATCGTTAACTATTTTGAGAAGAACTGAAGAAAAAGGGGTTCAATCATTGCATTCTTTCAATGAAAATAAGTAGAATATTGTTATATCGAATCACAGTAGCCCTACAAATGGCTCGACCAACCAGTCAATTGGACAACAGAGTCTCCTCTCTTTGCTCGTCTGTGTGTGTGTGTCTGTCTCCGGGCGTTGCTGGTCTCATTTTGAGGACTATAAGCTTGAAATTTGACATGAGTAGACACACCACGAGCCACCAATTAAAAACGTAGGTTAGTTTTTTTAAAAAAGCGTACTTGTTTTGATCCCTATGGTCATTTTGGATCAACAGTGTCCAAATATTGTGCTGGCATTTTTTTTTAGATAATAATAGACGAAAGATCTATTCTTTTTAGATTATTTTATACAAAATACCTACTTTATCAAGATGATTTTAGATAATTACTTCACACGGGTTATGGTAATCCATTTATGTAAGGTACGGATATATTTCTAAATAAACTTGATATTTCTATAATCTGGATTTTTTCTTCTGAGTCTGTCTTTTGTTTTTTGCTTTTTTATTGTTGTTTTTTTAGGGGGGATGCGAACTTGAACCGAGGTTTCTTGAAATCTCATCAGCAGACCTGGTTCTTACCTAAAAAATTAATTGGACCCTCCTATAAGAAAGAATTTACATATGACTCAATTTATTATCTCTTCGAGGAGAGTTTTAACGTCCTGTTAAGACAGCGATTAGCTATAGCCAAACGAAATGTGTGTACATTTTTTCAGATACACTGATGTTAGGGAGGCCCGTCACCAAGGGGTGGGGGTGGGGCTGCTTCCCCCTTGGGATCACTCTCTCTCCTTTTGGTGGATGCGATGTGTAGGAATTTTTTTAAAGGAAAAAAAAAATATTTTCGGGATAAATTCACTTTTCGCACTATATCCGGCGTGCTTCTTCTTTTGGCTGTATTAAATCATTAGTGGGCATGCTTAAACAGTTTGGCCATTTCTAGGGTGTTTTTGACCATTTTTAGAGTCTTTTTTGTGTTTTTTTTTAAATATTATGAATTTCCTTTTGGCTATTTCTAAAAAATTAGCGCTTTTTAAATATCAATACTGAGCTCTTTTGGATGCAGTCCCGGACTTAATGAATGGACGTACATTTAATTGTCTAAAGCAGGGCTTGTCAAACTGTGTGCCGTGACACTTAAGTGTGCTACTTTTTAGCGTTTGGGAGCAGCATTCCTTTGGAATTAGTTTGTGTAACCCTTGCCAAGAATCAGAAATGGAAAGAGTACGAAAATGCTGGAAAGGGTAGCAACTGAATGCAGCTAGTCCAACATCGAAACCAAGTATTAATTTAAGCATTTTTTAAATATCTTTACTTCTTAAGTAGTTTTAATTTGTGTATAGCTGTCCATCCGTAGATGAACTTCGACAATGGCTAGATGTGTGAATTCTGGGAGAATGCCCCTGGAAGCTAGTCATTTGGGGGGAAAAGCATAAACAGCCTGCCGAAAAAATATATTTTATTTCTGTTATAACCATTCATCTAAATTAGACTTTTTTTTTCACAACGGGCACTGCCTGGACCTGCAGTTTGCCCAAGATGAATGACCTCCGTTCTGTCTCTACACATAATGGAACGTCTCCTCCAGGGCACATGCCTGGGTGAAGTGTGTGGAGATCATGGTATGCCTACTCGTCAGAACCCCTTGCTCAGCCTCGCTGATGTAATTAAGAACAAAGCAGAGAGCGATATGTTTTGCATGAGCTTGGCCGCAGGAGCTGCCAGAAGAACGTCAAGTTGGACGTCAAACCGCGTCAAGCGGGCTCCACTAGCTGGTTTGGAATCACGGTTGTCCTTCTCCTCGACTGGTTGTCCTTATCCTTGACTGGTTGTCCTCCTAAACTGGTTGCCTTCCTAGGGCTAGAGAACCCTATCTGCATTACTATTTCATCCATATCTAGGCGAAAGAGATGGATTAATGCATTTCTCAGAGGTATTAGAGGTAAGTGAACATAACCAGCTCCGACCAGGGTTCGAACTCGGGTCGCCGATTCCATTCAGTCGTTACCGAATGCTCCGTTGATGCAGATATCTCACAATTATACATGTGATTTACTACGTCGCTACGGCACACTGGTATCGTATTTCACATGGTTGGTCGCGCGTTACTTTTCTGATTTGAATTACGATTTGTGCACTGACATATAACCCCTAACTAAAATGAATATTTTATTTTTTTTACGTAAGAAAAGACAAGCTGTTGAAGATAGTTGTGAAAAATACAAAACAAAACGAAACAGTACATAGTGCGAACATATGAAATTAGTCAAGGATCCAACGTTGAAAGTTTTGCCCGTATAAATAGGAAAGAAATGAACACAGAAGATTTGTAAGCCTCGTTTATACAAAGAAGATGACACGAAACTGAGTTTTACGTTGTCTGATGACGCAAGAAATGTTTTTATCTTTTTTCTGGGTGTTTGGTTCGGGGTGATGTACTTACAAATGAAAGTATTGTGCCGAATAGATTGAAGCGCCATTTCACCCCCAAACATATTTATTTGGCGGGAACGCCCTTAGAAGAGAGTGAGGAGCTATCGAAATCTATTAAAAAGTAATTTACATTGTTCAACGAGAAAATGAAAATCTATCCATATAAAAGCCATTCAGGCAAATTAGTATGTTTAATTATATAATTGTATGGTTTCATGTCCTGTCCGAGTCCGGTTATAACTAAATAAAGTTGTAGTGGATCGGTCCGTGTGTAATAGATTAACATAGCCAATAAAAATAATCATAGGGTTATAATTCAATGAGATCGTCTAACGTGATGCAATGATAATGAATCATCGTCATCATCAGTCTCTTAACGTCAGTCATTGGATATAGACCTTTCCCAGGATTTACCACACTCCTCTTTCGAGGGCGTCTCCAGGGATCCATGTTTTGAGTAGTGATGTCTATCGGTTGTCTGCCATTCTTACAACATGGCCAGCCTATTGTCGTTTGGTTTTTCTTATGGATTCTATGATATTTCGGACTCCTGTTTTCTCCTGTAAAGTTGAGCATAATTCTTTCATCTGCACGTTGCATTGATCTCAGTCTGAGGGTCAGTCTCTTGGTTAGGTTCCATGTTCAAACTCCATAGGTGACTATCGGGTCGGTTGGTTGTATACTCTTCTTTTGAGGACTAATGGTATCTCCTCGCTTTTGAAGGTTGAGCTTGCTGTGCCGAAGGCTGGCAATCCTAGAGTGATACTTCGCTTGATTTATTCTCATGAGGAATACGTCACAGGAAAACTTTTATATTATTTATAAAATAAGTTTCTTTCTATTATTTTTTCTAAAAGCACGATATCAGCTGTGATTGTTCTCACGGAACATTTTGTTTTCAAATCTTTACGTACCATCATATATCAAAATAGCTTCAGGTGAGTCGAGACTAAAAAACCCTCTATATTTCAATACTTGAATTTTTATTTTACTAAAATAAGATAGCTTTATGCTCCTAAGTGATGACCCATACATAAATAACCCGTCATTTTTGACGGGTATATGCTAGTACCATATAAAGCTCAAGTGGCTAGTTACTTGGATAATAGTTAAAAACAAGAAGCGCTGTACAATTGCAGATAGTACGATTAGAGAGTCTTTTGCATTCGTTTTAACTATGTCCAAGTCCGATTTGCCTCCCTTTCACTGCTAAAGATTCGTTACATTAAAACTGCATGACCATAGTGTATAAATACATACATGCAGGGCTATTTCACCCTTCATCGTACCAGCGCCTATGGGCGACCAGGATATCAAGCTGAGGCTAGAGGTGATACCCCGTGTGTAGGTACAAGACTAATACTTGCAAGCGCACTTCCAATAGACATATTATACTAACACATGCAGTGTGTAACACATATAACGCCAATAGAATATGTATACAAACCATCGTCTCTTATCATCGTTACATATCGGAAACCTCCTTGATATTATAAAGGTGAAGATGTATTTAAAATGTACGTAGCCTTAATCACTGGTACATTAAAAGACTTGACAGCTTCGGCTAAAACATGAAAACATTCTAACTATTCATTGCTTTGTACATCGCAAAGCACTTGTCGCTCAAGCAATTGCGAGTGAATTGAAATTATCTTTGGAACAAATAGTTACAATGGCCAATTACTTTAAAAGTAGCCCTATTAAATCTAGATTATTTGCTTTGTGAAGATGGGAGCAAGGTTTTAAAACTCTATTTTGCAAACTGAATTTCGCTGGGTCTGAAGAGGTTGAGAGTTTTGTCGTGCATATGAATTGTGTGAAATGATGTTCAGACTATTTCTGGGGGTCAAGTTGACTTAATTTTGTGGCTTGATTCAAAACAAAACTGGGAAACGTATTTTAAGGATTCTATGAAATAAAAAACGCTCTTACAACAGAAGGGAGAAATCTTAACACTTCCAAGAATGTTCTGAAATATGGCAACTATTCTTCAACGTAAACAATGTAAAGTAATACGCAGAAGAGAAAATATCTTTGGATTAAAAAACACTACTAAATGAACAACGAAAAAGAAGAAGTCAGAAAAGAGACACATGTGTTTTAGTTTTCAAATACACAATCTCATTTCACAAATAACTTAAAAGAAACAGTTTAAATGACAAGCATAATAAAAATCCAGATTCGACTAGCTAAAGCCCAAAACATTTAAGATGCTTACAAAACATATATCAGACCACACTTAGAATACGTAGTCCAAGCATGGAATCCAAACCTCGAAGAAGATATAGAACTAGAAAACTTGAAAAGGAGGGCAACGAAAATGGTCCAAGAACTTGAAAACCTTCCACGTGAAGACAGAATTTAAAAAATTAACACTAAATATGCTATATAAAAATACAAAATAGTAAAAGTCATAGATAACATCCCAGCTGGAGAGTCGTTTACACAAACAAGAAAAAACAATAACATAATTCATTAAGAACACTGCAGAAAAGGAATGCTAGAAAAACTTCTTCCTTCAAAAAATAATAAACAACTGGAAGTCGCTGGTAGAGAATGATCCAACTATACTAATAACGAAAACAGCAAAACGATTCATGAATAAATACGATGAATACACGACCATGAAAAGAGAAGAAAGAATAACTCCAACAGAGGCGAGATACAAGCACAAATAAACGCTTCATTTATACTTGCAGAAATTCAATCTCATGTCACGGGGTTCATATGGTTTCATTGATCAGATTTGCACAATGAGTGACAAAACGGTGATCCATAAAAAAGAAAATGGTCGAATGTTTTCCAAAAGCGACGAGAATAATTTAAATCTTGATATTAGTTCTTCAATCTTTCCTCCATCAATAATGGAAGCAATAATCTTCCGTTAAGTCGATTGATTCTCATACTTGTTAAGTATTACAATATGGGAATATTCTGCAAGTATTATTTTCAATAAAAATTGTAAATGTCCATTTTTGGCTTATATGTAAATCTTGGATATTCTATCATGACATTATTGCCAGTTAGCAAAAACAGTTGTAATGGCATCACACCTAATGACATCATACCGTCTGATAACATCATGCCTATTCCTTCCTATTTCCGTTATTTAACATAACTGGAACCGACAGACCGATCAAAAAGCATATAGAGATGTGTCGATATATCTTTCAAAAGCATGCTGTCAACGCAAACTGTTTGGTAAACGGTTGCCTGCAATTATGCGAAGGTTGGGTTATTATCATTGATATACCCGACAGCAAACAAGAAATATCTTTAAAATCATTAAAAAGCTCAAACTGCAATGGGCTGGCCACGTTACAAGAATGTCTGACAAGCGCTGGATGTCACAATACACAACGTGGACCCTGCAAAGATCGTATGCGAAATCGTGAATGACAGAACATAGAATAGCATGATTATCTAGTTCGGAAGGAATCGGTACTGTGATGCTCAGAAAATTGGCAGAATTGGGGGGAAGATCAATGTCCAACTTTGGACATTAAAAGGCTATTACTGCTGCTGCTGATGGTGATGATGGATATATGTTCGGACTATTGAGGAGTCTACCGTAGGAGACGCGAACTTGCCTGTCCCGAAAATGTATTTTCTTTGGTGAATTATCCAGCCATTCCTGCTCCATCTGAGGGTACAATCAGCAAGTCTCCAGTTCGTTTCCGGTATTCTTTGTTTTACTATTGCTTTCAATGCGATAATCACCATGAGCAAATTCCTGATTCCTAATGCTAATTGCTGGTTGCTAATTCGCGATTTTTGGAATTTTTTCTATATCATGTGGGAACAATTTTATCGTCAAATTCTATCATACGAACTTTTCCGAGAATCCATTCAAAAATGTGGTCGGTATGCGGTTTTTAAAGTTTTTAAATTAATTTTTTAAAAGCTTGTTTTGATTAGTTCGTCCGATCTACGCCTCACTCGAAGCAAATGTATTGCTGATGATAGTACTACAATGTTTTCAGTAATCCAATTTACTGTCTTCTTCAGGTGTACAGTCCGTAATTGACTGGGATCATCGCTGGAGAGTGGGAGATTGAAAGAAGCTGCATACGTTGACTAGTCGAGTTTAGGCCAGTATCGTTTTCTTCTAAGCAGGCAAGGAATTAGAGAGTGCCCCGTGTGAAAACTGATTTTCGAAAAAAATGGCACCGGTGAAAATGAAACCAGATAAAAAAAAGGGTATTTCTGTATATCCCCTTGGGGATTTTGTCCGGGCCCATTTACTATAAACAAATCGACTAGACCGCTATTTTGATGCTGTTCCCTATGGTTGATGAAAAAAAAAATCAAATGTACCAATTCCCCTAGTTTTTCTTTTTTTAACTATACCATTTTTACAAGGCATTATCAAAACTGAATCCCCTGTGTAACACAGGTTGATGTGGATGGTTTTATCTTTGCAGCTTGCATTGCTGGGAATGAACTGAACTCGTTGATATATTAGCTACTACCTTTGTCTGCAGTTTGACTGGTTGGCTAATTCGATTTTCTGTGCTGCTAACCGTTAGTCCATCCGCACCTCTACTTACAATTATCAACCTTTAGAAAGGCATGAATTCAAACTTCTTAGCTCTACCCCATTGCCAGGTATTTTGTTGAAGTATATTTCCTCTCTGAATTCGAATCCTAGAGAGTGCCCAATGCATGCTTCGAACTAAAAATTCTTATTTTTCAAATGAGAGATGTATAGATTTTATTGGATATAGACCTTCCCCAGGATCCGCCACACTTCTCTATCGTGGGCATCGCGGAGCCAGTACTTTCTGAATTTGTCTAGTCCGTCTCTCCATCGCGAATTCTGTCAGCCTCGATTGCGAATGTGATCTCTAGGGATCAATGTTGTGAGTCAATAACCTCAGGAAAGGCATGGATTCATATCCCTGTATGTCCAATAGCAAACAGAAAGACATATAAACACAATCATATATATATATGTATGCAATACTCTTCCAACATGGAATGGAGTATTCTGGTGGATGGGGAATATATACGGTAAATAAATGTATCGCTTGAATTCAACCTCATTGACCGTCCAGTTCCGTGGAGTAAAGAGAGGATACCAGCCTCTGGATCTGAAGCAAAGGTTTCGATCCTACCCCAGGGCACTGGATGGGATAATGGATATTTTATAGCCGCACTGAAGAGTTGTGATACAACGAAACAGCTGTATATATATATATAAATATATATATGCGCACTAATAGTACACTAATCACACAGTAGCCAAATGACAAAAAAGGACATTTACATAACAAATGTTTCGTACGGTGTCATTAGAAGGGCATTCTTTTACGGAGGGCTGGAATCTGGACAAACTGTTACCGCACAACGCTACAGTGAGCATTAGATTACAAAAGTCTTTCTTAGGTGCAAACAAGTTTACCGCTAATTTTGCCGCATGACAACTCCTGTTTATAATCAGTCAACTGTAGTACGTCTGCGTTACTCAAACTCTCTGATCTAGCGGACCGGCAAGGTTTTATTTTCAATCTCTGTCAACGAGGTTAGAAATGAATATATATTACATCGTGTCATTCGTTCCGGACCTTCGTCTATATTTCCGACAGATATCTCCCAAAAATCCAAACCGAATTTATGGATAGTGGATTAAGGATCGGGTGATTAAATTTTGGGGCGGATCCAGGGATTAGATTTCAATTGAGAGATATTTTTGCTGAACTCCTGTCCAAACCTGATGTTGGCTTCGTTTTTCTATTGTAAAAAGAAAAAAAAAGAACGATAGAAACAATCCTTACTCCTCAGAGAATTAACAATCCCCGACCGTGATTTGAAATCACGACCAACCGATTGGTAGTTAATTCTCTTACCGTCTGCCAAAATTCATGCTAAAAATACGGTCCACCTAATTCATTCCAATAAATAAACACATCTGTAAAATCAGAATTCCTCTATTGTCATTCGAAATTACAAGCAAGCGGTCAGGGAGCTGGCCCTATCACTGAGCAAGACAAATTGATAACTCTCACATGCCTGCTAAAATTTATCTTATAGATACGCTAAGGCTTATTTCATTCTAATGAATAAATGCATAATTCATATATATATATATATATATATATATATATATATATTCAATTATTGCGTCATCCACAGACAGCTGTTACGTTGTATTTGAACTCTTCAGTGTGGCTACAAACTATCCATTATACCATCCAGAACCACGAGGCAGGATCGAAACATAAGCTGGAGGCTGGTATCCTCCCTCTACTCCACTGAACTGGATGGTTTGTAAAGTTGACTTTAGGCAATATATTTATTTATGCATATATTCCTCGTCCACTAGAATGCTCCGTTCCATGTTGGGAGAGCATTGCATATATAAACAATTTCTCATCTATTATATATACAATACAGACGTTGCAGCAATCATCTTCAGTCGGAATATAAGTAGGAGAGAAGCTTGACCTTACAGCAATCAGGCTTGTTCATTTTCATAAATGTATACGTTTGCTCTTATATAACCATACGATATCTCGAAACGTTCTCAAAGAATTTCAATGGAATAACATGGATGGGCTATGGGATAAGGGAGGAGTGATTAAATTTGGGAGTGGATCCAGGATTTTCTTCGTTTGATTCAGGGAGCGGCTTTGGCAGTGGTATGTACTCTACGAGAGCTTCCTAGGCTTCAGACGTGTCAGGGATTGGTAGCGTATCTGTGCTCAATTTATCATTCGCACGTGATGAACTTGATATCATTCAAACATATGTAGTAATATTAATCTTTATTGGAAAAATGATAATGAATGTATTAGAAGTTGACAATTTTTTCATAGGTGGCACAGCAAAGGTAGAAGGGGGCTCTATCTTTTTTTTTTACACTTGTATGTGTTTGTATATGTGTTTATTTATGCGTGTAGCGTGTTCCAGCGCTCCTGGCCATACCATTTTGTCAACAAACTTGAAAATTAGCATCAGTACTACACTAGACTCCAACTAATTTCTTTTTTATTTCTGAAAAAAAATTAACCCTCTGGACCTTATTTCAATGTGTTTCTCAATAACATCTAGATTCTACAGATTCTAGATGTTTCTAAATGTTTTTGTTTTTTTTAAAGAAAAGCGACAGTGATGTCATGAATAGAAATTATTCTGATCATTTTCATTTTTCCCTGAAATTTTTGTTACAAATTTTGACGTTGAGGTTGTTCAATTATTGACAGTCATGACGAGTTTATATTTATTTTGTAAAATAGCACTGAAATATTGTTGAATAATTGCAAAACGATAAAAAAAAATATGAACAGACCCCATAGCAAATATATTCAAAACATATGATAATCAGAAAGGACAAATTATAATGAGCAAGATGTATTAAAAACATTTATGAACAGGTCTGGGTAGTCATTCAAACGCAATGTTGGAGCATTTCGTGTTAGGGGTGATCAATTGAACACTAGAAGAAAGGAATGATTAATGAATAAGGTACTCGTCTTGCCTTTTGTTGGGCAGTAATCAGTGAATAAAGTCTGAATTAAAAACAAACAAACGTGAATGCTGCCGGACAAAAAATAACAAATCAATTTAGCATAAACTTAGATTGCGAATTGAACCTCCTGCTAAAAACCTATTTAGAGAGTGAGTTGAAAAAAAATGGTCGACATAATAAGGAGTATATATATATATATATATATATATATATATATATATATATATATATATATATATATATATATATCAGTCCTATACCTCCATCGGTACGGCCTGTATGATACCTCATTTTGTTTTACAAGACTCAAGAAAATTCAGAGGATAGGAAAATGGGACCACCAGTGTCTTGCAAAAGTTCTGAAATCCCTCCCCCAACTCATGAAAATAGCTTTCTTTTAAATAAAAAAATATTGCATTCTTTTATTCGTGCAAAATCCTACGAGAAAATGAATGTGTTAATTTGAGTTGAAAGATGAGTATTTAAAAGGAAAATATTTGGTTTTGATCGCTTTCTTGACTCTGGAAGACATTGAAACAGCAAGAATGATGTGCAGATCATCGTTGACTTTTTGCCTTCAAATTGTCTTTATCACTTATTTCAGATGATCATTGACGGCGACTTTCATCGACACAGCCTATCTTTCCATAATATTCCACATACTGCCTATCGAACTGGGGTCCGGATAGTTATGAGGCTATTCCAGTTTTCAAGTCATTTCAGTTTGGAAGCCATTGACAAAATTTAGACCCAATATTTGAAAATACAATATCAAAAATTTGATAAACATTGATATTCTTTTTCTAATATTTTGCTAACCTTCATTGGCAAGCTCTGTTTTTTCTCAACGTATTTTTCTTTGTTTTTTCGTCTTTGCATCCATTATTTTTTATGCTCATTGACCTCTATGTCAACCTTCAAACTGTGATTCTATCTTCGCTTTTTCTTTTCTTCTTCATTCGAGAGGAAACAATGCTCCTCATTCGTCTGTCCAGCCTCCAACGGGTCAACACACATACACTGAATCTCCATAGACTTTCGAATCTTTCTGCTGTAAAATTCTCTTCCAACAATTGAATCGTGCCTTTCACCCAATTAAATCTTCTACGATATTCCTTTGAATACTGAGCAGCACCTGAATAATTAAAACAAAAAATAAAAGATTACCAAAAACATCAAAAGTCTCCGGGCAAAATTCTGTCAAATCTGCAGGTGTATAAGTATGTTTAAGTAAATGTTTGAAATGTATTCGATATATTTTGCATTCTTTATATATATATATATATATATATATATATATATATATATATATATATATATATATATATATATATCGTATTTATATGACCCTGTCCAGTTTACATGCTGAGAAGTCATCTTTCCCTTTTCCTTTTAAACTGAATTATCAAATTTTTCATCCAAGTCAGAATGAGATTTGAAAACGTGAAGGAAAAATAGCAACACCTATATCAAAACTTTCTTTTTCTTGATAAAAAAAAACCCAAACAGTTATCATTTACCCTCACCAACAGAAAAATCCTCAACACCCTCACCAAGTAACTTGAAAGCATCTCCCCAACTCCAACACCATCACTAAAGTCCTTAAAAGCATCAGCCCAACGCCTTCCTTACCTAACTGAATGGAGAATAACCCCTATTCCTCTGTGTCAAACCAATGACCCGAAAATGCTCCTGTCTTAGACCCTTATGAAACCTCTGACCGTACTTTGTCATCAGATCGGATCAACCTCTGACCACCTCCCACAGGGAGAACGGATGTTGAGAAGTCAAGTAAAGAGAAAAAGATAGAGATTTTCTTTTTCCAAGATCAACTGGACCAAATGCACACCTGAGATTAAAGATAAGTAGCAAAGATCAAGTTTTTTAATAAATAATTAAAAGAAAAACACTATTTGAAGCCATGAGTGTCCACGACCACTTTTACAGAGGTATGATAAGTTTGGAATATATCCAAGTGGCAACCAGCAAATAGAAATAACTTGATTTTATATTGGAAGAGCAAATTGGACTTACATAAAACAGTTATACAGCACCATTATTCTTTATTGACAATGAAGGTTCAACTTTCCAATTGGTCTGATTTGGGTAATGGAAAAAAAACTAGGAAACCTTGGGAAGGGTATATATTCAACAACGGACTTTAAATGATTGATAGTTGATGGAGAACAACAGAGAATTTATTTTGCAAATACCAGATCATCATTATCAACTATAATCAACATCATTATCAATTTTCTCCAAGATTCGCCAGACCTCTCTATCATGGGCGTCACGGATCCAATACTTTCTGAACTTTCTGGACCGCACGACCAACCAGCGGACCATTTGTAGAGCTACAGTGATCCGATTTTTTTTTTATCAAGATTCAATTCTAAATGCATCATTTTTGACGATTTTACAAGGAGGGATGCTGATAAAATGTATACTCAAAATGAGGTGGGGGTATTTCGGAAAACTGCTTTAAAGAGTGGCGAAGTTCAGGATGGGACCCTTGGCCGACTCTACGGCTTATTTTAAAGCATAAGTATTCGGTAGCAAAATTTAAGTGTTTTTCTTTTCTTCTTGCTTTTTTAATCCAAGTAATAGGGTTGGTGGGGTATGGGTCACTTTCCGGGATCCGTTGCTCATATCACTTTCGACCAACAAACACCAAACACCTCGTTACTCTTTTTTTGTGGCCGAAACCAAGGAAAAACAAAACTAAAGGGTCAACTTCAACACCTGCTCAAAAAAAGGGAATCTTTCCCCCAGTCCCTCGCTGTCATTTCTTTTGAATCTCTGATTCGCTTCCCTCAACAAATTAATCTTTAGGGATCAGGAAGCCCTTCAAGTAGGACTTCTTCTCTTTTCTTCAACGTCTACTATTGAATATCCCCTTTTCTCTTATTTCTTCTGGCTTCTTTTTTTATTAAGATGTCTGTTCAAGAGCAGGCTCGTCCATTAAGCCAAGCAGGGGGGCTGCCCCCCTGGAAGTCAGTCCCCCACCCCACCACGATGTGAATTAATTTTTTTATCATAATTATCATAAAGTTCTTCCAGTTTTAGAAAATCAGCACTTTTTGCGCTAAATTCAGCTCGTTCTTGTTTTTGTAGTCAAAAAAAAAAAAAAAAAAAAAAAAACGCTTAATAAGTGCGGGCGTACTTAAACATTATGGACATTTCGGGTGTGTTTTGGTATCTTTTTGGTTCGTTCTGGCTATTTTCTGGCGCTTTTTGCTACTTTAAAAATTCAGCGCTTGTTTTAGCAACACTGAACACTTCTACAAGCGCCTTGGACTTGATGGATGTCCCCTATTACTTACCACACCCTGGCAACGGGCCTTGGCGCAATGGCCCCACGAGCGTAATCCAAACTGAAAAAAAAAGTTGTTAGAATACGATTGTGGCACAAATTACTCGCTTGGGGTGCATAAAACCTTTGCACAAATTTTAAATCTCGCTTATGGCGCATGGAGACTCTTGCGTTGGCCTTGGTCTATTCATAACTATGGGTGTCTTCATATTAATGTTATAGTGTGGAGTCAATTGTCGCATGTTATACATCCGTGTGATTATGCTAAAAACAGTGTTATAGTACTGTGTTAAAAGCAGTGTTATTGTATTTTTAGATAGTGTTCAGGTTAAATTTAAGGGAAAAAATCTATTCTAGTCTTTCTGCTGCATCACGTCTATTTCATTGACCAGAATTATTTGCCGAGAAAAAATTTCACAAAGCAGCCGATATCTCTTCAGCATACTCTAGTATACTCGATACCTCGATAACGACAATTTTTTTTTTTGACTTCTGGAAAGAGTAAGCCTGTAACAAAATAAAAGATTCTATCACATACGACATTTACAGCTTAACCCTCAAAAGAAGAAGAAATCAAGTGAAGAATCACTTTTGGATGGCAAGCCTTCAGCAGAGCAAGCTCAACTTTCAAGAACCAGATGATCCCAATAATCCTAAAAAGAAGAGTATACAACCAATGCATTCTCCCGAATGAAACTGAAACATGGAACCTAACCAAGAGATAGACCTACAAACTGAGAAGTATGCAACGTGTGCATGAAAGAATCATGCTCCACCTTACATGGAGAGATCACAAGACAGCACAGTATATAAGGAAGAAAACGGGTGTCCGAGACATCATAGAAACTATTAAAAAACTCAAATGGCAATGGGCAGGCCATGTTACAAGGATGAAAGACAACCGATGGATATCACGACTCACAATATGGATCCCTAGAGATCACATGAGAAACCGAGGCCGACAGAATACAAGATTGAGGGATGAGCTAGACATATTCAGGAAATACTGGCTCTGCAACGCCCATGATAGAGAATTGTGGCGAATCCTAGGGAACGTCTATGTCCAACAACGGACGTTAAAAGACTGATGATGATGATGATGATGATGATGATGATGATGATGATGATGATGATTATGAGGTAATACCTAACAATTTACGGACCTGATCGACTGTCTCTAACAGCAAACTCCGTTCCAACAATCGTCGTACATTTATAATTGGAAAAGTCTTCTGATTTTAACAGGGCAGACGCATCTTTGATAATCAATGAAATTTATTCCTATAATATCAATGCATCAGCTTCATTGGAAAAACTTCCAAAAACAAGGTATATCAACAGAACAGATTATCATCCATTTGTCAGTTTATTATACATCAATCTATCGATTTTCCCAGTCAGCTCCAATCTATCTATTGATCCATCGATTCATCTCGTAGTTTTGAACTGTGTCTGTGAGCATATGTTTTATCTTGATTTATATTGATCACCTGTTAACTATGTGCGTCCTAAGGAATTAGGAAAGCCCAAGGATACTCGTAGGAGTATTAGCTCTCACGTTAGATTGATAGAAATATAAGATCATTTTGGGGCCTTGGAACGCTCAAATGTTTCCCATATGAATTAATGATTCCCCAAATATTCCAAAGTAGAACTTTCCAATAAAAACCTTTCGGAAGACGAAATAACATTAAGCAAAGAAAAAAAATCACCATCAATTTATATGGGAACATTTTTTTAGCGTTCCGATACTCAAAATAGTTATGATGAAATGTTGGACTGTGTCATCGGAATTTGATATCGTGGAAGGTACAGGAGACTGGATTGTAAGAGGGGGTTGGAAAGTGTTTGTAACCGAAGTTCCGGACAGCAACGTATCTAATGATTTTAATTGGCGTTGATGGCCTCCAATAGGCCGACAAAATGGGTGTGCAGGCCTCTGATCTACTGGAAAGTCCACATGATTACAGTTATATAAACTTTCAACCTTTTTAATGCAGAAAAGGCAAGTTTTATTAGTCAAATTTTATATAGTACATGAAAGTCATTTAAACCCAATCGGTGTTATTTCAATGTGTTATCCCATAACTATTTTTCCATTTGATTTTATGATCTTGGTACATGTAATTTAGTTTTTATTCATATTCATGATTTTATTCTTTGTCATGGGATTCATCGGCTATTTTACCATCGTCCTGTTTCGAAAGTATAAAAATAGGACATGTTTCTTCTTGCAATGACATTCCCAGTCATATTCACATATGCTTGCATATATATATATATATATATATATATATATATATATATATATATATATATGTGTGTGTGTGTTTGTGTGTGTGTGTGTGTAGAGTTATTATATATTTTTCAATTTGTGAGAATACAAAAGGAAAGAAATAAAAAACAGATTTTGTTCGTTGTTGATGATATTCATTCACGGTGATCAATATCTATCTAAGTAAATGGAGCTATTAGTAGATGAAAATATAGATGTAAAACCACTAGATGTCAACGTTTCGTGCTTAACACATTCTTAAGTCACCAGCAATATATTTGGTTCTTGTACTTTTGTTATACATATATATGTTATAAATATTAAATACATGTTTGTATATATATATATACATATATATATATATATATATATATATATATATATATATATATATATATATATATATATATAAATCATTTTGTCACACACACACTCACACACACATATATATATATTCATTTAGAGCAGATTTATTAAATAAAATACCTTAAGGCATACCTTCTGTAACAGCTTGCTGCGAAATAAACGCCGAACATTATTTTCGCATTTCGCCTTTTTTCGTAAAAAATAAAATTTCGAAAAGCACTGAATACCTGTACCTAATTGCATTTCTTCGGATATTCCCAACCTTTTCTATTTTAATCCTTTTATGGGCGCTACCCTTTTATCTCTCATCCCTCTGCTGCCCTTTATGTCTTGTCCAAACATTTCAGCCAAAACTTAAACGAATCGTAAAGATTATGCTAATCTTATTAATCATCTCTGCTTCAGTGATCTTTAGGGACTGCAGACAATACACGACATCCCACCTGGCCAGCTAACCGCAAAGACCAGCAGTGCGATTCAATACATCGCACGTGTGTATGCGTTTTTGTATTGTGGCTCTGCGTAATTGATATCCCAAACGAACTGGAGCTCCTGCTATTTAAGACAGTCAAGTCGGCGTAGCGTGTGGACCAATGTACAGATATATACTAAGCTTAGCTTTCTTGCTTTCCTCATTTAGAATTGTTTAGCGATAATGAAAGTAATCGAGGAAAAAACGTTGATCCCAACAGTAAATCTGAGAGGGCTTAGCTATCGAATCACTGTAGCTACACAAAGTGGACTACAGATTCTTCTATCGTTGCTTTTCTCTCTGTGTGTGAGTCTTTGTGTCTCTGGGTGCTCCTGGTCTCATTTCTGGGGTTAAAACCTTGAAAATCTGCATGAGTACACCATCAGGCACCATTTGACAACGGTTCTTTTTGTTTTTCCTTTTTGGGGCTCTGTACGGCCATTTTGGACCATCATCATCAGTCTTTTAATGTCCGTCATTGGACATAGACCTTTCCCAGGATTCGCCACAATTCTCTATCATGGGCGTCGCAGAGCCAGTATTTCCTGAATTTGTTCAGTTCATCTCTCCATCTTGTGTTCTGTCATCCTCGGTTTCTTACGTGATCTCTGGGGATCCATGTTGTGAGTCGTGATGTCCATCGGTTGTCTTTCATTCCTGCAACATGGCCTGCCCATTGCCATTTTAGTTTTTTTAATGCCCAAATCCTGTACTGGTAATTTATTTTATTAGATATTTTTAGATAAAAGATTTTTTTAAAGATATTTTTAGGTAAAAGATACATTCACAGAGATATTTTTTTATCAACATATCTTTTTAATAACATATATTTTTAAAGATATTTTTAGGAAAAGCATCTACTTTTTAAAGATAATTCAAGATATTTTTTTTTAGATAATTAGTTCTAGGACACGCACGGGCTACGGTGATTCATTTAGGCGAGGTATGAATAGTTCCATCTATCATGATTCCTTTATTTGTCCAATTCAAATTCTGGAAGGTGATATCATTATGGGGAATTAGACAAGAGAACATTCTTGAGGTTATTTTCTATATCGTCCTAGCGAGTGAACTTTTTTTCTAATTGTAAAAATGGTGTCCGAATGCTTGCTAAAAAAGAGAGAAAAGAAAACGGGTCTAATTAAACACTCAATACGAACTGACATGTTACCAACGTCACTTGGCAGCAAGCTGGGCTGGGGGTAATCAATTAAAAATTGGAAAAAGGGATGATCAATGTATAAGTTACTCCTCTCGCCTTTTATTGGGCAGTGATCACTGGAAAAAAATCTGAATTAAAAAAGTTAAAAAAAAAATTGTGAATGCAACCGGACACAAACCAAGTGACCAATTTAGCATAAACTTATATTGCGAATTGGATCTCCCCCATCACACACATTAAAAAAATATTTATTAGAAAAGACAACTCCTAAAAGAATATCTAAAGTTTTTTTTCTAGATATAGTAAGGAGTAAATGTTTAGATTTTTAAGCCCTTTAGCTCTATTGGATTGACATGTATGCGTGATACATACATTGCCAGCCAGCCAGGCGGACCAGCCTCTAATACCAGCACTGATGATGCCTGGCCTTCTTTTAACGAGATGAAAAAGCAATGCTTGCTTACGTGTGGGTATGAAAGATATCAACTTGAAAAGTAAGACGTAGACAGGGGGAAGAGGAAGAAAAAGAAATAATAGAGAGAAAGAATGCGACAGAGAAAGGGATGAAGTGATAGAGAGAGTGACAAATGAGATAGAAAGGGTCATAATAAACCATTAATGCTAGTTGGAGTCATATGGATGGGCAGTTGGAGGGAGGTTATAATCAAGCAAACATTAGGATTGTTCATTACTGTATTTTAGGGAGTCAAAAAAAAAAAAAGGCATAAAAAACTCCAGGAGTCAATACGAGACTATTATGTATCCGAAAGGTCTTTATTCACCCAAGCTGAGTTGAGCCGGGAACAGGGGTTGGAGACGGGGGTTTACGGAAGGGTTTAGGTTGGAGTAGAGGAAAGGAGGGTAGCTCTATACCTAACGAGCCCCCTCTTACAACCACTGCCCCAGCATTGATGTCTCAATCTCAGATGCACAGCTGGAGACGAAGGCATTTACTATGATTGATATACTCAAGTCTATGTTTGTCAAGGGATTGGGGTAGAGGAGGAGACCATTTCCCTTTTTTTTTTCTTTTTTGCCGCCCTTATTTTAAACTCGTTCAGTTTTCACACCAGTACAATCCCGGACAATTGATCGGCCAAGCTCGAAGCCGGACATGACCCGGATTTCTGGATTTCCGGACCAAGACTTAATATATTCTCCAAATATTAAATAAACAGGTCTGGCTGGATACTGAATAGGAACCATCGCATGATCAACGACTGTTGAGGGTAATTAATTAAAATTTGGAAAATGGGGTGATCAATTAATAAATTACTCCCCTCCCCTTCTGTTGGATAGTACTGACTTAAATAGTCTGAAAGACACTAAATAAAGAATTATTTCGACATAAACCTACATTGAAAATTCCCCCAATAAAGCCAAGGTGTGTAATTTTTTGTGTACATAATAAAGAGTCAATGTTCTAGTTTTTTACAGGTAGTTAGATAGACTCGATTGAAAACTGAAGAAACCGATGTTGACAATTTGAATTTTCAAATGAGCCACTATTTCATCATATCATGCTTTTGTATTTTAAAAAAGGTAAACTGCAACTGAAACTAAAAATAGATTTGTGAAGTTTATGGAGAAGGCACTGTGAATGATCAAACGTGTCAAAAGTGGGAAATAACATCCCGAAGAAATTTGATACGAGGTAGGTATAAACATTGATGAGGGGTGGCATTGTAGCCTACCTCGTTATTAATTAGAATGTCCTATTGATGACTGGGTCCAGTACTTGACCCTAGGTCGAAGCCGGGATTTCGAATGCAGACAGGAAAGAGCTACACGATGATTATATAAACCATGATGAAAGACCAAATAATTTTCCAAAGCCAACGTTGACCCATCAAGATATTGTGGACATTTTATGATGGTCTGCGACAGGCGTGGCTATATATTTCTCTCACAAGGAAAGGGTATCATAACTGCTAAAAACTGAGAGAAGAACTCGGGGAATCGGGTGGAATTGGGCCTAGATTTTGCTTCATAATGCTCGGTCTCAAATTGCGTGAATGACACTGCTAGAGATTCAGACGTTGGGTTTCGACACTTTACCAGAAACTCCATATTCTCCAGACTTGGCACCAGCTCATTACCATTTCTTAGAAACCTTGAGCCAAAACAGTCACCAAGACTGTCAACATGGGTTTTTTCAGTTTCCAAGTTGGTCCAGCTGGCTGTATATGTATGTATCTCGCGTATAACCCGCGCCAGCTAGAGGGCTGAAAATTTAAACATTTTCTACGATGGCTACTGAAAACTTTTTTTTCTTAATTATCCCTGTAAATAGGTTTTTAGTTGAAGTTCAGTTTGCAATGTAACTTTATGACTTTTCTTAGTGATCACTGCTCAATGAAAGGTGAGAGAAATAACTTATTCGTTCTTCCTTCGAATATCTTAATTGGTCACCCCAAACACCACACGTGGTTAAACGATGCTGTTCGCGCGACAGTTCCTACATTGTGACTGACTAGAATAGTTATTATCATATTGTTGTTGGCTTTGATTTCAGTTTATGTAAGTTGCCAGCCGGGTCTAAACCAGGGACCTAAGCTTGGCAACCTTGTGAATTATAAAAGCCAGGGCTTCGGAGAGAGAAGCAATGTTGGCAGGGCTTTTACATATACACATAATACAACACATTCCCGAACATACTTCTATGTATACATTTTCTCAGTAGACAGGTAGTGCCTGTAAGCACTATCTTCTGGATGTCACAGGGAGATGGGTCAATAGAGATTTGGGTAAGATGTTCTTCAAAGTTTCTTTTTTTGATAACTCCGTGAGCTCCGAAAATAACGGGGACAGTTTGTGTTCCCGAGAGCCAAAATTTTTGTATCTAGATTTCAAGGTCCTTGTACTTGCCTAGTACCACAAGTTCCTTTGCAATCGTATTTCTACCAGAAGACACTCTCTTGTCAATTTGTTGTTGTTGTTGTTGTTGTTGTTGTTGTTGTTGTTGTACCATTCCATATCTTTTCATGATGAGGTCGAGAAGCCATCAATAGAGATTTTTCCCCAACTCTCGCACATCAATCATATTATCCTCTCTGGCTTCAGCCACTCCCTGGTCAGGACAATTCCATTATTATTATGACAATATTTCATGCATGTACACATTCACACGAGATGACCAGTGGTCAAAGCTAAAGATTGAATGATTATTAGTCTCCTAAGATCTACAGCATCTTTCTTAGTATTCTCTCAGGTCTCAGTTGCATTTTGGACCAGACAGTCTCATTACCGAATCACTTTAGCCCCACAAATGCCTGACCAACCAGCCAAGTGAGCTGCATATTCTTCTATTTTTTCAGTGTCTGTGTGTCTATGTATTTCTCTAGTATGTTTGTTTGTTCTAGCGCTTCTAGCCATACCGTTCTATCTACAGACTTGAAAATTGGCATTAGTGCCCCACAGGACCCCTTATGAAATTTGACATTTGGGGCCTTATTCTGACGGATTCATTATATCATCTAAATTCTCCAGATGTTTTTTACTCTATTTTAGTGTTATTTATGATTGATTTCCCCCTAGAAAAATAGTGATAAACCTCTAGAGTGCTATTTTTTATGGCTCCGTCAATGTCTTTGGCCTTACGCCGTGGCGTAATTTGCAGATAAGCTAACCCAGCCCTGAGTACAAGGAAAATACACCACCCGAGAGTTGCAGTCCAGTCTTCAGATCAGTAAATAACCAGACTCGTTCTTCCTGGTGCAATGCCAAGACAGTGACCATGGGACGGATTTCCAGTGCTCTACCTCAGGTAAACCAATCGAGAGCGACTGATTGGATATGTCGTGAGAAATTCTGCTGTCCTGGGGCAGCGGTCAAGATATCTGACGAGATATTTCTTTGTCCTAGAATGGATTACTTTTGCAGAGAATCAGATTGTGAACTGAGACAATTTGTTGATGGCGATAAAGGTAGCGTAACCCTAACCCTAATCCTTACCCTAAGTGTAAGCAATGAATGTCCTGGAACAGCTGATGGGATATCTGACTAAAAGTTCAATCGTCCTAGTTCTCTTTCCACTTGCAGTGAACTGAATTGATAATGATGAAGGCAATAAAAGAAATAAGTTTCCCGGATCAGTTGATATCCCGGTTCTTCTTAAGCTAAGTTAAGGTCGTTCTACGATCCGATAGAATTTTCAACGATTCAACTGTACGATGGGCACGGGTCGGTTTTCGCAAACTATCGCCGATTTGTATTTTTAATCGCAGATCCAGACAATAAATACTCAAAATGTTACAATGATGCAGAAAAACCTGGCGACACATGACCATAATATATGAATGAAAAATCTTTTTTCTAAATAGTTATAATCCAATCGAAATTAAATTCAATTAGATCCATTCGAAATAAGGATAACTACTTCAAAACTTTTTTTCTACATAAAAGTTGTTAAGAAAGTCGAATATTCAAAAATAGAATAAAAGTTTGCAAGCGATTTTTTGTATTCTCAAATACTTTATTTACTATCGAAAAGTTCTCGTGATGACGTAAAAGGTTGCCATTTTTGTTTCTTTTTTATTTAGTTGAAACGGAAATGACGAAAAATGCGTTCTCCCATTCTCATTGGGTACAAAATTTAACTCGATCGTAGGAAATAGAATCATTGTTATTGCTAATATATTCAAAAGGATGCCTTTGACACCAAAACTTGAATGAAAAAAAAAATGATAAAGAAATCTTTACGCATAGAATAAGATCACATATTGTAAGAATCCATATTCTTGCAAAACACTTCCAGGATAGCTCCGCCAAGACGTTCCTTCTGAGTCATTTTACCGATCCTGAGCAGGCAAAGGAGGTGGGTTGAGCGTGGGACTAACAACTCCACCCAGCCCAGTAAAACCTATTTGTTACTGGAACAACAGCAGCAACGTTCCTGCGATTGTTGTAGTGATCAACCCATTCCTCAACAGAGTCTTCATCATCATCATCATCATTCTTTTAACGTCCGTCGTTAGACATAGACCTTCCCCAGGATTCGCCACAATTCTCCAACATGGGCGTCGCAGAGCCTGTATTTCCTGAATCTGTCCAGTTCATCTCTCCATCTTGTGTTCTGTCGGCCTCGATTTCTTATGTGATCTCTGGGGATCCATGTTGTGAGTCGTGATGTCCATCAGTTGTCTTTCATTCTTTCAATATGGCCTGCCCGTTGCCATTTGAGTTTTTTAATAGTTTCTATGATGTCACGGACACCTGTTTTCTTCCTTTATACCGTGCTGTCTTGTGATCTCTCCATGTAAGGTTGAGCATGATTCTCTCATGTGCACGTTGACAAATGCTAGTTAAAACCTTCGAAAATCCAGTTTTCTGAACAGCTAACGACAAAAGCAAAAATCACAATAGCGGCCTGGAACCTTGGGGCCTCAAAAAATATTCTTATATTAGATTGACTGCTAAAATCGCTAAAATACACTTAATTGAAGAAAGCCCCAAACCACCAAAAGTGGCATTAGTCAACATTTTGAGCTCATCCGTCCTAATTTATCGTTTTTTCGCACTACTAAAACAAGAAGCGCGCTGAATTTAGAACCAATGGCGCTAAATTGGTAACGCTGACAGAGCCCCGTTTGAGAACGAGAGATCGGCTCAAGAGACGGACTGAAGTCTACAAGGGAAGAGAGGAGTAGTGACCTTCTGCCCCACAGGAAGTTTGTAGGAATAAACACAGCGCTTCGAGAAATGGATTCCTTTCCAGACTTGTTTAGAAATATCCCTGTTCTTGAAATCATCATCATCATCATCAGTATTTTGATGTCCGTCGTTGGACATAGACCTTCCCCAGGATTCGCCACTATTCTCTATCATGGGCGTCACGGAGCCAGTATTTTCTAATTTTTTCTAGTTCGTCTGTCCACCTTGTATTCTGCCGGCCTCAGTTTCTATGGTGTGACGAAATAGACAAGTTCAGAAAGTATTGGCTCCGCAACGCTCATGGTTGAGAGTTGTGGCAAATCCTGGGGAAAGTGTCAGTCCAACGGCGGACGCTAACAGGCTGTTCATATTGATGATGAGGAGGAGGGGGATGTGATTTCTGAAGAGGAAGTAGGAGCAGAAATCAAGACTAGATGTATATTTTATGAATTTTTGCACTCAGCATTTGAGAACTTTCATTGATTCGAATACTATCAAGAGGCACAGGAGTCAAATTGGTACGCTCGTGAAACCATGTCAGAAAGAACCGCATTACCACAGTCAAAAGCATTCAAAGTTTCTCTCGATAAGCTGAAGTCATACTAGTCAAGTCAATGTTTAGAAAAGAACTTGTATCTTATAACACACATATACACACAGACACATACACACAAATGTACAAAGAGAGTAAGAGATAGTAAAAGTGAGGTAGGGAAGGGGGGGTCTGTTTTTCTATCACTCTCTCTCTCTCTCTCTCTGTATATATACATATATATGTATATATACATATATATATATATATATATATATATATATATATATATATATATATATATATATATATATATATATATATATATATATATATATATAAGTAAGCCCTTTGTTTCAGAAAATTGAATACGTAGTACAAAATAACATTTATATGCTAAAGATGATGATAATATCCCATACAAAATAACAAACAGCATGTATTATGACACAAACTATACCTGATAGTTCCCAGAAGAAAAATCCACGTATAGTACAATAGCATTTAATTCTGTGTAATAAAACCCTTTGAAAATCTCACATGGATTGTTTTAACAGATATTTTGAAATAATGGACTGAAGTGACGTAAATTTTGAAAGAAAATTATATTAAATCTTTAGTGTTTTTTACTGTGTATTTTACGATCTATTTGAATAATGGACAGGCACTGGATTACAAACGGATTTATGTAGAAATATTACTGGTGCAGGTGAAAAAAGATGCCCAATATCTATCTATCTCATCAATATAAAGTACACACACACACACACGTACACACACACACACACATATATATATATATGTGTGTGAGTGTGTGTGTGTGTGTGTGTATGCTTATTTACATATGTTTATGTAAGCATGCATATATATATATATATATATATATATATATATATATATATATATATATAATAGAAAGTCTTTAAAATGTTATTAAAGTCATTTATCTCCATATATCTGTTGATGCGATCATTGTAAGATCTTGGTATGGTTTTATGCGTTACACTAGATTAGATTATAGTATTACATGCTGTTTACCATGTAACCGTTTCAGGGATTCAAAATAAAACAGCTTTATTAACATGGTTCCTCGACATTCTCGATCCCTGTGGAGCTTTCATTTTGACATTTAGCTTGCTATATTATTTTAGGGCCATATCATAATATATGTAGTCTGTTATATATATATATATATATATATATATATATACATATATATTTATAAATATGTATATATTATAATAATGTATTATATACACACACACACACATAAATATTCTACATGTACACACTCACACACACACACACACACACACACACACACACACATATATATATATATATATATATATATATATATATATATATATATGCACTTTTGTCTGCTGGAACCTGTGACCTGTTCTGAATCTGATGACACCGATGTCTAACCGTAAGCAAGTGTGAAATATTCCCAACAAAAGATCTGAATGCTCTCTCCGCACGTAAATATAACACGTCTCTTGTTTGCACATCAATCACCCTCCCGCCTCGGAACCCACCCTCATTCAGAACAATAAAGATCGCTCTCCTAAGCCTGACCCAAACTTGGCTAACTCTGACAACACCAGTTTCGTTGAAAACGTACGGATTCGAGCGTCAGTGATATGTGCTGGCGCCTAGTGGAGGTCAGTGTTGCCAATTCAGCACTTTTCGCGCTAAATTCGGCACGTTTCTCATTTGGGCAGCGCAAAAATTCAGCACTTTGCATTATCATTAGCCTATTTTCAGCAACTTTTAACTGTTAAAAAAATGAATAACGGACTCATTTTATAGTGTGTTTTGATGGTTTCAACGGCTTCTTGGGGTCGATTTTGCGTTGGCAACGCTGGGCCGGCTTGAAAGAAAAAGGGGTTGGATTATTTTATTGCTGAATAGTCAGACCGAACAATATCTTCCCGAAATTCAGGAGAGAAATTTGAAGTTCAAAAAGAGGGATGAATAAAAAAAGGAAGAGGCGGTAATGGTAATCCTTGGTTTTATGGGTCGGATATGTTAGTTTAACACAGCATTCAAAAGCTCCAAAAAGTACACCTATCCGACGTCTTAATCAGATATTAAAACAATGATGAAATTAAAAGCCATCAATTTGTTCGTGTGCACGTTGCATGGTTTAAGGGTCAATCTTTTGGTTGGGTCCTTTTTTTCAGCTCCATAGGTGACTATCGGGAAAATGCATTGATTGTATATCCTTATTTTTGGGAACAATGGGATCTTCGTTTTCCAAAAGGTTGCGCTTGCCAACATAGAGTGATTTTCCAGGATTTCATGGAGATTCATTGTCCTAAGTACTTTTCGTGGTCTACTTTCTCCAGCTCTACGTTTTCGGTTTTGATCGTTGTGTCTTTGTCCTCGATAAGTTTGTTGCACACAACATTCGTTTTACTGAAGTTCACGTTAAGACTAATTGTCTTTCTTTCTTCATTCAATACGTCTGAAATTCTTTGCTGGTCATGGAGGTTCTCAGCAGAAAGGACAATGTCAACAGCAAATCTGAGGTTACTTAGATTTTCGCCGTCTATTACGATTCCTTTATTTTTCGGTCTAGGTTTTGGAAGATCTATACTTGGCAAAATATGAGATAACGCAACGAACTAGGCGAATACAGACAGTATAGTCTCAGCGACACCCATGATAGAGAGGTTTGGCGAATCTTGGTGAAGGTCTATGTCCGACGACGGATGCTAAAAGACTGCTGTTGCTGCTACTGCTACTGTTGCTGCTGCTGCTGCTAAATTTGTTCTTCATCAGACATCCGGAATGGCAAATCTCTGGGAGCGCCTTCAAAAGAAATTACGGTGACAGTTTGACTCGTCTGATGCACGTTTCCGAGATTTGGTATGGCTTTTCGGAGCCTTTGTATGCTGTATTTAATTACCATGTTTTACATCTGTAAAACCAAGGATTAGCATTACCTCCAATTTGCTACGTAAAAAATAGCATGAACCGAAAAAGTTTACTTATATATTCTAATAATTATAAAATGCTGTTGATATTTTCAAGCCTAGCTTAGTCTGGTACAAGACCATAATTGAAGAGCACTCAATTATTATCATCATCATCATCATCATCATCATTTGCAATTTCACACTAGTTGCCTGGTGGTTACCGCTGGAGTTTGAGTGACAGCAAGTCTCCCCAAGTCTCCAGCCCTCTTCTCCTCACTCTCATAGACCACAGTAATAATGTGGTTAATTGTTTCACACCAGTTGCCCGGTGGTCATTGCTGAAGGCTGAGTGACAATAAGTCTCCTCAGGTCTTCAGCCAACATCTCTTCTCTTTTTCGCCTATCATGCCAGTGTTGTGTTTCACATTTCCACTTTCATTTTCCTTCCTCTGTTAGGCCACTGCTAACATTTAGTGTTGCATTCTTTATATTTCTAACACTTTCCTCAGTATCCATGCGGTTCCTAGTAGGGCTGTGGACTGTACAGTCTCAATCCTCCCTTTTATCCCGAGCTCCTCCAGTCTCACCTACAGAGTCTATTATTATTATTATCATAATAATTATTATTATTATTATTATTATTATTATTATTATTATTATTATTATTATTATTAGTAGTAGTAGTAGTAGTAGTAGTAGTAGTAGTAGTAGTAGTAGTATGTGCAAAATGTAAATAATACTGGATAGTTTGTTTACAAATTCAGTCAGCAATGAAATGAACTTCTGAAAATCTATTCAAAATATACAAAGAAACATTAAAACGTTAAAATAGATAAGCATAACATTCTAATATTTATTTGTGGGCCAGTGGAAATCCCTTTTGCGACCAGATATGATCCACGGGCCTTAAGTTACCTACCCCTGATCTAAACTTTTTTTTAGTCCTCCCCTGGGTGTGAACACGCACCACTGGTTTAGGATCGGCATATACAAATGAAGAATCTGAAGGTTGCAGTCTTGCTGTCGAGTTTGGGGGTCATATGATTTAACCTCTCTTCGTCTCAAATATTCCGGGTGTTGGTTTGTGGGGTGTTGCAGGGGCTGTTGGGGTTCGTGGAAAGATATTCCAGATTTACGTATTAAAACCAATATAGAGAAGTAAACATTTACACTAAAATACATGCAAGCATCTATCTTTTAGTACGTACGTACGTGTATATGTATATATATATATATATATATATATATATATATATATATATATATATATATATCATTACCATCCATGAATGAAGTATCGTATCCCGTGCGTGTAGCAGAACCAATCATCTTAAGTTTATCTAAAATAATTAAAAAATAGATGTTTTATCTAAAATCATCAAAGAAAATAGGTGTTTTATCAAAAATAATCGAAAAAAAATACCAGCACAAAATTTGGTCATTGTTGGTCCACAAAATGTCCACAGAGGCCCCCAAAACATTTTTTTTTAAACAAAAAAGGCGTTTTTAGAGGGTACCTTGCGTGTACTCATGCAAATTCTCAATATTGTAGCCCACAAAATATGATCCTTAGCGCCCAGATACACACACAGACGAGCAAAAAAAAAAGAACAATCTGAAGCCCCCCCCCCCCCTCTCTCTCTCTCTCTCTCTCTCTCTCTCTATATATATATATATATATATATATATATATATATATATATGTTCCCGTTTTTCTGACAATGTGCTTTAAAATTGTTATTGGTCTTACGGCAGATTTGTTGTCAAAAAGGAATAACGTAGAAAATTGTTTCACACCAAACAGCAACCATTGAACGTACCAAATGAACTCATCCAACCTTTCAATCTAGAATTGAAGAACAGATTTAAAGTACTCACCGATGAAAACGACACCAACATCAACGAAGTCCACAGCAAAATAACAACCTCTCTAATAGAAGCAGCCACGATGTTCAAACCAAGAAGCATACAGACCCTTTGTAAAATCTCTGATGAAACCAAGAAACTCATTGAAAAACACAGAAACCTCAAACAACTACCAACAACACGGGAAAAAATAGAGCAGACCCAACGAAACAAAACAATAAAAAAAGAAACTTAGAGAAGCCAAAAGAAGGTATACGACAGCAATCATCAGCAAACCACTCTCGAAAAACATTGGGGCTTTAAGGCAATAAACAAAGCTCTCGGTATAGGACAGAAACAGATAACGAACATTCTCGAAAGAAATGGAGACATAATTTATTACTAACCGGTGGCAAATCTCACACGTCTTTTACACACCTCTTTATCATAAACTATTCATCTGCATTTAAAAACGTTAAATTCAAAGTCTACCAACCCAACGAACTACCATCGAGTGACAGTGAACTGTGTAAAATATTTCCTTCGAGTGAGTCTGATCCTCTCTTTCTGTTGGTATTTATCTTTTAATATTTATTATCTTATTTTGATACTGCCCCGGTTTGCCGAGTATACAATAGAAAGTAAACTTCTGGAATTGGGTTAATGATGTTTCTTTTAAGTAAGGTCAATGTATACCCTAGGAATAGACCAACAAAGGTGCCCCGGTCCTCCGATTGCTCTAACACACACAATTCACATCATACCACAGTGACGTAGGAAGCTTTTCACGGTTGGTCCTGCTTAATTCTAAGGGACGTGAAATTGAAGAGTATTATGATACAAAAGGCTTCATAGAGAATTCATCATCATCATCATCAGTAGTCTTCCAACGTCCGTCGTTGGACATAGACTTTCCCCAGGATTCACCACACTACTCTATCATGGACGTCGTGGAGTCAATACTTTCTGAAATTTTCTAACTCGTCTCTCCATCTAATACTCTGCTAGCCTCAGTTGCGCATGAAGAGAACAAGACTGGGTTTCATTATTAGTCTTTTAACGTCCATCGTTGGACATAGACTTTCCACAGGATTTACCAGACTTCTATATCATGAGCGTCGTTTAATTTATCTAGTTCGTCTCTCCATCTTGTGTAGTGCCGGCCTTGGTAACGCCTGTGATCTTTGGGGATCTATGTTGTCATTTGTGATGTCCAGCGGTTGTCTGCCATTCTTGCAACATGACCAGTCCGTTGCCATTTGTGTTTTCATTCGTCAAGGGAATCTTTACCATTTGCAGTTTTTTTCTAACGAAGTCGCCTCATTGATGCTTGGATTGAATTGAACTTTGGTACTGGAGACTTTTGGAACAAGACTCAGTTTTTGTTTACGTTGAACTATAGAGAATAACCTTATACTGGCAACGGTTTTCTGTTTAGGCTCTTGCATATCACAGAACCATTTACTCTGTTCCCATTAGCGCTATAATAAATAGACTCAAAGATGACAAGCACTCACGGTGGCATCACTCACCTAATCTGTTATTTTACTTATTACTCGTTGGAGAAATGGATTCATGTCTTTCCCAGTAGCATCAATACAAAGTGAACACGAATAGTCCTAGCCAATGTGGGAATTTTTTAAGTCTGTTGTCAGTTGCGTTACCCCCACGGCCACACCTCCAATAATTACGGTAAAAAATGAAAAGAGGGCAGGAGATGTAGCAATTAACAGTGCAGAAACCAGAATCGGAGAAGGGGGTATGTTATGATTACGCGAGCTCCAAATCGCTACAATAGAAACACAACAAGGTGGAGCCCAAGTTATGGGCTTTGAATTCCAACCCTGCTCAGAGACCAGAATCAAAGGTTCCTGGTTTGCAACTTATAGACAAAGATGTCAAAAATTTTTCAAAAGGTAGTTCTATGTAATTCTTTTTATGAGAGCGATTCGTATTCTTAAGTACAGTCGAAACCCATGGTTAAGCAATGGGAAAATAGTTAAAACAACTGTTTTAGCAAAATTTTGCTGCTGACCGATTTTCATTTCATTGAAGGTTATGGCTTGTTTACTGATAATGTGGACTGCGATACTTTCACAACAGGATGAAGCCGGAATTATGGGTGCCTATTTATCAATTTATGGCTAGAATTTCCATCAACTTATCTATGTTCCTTTTCATAAAAGAAATACGACTTCAAAGGTAAGAATCAAGAATAAGCTTGCATCCAATAAACTTGGAAATCGTCTCCATAGCAAAATCTCTGGCCTATTTTTTCTTATTATTATCACTTTCCATAATAACTTTGTGTATTAAATAAAAACTGGCCATTTAAAGAAGTAGCATGAACAACAATAAGGAAGAGGCTTCTGACCAGAGACGTAGCGAGAGATTTGGGGGCCAGGGGGCTTGGCCCCTTGAGATCTATCAGTATAAATGCAGTACGTGAACTACTATTTATTCAAATGGTCACGACTCTGTTTTCGACGAGATTTGGATTCGCAGATCATATTTCAAGGTCTCGTCTTACTTACGGGTTGTTTCCAGGAGGAATCCAGCCATTTTGAATATCTCGAGAACTGGTTGCGTTGCCTTGATATAATTTGGTAGCCAATTAAGCAGAAGGGTAATGCGCATGTGTGAATGGAAATTTTCACATGGGGCAAATCACTCGGCAACGACATAAGTAGATGCTTTGCGACTCTCTATGTGTCTATACACTTGTGTTTATATATCTATAAACATAAGGTTTATGTATATAAAATCGCCGTTGCCCCACAGCTCACCTGACCGATCAACCAAGTGCACTACTAATTCTTCTCTCGTTGCTCGTCTGTATTCTGTGTGTATGTGTGTATGTAACCTGAGGCTCCTGGTCATATTTTTGAGTCTATAACTTTGAAAGTGTGCATGAGTACACCACTAGGCAACATCTAGAAACAACTTCTGTGTTTAGTCAAAAAAGTGTTTTTTGGGGTCTCTATAGTCATTTGAACCAACAATGCCCAAATCTTGCAGAGAGAATCATGCTCAGCATCACATGGAGAGGTCAAAAGACAGCACAGTATATTAGAGAAAAGAACAGAAGTCAGGGATATCATAGAATTCATTAGAAAACTCAGATGACCATGGTCTGATCATGTAACAAGAATGTCAGACAACTGCTGGACTCACAAAATTGATCCCCAGAGATCATATGCGAGACTGGCGGACTAAATGTAAGATGAGGTGACGAAATAGACGAGTTCAGAAAGTATTGGCTCCGTGAAACTCACGATAGAGAAGTCTGGTGAATCTTGGGGAAGGACTTTGTCCAACGACGGACGCCAGAAGGATTCTGCTGCTGCTGATGAATGTGTGTGTGTATGTGTGTGTGTCGCCTATGGAGATGAAACCGGGAACCTAACCAAAAGAGTGACGCTTCAACTCAGGATCATGCAATGTGCTCAGGAAAGAACCATGCTCAACCTCATATGACATTTGGATGTGAATCGTAACCAATGCATCCTTCCGATAGTCACTTATGGAGCGGAAACATATATACTAACCAAGAGATGTGCGCACATATAGATATTTAGACAAGCGCACATGTAGATATCTATACAAAAGCATCCACACCAACACATATATATACACACATACGAACGTATATATATACATACAAACACAGTGAAACGTACACACCTATACATATACTCACCAATACTTACGCCCATATATACACACACAGAAACTCACACAAGTAGATACTTACACAAAGCAAGGCACACGTATACATATATTCTGACAAACAGACATATATACACAGAGAAAGGCGTATATATGGATACTTATACCAAGGCACACATACATAACTACACACAATGAACACAAACATATATACATATATATATTTACACACAATCAGAAAGACATAGACACTTACACAAAGGCATACACACATACATGCCTACAAAAATATATATATATACACAAATATATCTCCAGGCGTAGATATTTACACAAAGGTATATATTCAAACAAACATACGTACACACAGACAATATATATAAATATAAATATAGACACAGATAAGCATACATGTAGATACTCAGAGTAAGGCACCATCATATACAAACATATATACACAAAACATATATACATACATATGCACATATAGATACTCATACAAAGGTACACGCACATACAATCCTATATGCATATGCATACACACAGACAAACATATATATATATATATATATATATATATGCACATACTCACATAGAAACACTCAAACATAGGTACTTACACGAAGGTACAAACACATACACATAAAAACGTGTACATATATATATATATATATATATATATATATATATATATATATATATAAACGCACACACGTACATACTTACATAAAGAGAGATGCACACATACATATACACACAGACAAACATGTATACACACAGACAGGTTTATATGCATATATATAGGAACACAGACATAGATACTTACATAAAGGCACCCACACGTACACATATGCATACATATACATACACACACACACAGACAAACATATATATATATATATATATATATATATATATATATGCACATACTCACACTGAAACACTCAAACATAAGTACTTACACGACGGTACATAGACATATACGTATACATATATATATATATATATATATATATATATATATATACAAACACACACACACGCGTACATACTTACACAAAGAGAGATGTATACATACATATACACACAGACAAACATGTATACATGTATACACACAGACAAGTATATGTGCATACATATAGAAACACAGACATAAACACTTACACAAAGGCATCCACACCTACACATATGCATACATATATATACGCACAGACAAATATATATATATATATATATATATATATATATATATATATGTATATACACACATACAGAAACGCTCACACGTAGATACTTACACTGAGGTACCCGCACGTTCACACATACACACATATAGACAAACATATATACGTATAAACACACATATAGAAATGCATATTCATTGATACTAACTCAAAGGCACCCACACATATACATGCACACAGACAAACACATATATGAATATAGACACGGAAAGACAAGCGCACACATAGATTCTCGCGCAAAGGCAATCTTTCTCCTCCTTCCTCTTCACACACGGAAGTCTTTTGTTGTTCCCAAACCATAAACTGCAGATTTGCCCTTTATTCCTTCCCCTTCATTACACACTGCTCTCATTCAGTCTAATTAATTGTCCTCATTATCTGGACTTAATAACACAATTTAATTAATTATAATTAATTTATTTTTATGCTCTTTCTTTGATTCTGTACGAGTTTTTTATTGCATCAACAACGCATTGAAAATTACTGTCAAGGTTTTATTACGAGGTTCGAGTCCCATTTGAAGTCACAATATACCAAATTTCCTGATTTGCTAAAATACGATTAAAATGCAATTCCCTTGACGTATAATTTTAAAAAAATAGTCAGATCTTACATTTTATCTTGGTTTTTGACTGCTCTTCCACCGAACCAAAGCGTAAGACTTTTTTGTACTCCCCGACCCTAGAATCGAACTCACGACCATCTGTCAGGTTACTAGGTACGCTTACCCACCGCTTGTATCCAATAGGCTAAAGTCTAACTCAATGCTCTGGTAAAGACCTGTGAGACTAACTTGCAAACCATTGCTCCAAGGCGAAGTCAACATATGTACTAATACTAGTTTAGCATGGTACAACACTATACATGAGAGGCACCCAAAGAGGATTGAGCTCAATACAGTAGAAATAGTCTGTGAAACTAGTTGGCTGAGTATCATTCAGTACGAACCGTTCTTCACCACGTGAAGTGACGATATAATGCTCTCTCACTTACACAATGAATGTGAACAAAAACGTTTCACCATTACGTAGTTTCAATGAATAATTGTTTTTACTTTTTTTTATGCACTATCGATTAGCAAAAACATATTCAAAAATCTTAATTTGATCCAAAGACGTACTAAAAAGTGAGGTAATCCTCGCTCATACAGATATAAAATAACGCTTTTTGTATACTGTTTTTTGTTACCATTTTTCACACCTGTATGCACAGAGATAACTTGCTTCAGAAAGAACACCATGATTCCTCAAATACCAAAAAACCACCTCACCTATTAATTACGTAATAAATCTTAAAATGATGGACCATCTATTGTGGAAAACCCCATGGTTCTATGTTCATTAGTTTTCGAGTTATTGAGTCTATTGTGACTGAAGGCCATAAAGGAAGAGTGTCTATTGATGATTGAACTCATTACAACCCCATTAGTTTGAGAGACTAGCTTACTAACCACTGCTCCATGAATATATTTACTAAACCAAGCTAAGCATAGCACAAGGATAATGTGTGTGAGGAACCCAATGAGGATTGAGCACATTATAATTGTAATATTCTGTGTGACGTGCTTACTAACTGCTCCATGGCAAATTCTTTTATTGATTCAAAAAAAACAAAACATATACGAGGCATATCCGGAAAGTATACGGTCTTTTGATGTTAACTAAAAAATTGCCTACTCAGAGTAATGGCTCCTTAGTTCTCTTCAGAGTACTCTCCTTGGGAACTCATATACTTATGCTAGTCGGCAAAGTTCTTTTTGGGGGGCACCAACGTTTACCTCACCACGTTCTCCTTAATCTCGCCCATGGTTTGAAATTTATTTGGCAATGTTTTGCACTCCCGCCCAAAAAGATGATTACGGCAACTTTTTGTAAATATAATGAATATAAAAATCATTAAAGTATGTTTTATTCTTTTAAATTAGCATAAACGTATTCATTTATTTGGATGAAAGAAATGTGTTTGTTGCTAAATTTGTTTAAAACTTATCAGTTTGGCCCAGTCGGTAGGGCATCATCTGGCAATCATTTGGCTGCGATTACAAATCACACCAAGTAAATGCTGATGATTTAATTTGTAGGAACAGGTAGATAGTAAATAATCTATTCCCTTGAATTAGATTGAGATTGTGTTTTCTCGTTCTTCTTGCTTTGGTAGAGAGATAAAATCAACTCCAGACTTGGACTGTTGTTCGACAAAAGGGAAGAAAAAGGCAAACTGGTTAGGTAAACAAGAAGCTGACACCAAGAAAATATAGCGTAAATGGCTGGCAAAAGAAGATAATGTTGAAAGAAAGAGAGAAGCAGAAAATGGCCGTCTCAAAAAGTATAAATGGCGGGAAAAGATGGGGAAATAGCGGGAAGAAGGAGGAAATGGCGGGAAATGAAAGGATGAATGGCGGCAAATGAACAATTGAAAACCGTAGCCGAATGTTTTGCATTTTCTTTGCTTGACTGCGTCTTCCTCGACGGAGCCATATTTCTTTTTTTTTTCTTTCAGGCGACTGTGACAATTCATCGCCTGTCGTGGCTTACCATTTAATTTTTATTCTATTTTATGTATTATTCTTTCTTTTTTTTTTTTTTTGGCGGAAAGAAAAGGGGGAAGAGGAGGAAAAACTGAAGGTGAAAACCCAAAGACGACATTTTTTAAAAGGGGAAAAACGGAGACGAATTCGTGTTAACAAAAAGGCTAATAAATAAAGAAAACAGGCAGCTTATAAAAATTTAATAAAAATCGGCCTTTATTAAAAAAAGACTAAAAATCTTTGCAATAATAATAGGTCTGGTTAGTCACTCTATAGAAACTGTAACGTGACCAACATCTTTTGGCAGCATGCTGAGTTGGAGAATCCATTAGAAAACTCAAATGGCGATGGGCCTGTCATGTTGCAAGATTGGCGGACAACCGATTGACATCGTGATTCTCTAGAGATCACGTGCGCAACCGAAGCCGGTAGATTTTCAAGATGGAGAGACGAGCTGGACAGATTCAGATAGTATTGGCTCTACAACCCCCACAATAGACAGGTGTGGCGGATCCTTGGGAAATCTATGTCCAATGACAGACGTTAAGAGTTTAATGATGAAGTCTAATACGAATAAGGGATGATCAATGAATGACACAAAAAGTTTTAGAGGAAAAAATCTGACTCAAACTAGTGACCAATTCAGCATGAACTGACAATTTACAAATTGAAAACCCGCCAACTTTTTGGGTGAGTAACGATTTTGAAAAAGACAAAAATACCGTTTTTCTTAAACATAGCAATGAGTAAATATTGTAAATTTCAACCCTCTAGTTCCATTTGGCGTGACTTCTACCCGAGATGCATTCATAGCTTGCCAACTTATAAACTGAAAAAACCTACTTTGACATTTTTATTCGATGATTGATGATTAAATAAAGTGATAATGATTTTACTCGTGGAATTTGCACAGGTATTGACAAATAAGTTATTCTCGTTACTTTCGAATATATATTTCTGCAATAAAAGTTAATAATTTTCATGGAGCAATACATAACCTATGAGATGTATGAAGTCAGTTTAGAATACATACAGACTTTTGGAACATCTCAAGAACCAGTTGCACAGCCATGATGTTACCTGGCAACCAATCAGACGTGACCTTACGGCGTAAAGAGACAAGCTTACAAAGTACTTCTCTGCAGCGAGTTGACTGACGTAATTAGAATCTGTCAGACTCTAACATTGGGTTACTCAGTCGGTTGGGAGACACCATTGAGTGAGCTTGTGCACTGTGTGGCCATTGCATTCACCATGACCGAACTTGGCCATTTTTGTCGAGCAAGTGATTTTTTTTGTTTGTTTAGGGTTTTTTTTTTTTTTTGCAAAACATCGTTCCATCCAGGTCTGTCGAGATTTGTTTACGACTTCTGGTTTTGCCCAAAGTGATTTTGAACCATAGAGGAGATTATGGAGAACGTGACTTTGCAAATTGTTTAGAAAAGGGGAATGGGATAAGTGTTTCTAAGAGCAGTACTTTGAGAGGGATCAATGAATATTGTCTGAAGAAGGCTATTTTTCGTTAATGTAAAATGGCAAAAATTTTCCTTGTGAGCTCTCGTGTCTTTGAAACAAAAAGTAATAGGTCTGATTAGTCACTCAATAGAAACTGTTACGTGACCAATGCATTTTAGTAACATTTCGTGTTGGGGATGATCAGTTAAAAGATTTTGAAAAAGGGTTGATCAATGAATGTTATCTTACCCTAGTTCGTCAGTGAATGACTGGATTTTGTCACGAGAAAAACGGGTATGAATGCCTCTGGACACAAACTAAGGGATCAGTTTAGCATAAACTTATGTTGTAAGTTGAACATGTCACCAAATAAATATCTAAGGAGTGGGTAAAAAAAATGTTTTTTGAGACATAGTGAGTAAATGTTTTGGCGCAACCTGAATGCATCACACACACAGCAAGCAAGCCAGAGGAAACCTATTATGACTGTTTCTAATTACGTCAGTCAACTGAGAAGTACTTGGTGAGCTAGTCACCCAGACCTTTACTTCTGTAATGTGTTCAATCCTCTTTTGGTACCTCATACATCTGTCCTCAGTTTGGTAAATAAATGTACGTTGCCGCGAAGCCATGGTTAATTAATATATATTAAAAGGCTGGATACTTTCCAGATAGGCCTCATATGGAGTCACAAGGGTTAAAAACGACCACGGCTAAAATAGATAGTACTCAGAGAGCGCTTACCTGTGCCAATGCTATCGTCATTAAAAGCTGTGTATTCATATATAGCAGCAATGCAGGGGAGGTAACAGTAAAATTTTCTTAATCTACCCCAAAAATGTATTGAGAAGTGTTGGAGATATTGTATGAACAGACCTGAGTGTATACACATACCACATGCCACAGGGTAATAGGTAAAGAGACAATCTCCAATGTAGTATGAAAAATGATGGCTGGTGACGAGGTCCCGGTTTCCGTTGCATGCATCAGCTTAGTGATACTTGCAAGTCCGAAGTTTGGTCAAGACTTAACACCTACAAGTTTTTATGATCACCCTTTTGGCAGGATGCACTTCCACCTCGGGGATACATCCACCCTAATTGCAAAGCTTAGAGAGTACTCGATTAGCTGAATACACAGGGTAATTTGCTCTAATGAAGAGTTTTCCGCACTCTTTGCTTATATCAGGAATCGAACCCAGGACCGTCAGCGTGTTGGGCAGACGTGTTAACTACTACACTATCCGAGCAGACTTTACATCCGTTGGCAGATGTGAAAAAAAATGTGCCTAAATTTTTCCAAGAGTTCTCTCCAAGGAAAGTCAATATCTTCTGACTTTTATGGAACGAGGTCTCTGATTGGAACCTCTCTTGTAATTTCTCTTCATTCGACGTACTGTTTTAAAGCCAGCGGTCTTACGCAAGCTTTTAACAAACCAAAACTATCCCCCACCGAGTATTATTTTGAAGAAGATCTCTCAGAATAAACGTCAAAGGTATTACAACGGAGAGGAATAAAAGAAAAAAATGTGCCCAAAATTTTCTAAGATTTCTCTCCGAAGTGAGACAATATCAACTGACTTTTATGGAACGTGGTCTCTGATTGCGATCTTCCCTGTACAGCCTTCATTCTTCTCACCATTTTAAAGCCAGTGGTCCCTAGCAAGATGCAGAACTACCTTCAGTAATCTTGAGGAGAAAAATCCACTTTTCATCACTCTGCTCTTGAACCAACCCAGGAGACGTGACCCAGGTATTTTACACGTTATTCGCTCTATCAACCCGCTTGGCAGGAGGGAGAAAGAACCATCGAGAACCACGATAGAAAAACCCTGAAATACAATAAAACGTATATATATATATATATATATATATATATATATATATATATATATATATATATATATGTGTGTGTGTGTGTGTGTGTGTGTGTGTGTGTGTGTGTGTAAAACAGGTCTGGTTTGTCACTCAATAGAAACCGTCATGCAACCAACGTCTTTTAGCAGCATGGCGATGATCGATTAAAAAGTTGTAAAAATGATGATCAATGAACGTCTACCTCCATTGGTGCAGCCTGTAGCTGCGACACATACATAGCAAGTCAGCCAGACTGACTTGAAAACTGGAAAAACCTATGTTGACAGTTTTGGTTCACGGTCTCTATTAATAAAAGACAACAGTATAACAATAGGGAGAAATAAAAAGTATGTGCCCAAATTTGCCTATGATTTCTCTCCGGAGATAGTAAATATCTGCCATTGACTTTCATAGACCGGGACCACACATTGCTATCTTTCCCGTACAGCCTTCATTGTGTGGTATCAAGTAAGGCTCGAAGTCATTATGGTTGTACTGGTCAGCATCACATGTTTGTTATCTAGTTCTACACCGCTTTCACGAATATATATATATATACATATATCATACAAATCAGGGATACAATATAATATATGATATAACATAATACAATTTCCAAGTTCATAAAAGTACTTTTCAGCTCGCAGAAAAGATTCCTCAGGCTGGTTTCAACGAGATTGTCAGGAGTGAGAATATATATATATATATATATATATATATATATATATATATATATATATATATATATATATATAGAGAGAGAGAGAGAGAGAGAGAGAGAGAGAGATAACAAATACATATATAACGAATTCCCAACAGGAACAAAAAAAAAACCTTAAGAAGATTACTCCAATATCTTTTGAATCTTATGAAACGAACTCATGCAATCTTATCTGTACAGCTACCATTCTTAGCACTGTTTTAAAGACAGCAGTTCATAGCCAGCCCCTAACTAACCAAGACTATCCCCAAACAACCTAACGAAGAAAAGGCCACTTCTTTAAGCTTAACGTCTCAGATCAGTCCGCTTTCGAACAGATTCGGAAGACACGCGCCAGACACTTCACACGTAATTCATGCCGTCAACGCGTCTGGCGGGAAAGAAGACAAACAATTGAAAACGTCGACTGAAAACCAAGAAAAATTCATTAAAACACGCACACACACAATAAAATGTAGATTGCCACCTCTATCAACGGTTGCAAAGGTGGAATGAGCTTGTTAATGACCGTCAACGTCTGTAAACTAACGAGCCGAACTATGGGAGTGGCCGGACAATAGAGTGCCGAAGTAAAGATGTACAAACTATACTTGCAATAATCATAATAACTGAAAGTAACTTGTGATAACATCTGTAATTCATTCATAATGTTATCAATTGTAATGAAGAAAGTAACAGGTCAGATAAGTCACTCAAAACAGTCACATGACGGACATCTTTTGGTAGCATGCCATGTTGGGGGCGATTAATTTAAAGAAAGGAAAAAGTGTTGATCAATGAATTAGATACTTCTGCCTTCTGTTAGTTCACTAAAAAGTTGAATTTTATAAAAACACGCGTGAACGTCGCTGGACATAAAGCAAAGGACCAATTTAGCACGAATTTACATTGTAAATTGGCCCCCACACTCGCACACTTGGGACATTTTGGAAGAGAATTAAAAAAGAATTGAATGCTTTTCTTACTCAATGAGGGATGAATGTTTGCAAAATTCCAAGTTTTCACTATGAATGTTTAAGGCTGGGCGAAGTCCGAATATATATATAGCGGCCTTAGGGTCTGAAGATAATGGATTGTCTATTGCCACACTGGAGAATTGTAATACAACGAAACAGCTGTCTGTGGATGACACGATAATTAACACTCCTCTATTCAGGGTTGAGCACTCTTTAAGTGATGTAACTCGTTCATTGTAAGCTTATGCAATGCTCTTCTATAGGAATAGAGCATTCTGGTGGATGGGGAATTAAAGCTAAATAAATATATTGCTTAAATTCAGCCTTACTGACCGTCCAGTTCCGTGGCTGAAGTGAAGGTTTCAATACTGCCTCGTTGTACTGGATGGGATAATGGATTGTCTATAGCCATACTGAAGTTGTAATACAACGAAATAGCAGTCTGTGAATGCGACACAACACTATATATATATATATATATATATACGTATAGATGGTAGGACATATGAATGGCCTGAACACAGCAACTGTGTTTAAACTATTTTGTGGTGGGTAGGGGCGATAATCCATAAATCATTTATAACATTATTAGTGTAATAAAGAAAATAATAATGGTTCTCTTTGCATTATTCTGAAGAAGATGTCTCGGAATAAGCGTTTAAAAAGTATAAAAAGGAATGAAAAAAATGTGCCAAAATTTTCCCAAGATTTCCTTCCAATGTGATTCAATATTTCCTGACTTTTGTGGAACGAGGTCTCCGATTGCAATCTTTCCAATGCAACTTTCATTCTTCGCATTGTTTCAAATTCAGCGATCCCGAGCAGGTATTTAACAACCCGAAACTACCCTCAACAATCCAACGAAAGAAAATCAACTTCTCCCTGCTTAACGTCTCTGATCAGTCAGCTTTCGAACCGATCCGGGAGACGTACGCCAGGCATTTTACACGTTATTCACTGTCAACGTGTCGAAAGGGAAAGAGAAGGAACAATTGGAAATGTCGGCAGAAAACGCGGGAAAAAGATTAAAAACGCAGGAAATATATAAAAAAAAAAGAAAAAGACAACCGAAGTCAAGAAAACGTTGAAGAAAAACAAAGCAAAAATCAAATTGCTGGCTCGCTCGTCGGCGGTTGCAAAGGCGGAATGGGCTTGTCAACGACTGTCAACGCCCGACGTCAGCACAGTTGGACGTCTCCCCACGGGACACGCCTCACGTTTATTGGGCGTAAATTAAAAGACGACGTTAGTGGTTCTGCTTTGTTAGTAATGTAGCAGTCAAGAGAATTGTAATGGAGGTGGGGGGATACCCTTAAATCTATCTATCTATCTATCTATCTATCTATCTATTTACAGTGAGTGTAAAAGTATCTGATACATTTCAAAAAGTTTGATAACCTTATACAGCCACGGAATTTATAGGATTTGGATTATCAGTCAGTTCCTATCTATCTATCTATCTATATATATCTATCTCGGTCTGTTCATATCTATCTATCAATCCATCTGTTTATTTTGAACTGTTTATATCTATCTAACTCAGTCTGTTACTTATCTATATATCTATCTATCTATCTCGGTCGGTTTATATATCTCTCTCTCTCAATATATATATATATATATATATATATATATATATATATATATATATATATATATATATGAATCTGTTCATATCTATCTATCTTGCTCTGTTCATATTCATCTTAACCGTACATCTTAGAAAATACAGCTGTTGATTTTGTTTACTTATCGTTCAACTTTTTAATTAAAGCAAGCAATTTACGGCTTCTCTTTGGCAGATCCGAATCGACATCATCACTATTAATTCGCCTTACGACTATCATTATGTAATCATTTTTTCTGGGGTTCACCATGGGTAACTGAAACCATGGAAAGCGAAACAGCATATTAGGGGCAAAACTGCACACACACACACGCACACATTCGTATATATATATAAAAATATGCTCTTTCATTGGAATACAGCATTCTCGTGGATGGGGAATTTAACCTGAAATGAAATAAAAATCGTGGTATTGGATAGGATAATGGATTGTCTATAACCACACTGAAGAGCAGTAATACAACAAAACAGCTGTCTGTGGATGACACAATAATATATGTATATATATATGTACGTATGAAGTAATCCTAATTTGCCATCTTTTTTACCGCTGTAAAGGAAATTATATGAATCAAATCTTATGTAGTCTCAAAGTATCCAAGACCAGATGCCACACAAGTCATCTTCAATTCAGTCAGTGTTATGTTGAAATAACACTTATCTCATTTGTAATTTATTTTAGGATCTTGATGCATGTAATTTATTTTATATATATATATATATATATATATATATGAAAATAGGTAGGTAAATTTTGCGATAAGGATTGAATAAGAAAAGTGTAAAAAAGGAAAGCCAAATTTTTTGGTTATGGTTTTGAGGTATTGTAGTATAAGCCTCAACCGGTTTCGTACTTGTCTTCAGAAAGCTGATGTGATTCTGTTTCTTATATATATATATATATATATATATATATATATATATATATATATATATATATAATTTGGTCTACACAGCGTGAATAGAATAAACAATTGGAGAAAATGGAGCTGCTGCAGAAATGAAACTTGCAGTACAAAGTAATATAATGCATATATATATATATATATATATATATATATATATATATATAGTGTTATATCATATTGAAACTCTATTTGAATTGATATATCCCGGTAATACACGATGAATGTATTGTTTGACTTGGACAACGTGAATAGAATAAACAATTAAAGTGAATGGGCTTGCTGCAATACATACATATATATATATATATATATATATTTTGGATCGCCACGAGAAAAATTTACATGTAGTACCAAAATATCTAATTCTGCAAGTAACATAAAATCCCTTGAAAATCTTACATTAATTGCATTAACCCCCATATATATATATATATATATATATATATATATATATATGTATACATATGTACGAGGTCTTGTCCAAGAGTTAGCTTCAATTAATCTGTTCATCTTACCCAGGGTTTTCTGCCCCCATGTATCAACGTTTCTATGCATGTATCTATCTATGAAATGGAGCGTTAGAAAGTGTAAGTAACAAAGTCTTTAGTGAAAAGCCAACACTCGTTGCAACGAAGCCAAAAGGAAACTGGCCGATCACTATCAAGCATGGAGGACAAATAATCCGTAGCGAATATCCCTTTCTGAAGATTTCCCAAACCTTCCTTTCTCCCTTCCTTTCTCTCTCTCTTTCTTTCTTTCCTTCTCTCTGACCCCTCTCCCCCTCCCTCTTTCTCTTTCTCTCTCAACGTAAACGTATGGCATTTTTTCTTTTCTTTTTTCTTTTTTTCTTTTTTTCTTTCACACACATACACACTTTCTCTCTCTTTCTTTTTTATTGTAAATATTCCTCACTTTTTTTTTATCCACTTTATATTTCATTCATTCTTCTTTCTTATTCTTTCTAATTCATTTCTTTCTTTCTTATTTCACTCTTTCTTATCCTTTCTGTATTCAGTGCTTTCTTTCTTTCATTCTTCCTTCATTTCTTTCTTTCTGCTCATCATCTCAATTCACGTTCTCTTTCTTTCCTTTCTTCTTTCCTTTCTCTCTTTCGTTCCCTCTCTCCCACCAAAAATGTTTTGCATTTTATTCTTTCTCTCTCGACCTCTCATAAATTGAAGACGAGGCTAAAATATCCATGTGTGTCGCATTTCATTTCCACGACCCTACGGTCCTCTTGGAGGGTCCGTCATTCGGTCCTGTAAGCCCCACGTTATTGGAATAAATCGCACGCGGCTTATCCGTCATTCCGTTCGTTCAAGGGTCCCATCCTGTCCGCCCTATTGTTTTTGAGTCACGTGTCTGAAGTATGATGGGTTTTCCACCAATACACGGCCACACCTCTTGAGGACCCATAAAAACCGCGCCAGGTTGCTCGATCCCTTTTTCGTTTCGCTTCTTTTTCGACGTTCCTTCTTTTTATATCTTCTCATTCTGATTTTGTCTTTCTTTCCTTCTCATTTTTTCTTTACATTTCATTGTGTCTCCTTTTCGCTTTATCTTTTCTTTCCTTTCTTTCTTCTTTTTCTTTTTCTTCTGCTCGAAACCTTTTTATTCATTCTTTCTTTATTCTCTAGTCAATCCCGATTTCATTTTTTTTCTCTATTTTCTCTCTCCTTTGTTTCCCTTTACTTTCTTTCTTTCTCTTCACTGTTTTTACAAAAATCATTCTTTCTTTCTTTTTTTAGTCAATCTCACTTTCTCTACGCTTCTCTTTTTCACTTTCTTTTTCTCATTCTTTTTTAGTCAATTTTACTGTCTTTCTATTTTCTCTCTTTCTCTCTCTTTTCTTTTTTAATCTATCTTACTTTCCTTCTACCTTTTCTCTCTTCCTATCTCTCCTTGTTTCTTTCTCTCTTTCTTTTTTCTTCAGCTAACAAACTTCTTTCGACTTCATCTTTTTTCTTTTTATAACATTTCTTTCTTTCATTTTCA
>OY735239.1:28073013-28150513 GCA_963457665.1 Thysanoteuthis rhombus
AGTCACTCGATAGAAAACGTCACTCGACCAACGTCTCGTGGCAACCGGTCATGTTGGGGGTGATCAATGAAAAAAATGGAAAAAGGGGTGTCGATGAAAAAGTTACTGCTCCTACCTTTTGTTGGCCGATGATCACTAAAAAAAGTCCGAATTAAAAAAAACAAAAAAACATGCATGATACAAACTAGGTGACCAATTTAGTATAAACTCACGTTGCAAATTGAACACCCATGAAAAAAAAAAACAGCGTTCTTCTAAACATAATAGGGTATTTACATTTCCAGCCTTTTAACTTCATGGATGCAGCTTATACGCCTGGTACGTAGCCAGTCAGCTAGTCAGCCGGACCAGCTTAAAAACTGAAGAGACCTATGTTGACAGTTTTGATGACAGTCTTGTTGACAGATTCTAATATATCCAAGTCTATCTTGCTATCTGAAAGTGGGGCGTTTCTATAAAAACGAACTTTCATTAGCCGAAATAGCGCAAAGCGAAAAAGAAATTGTTTTTTATTTATATAGGAAAAAATTGGACTCAAAGAATGCTGACGATGATACGTTAGGCTGAGCCATTGGAGGTTGGGGTAAATGGGTGGTAAAGGAGACTGGGTTGAAGGAGAGAGAGAAGGCGGGTGTGCTCTGCCTCTAATACGGTCTGCAGCGAAACAAGAGCTGGGCGCTTTTTTTTTCTCATTTCGCCTATTTTCGTAAAAGCTAAAAAGTGTCGTAAAGCGGGGGATATATGTAGATCGGTGTTTCTGAAACTTCTAGAGTCTATATTTCATCAATGCACCGAAACTTCTAGAGCATTTATTTCATCAGTGCACCCCCTTCCCCGTGAAATCGTTCAAAATGATACACTGAAAATTAAATTTTAACAAAAAAATATTTTTTTGAATTTTAATTATTCAAATTAGTTAACAGAATTTTTTGAATGAGAAAATTGTAAAATATTTCAACTTCAAACAACCCTACCGTAAAAAAATTTCTCAAATTCGATTTCATGCGAAAGAGGTGTCGATTTATATAATTTGCTCCTTGTTCCCCCTCACAACCCCTGGCTTCCCTACGCCCCCTTAAATCTCTATTGCCTCCCATCCCCCCTTGTGTCTTTCAGTGTCTGAAGTGGTTGTAGCGCTCACTTTATGAATCATTGAAAATCGAAGTATGCGGTGTGAGACCGGTTGGTGAAATGTCTCAAATCTGATGATAAATAACACTGGTCCACAATAGATTTTCCTCTGGCATTTGATGCGGTTTACCATATGTAGTTTTCGATCCTGATTCTCAAAATATAATCCGATTTCTTATAGCACGTACAGTTTTCATAATGGGATGGAAGCTGTTTTTAAGCATATAACCTCCTATTGAATACCAAGACTCAACATTTTTTAGACTATCCTTCTATATTGTATTTACTTAGTATATCTCATTCATAGCGATTTTGATTTCCTGTGTTGAAAAGCTCTGACTGATAAAAACCTTGTTTTCATTTGATATCTGCCAATATTGCTTCATATACGGTTGAACTGAAAACTGAACGTGCCCGTAGCAAAAAAAATGAGACGTGCAAGAGCGAAACGAACTCAAAATGTAAATTCTGCAGCAAAATTGGACTGGAAAAAATTGTACTGCAACATTGATGAGAAAAAAACAAACTTTGTTGACCAGTGTAATCAGAGTGATTCTTTTCCGGACACAGATGAAGATCTCCATTATGCGTTAGTGTTAAAAATATCCCGAAGCAATCAACTCTCTATTAACAGGAATTTGCTTAGTATTGCATATGGCTACATGGTCCGAAGCAAAGCAGCTCTGTTACTTCAGACTTTATATTCGGTCAAGCTTGCTTACCAGACTAGGGAATCAGCATTTGAAATCCAAATAATTTAAAGTTTTGATGTATTGGTTTAATAATTTCTACCCGTAAAACCATTTCCAAATCACTGAAAAACACTCCTGGGACTTCGCTCGCGAAGCCAGGATATCATATCTGTTATCATTGATGCATTCATTCATCAAGTCTTACTCAGAGGTTGAATGAACAGCGAGTATTACAATAATTTCCGATGCATTTCTATAGTGAAATGATTTGCAATTCGTTTCTGTTGTAAAATGATTAGCATTTGATTTCTATGATAAATCAATATACGCTTCATTTTTCTCCACTACTGCAAGAAATGTCTGTGCAATTGTTTACCTAATTCGTGAAAGAATAAAAATTTTGATGCTGTGAGAATGGCAAACAACCGATGGACATCACTACTTACAACATGGATCCCAAGAGATCACATGCGCAACCGAGGCCGGCAGAATACTAAATGGAGAGACGAATAAGACAATTTCGGAAAGTATTGGCTCTGCAACGTCCACGATAGAGAGGTGTCGCGAATAATTGGATATGTTAATGTCCAACGACGGACATTAAAAGACGGGTGGTAATGTGGATGATGGTACCGCTCTTGACGATGTGCTAGAGCTAAACAGACCCGAAATTCGTAAACCTATTATATCTCCGAAATTCATCCCTCATAAAAAAATATCAGGCCCTTCAAACCTTAATAATAACCGTGTACATAATGTATAATGTGATAATGACTTTCTAAATCGTGTATAAATACATACGAACATGTGAATAATGTAATTGTAGCCTTTACCCCCAATCTCTCCTACACTCCAGTCGACTGTACCCACCCCCGCTAACCTCAGCCCCCAGCGTCACATCTTAACATACCATTATGACTATGCCCCACCCCTATTCTCTTGACGAAACATTTCCACTTCGCAAGAGAAAGAAGAGACGACGAAATTTCATAAAAGTATCCGAAACCATCTAGATTCCGTAAATGATTATCAAGATCTATATTTAGTATCTTGGCGCTTATTCTGTGAAAATCGATTTTCTTTTTTTATTTTGTGAAATTACTTTTGTTTTGGATTCGCCAATCCATATTATAACAATTGTAATTCATATGTTTGTCAAAAATAGAAATTGTGTACCTTATATATATGTATATATGTATGTATATATATATATATATATATATATATATATATATATATATATATGTATATATATATATATATATATATGTATATATATATATATATATATACATATATATATATATATATATGTATATATATATATATATATATACATATATATATATATATATATATGTGTGTGTGTGTGTGTGTGTGTGTCTTCCAGCAAAATTTCACTTCGCTATTGGTCCAAATTGACCCATCCCAACACTCTTGGCGAAATATTCTCTCTTTGTGAGAATAAGAAAAAAAGAACGACCAAGTTTCCTAAAATTATCCGGAACCATCTAGATTTCGTTTATAATTATCAAGATTTATATTTAGTATCTTGGCACTTATTCTAAGAAAATCGATCTTATTATTTACATTGTAAAATTACAATTGTTTTGGCTTCGCCAATCAATATCATAATAATTGTAATTCATATGTTAGTCTAAAATAGAAATCATGTACCTTATATATATATATATATATATATATATATATATATATATATATATATATATATATATATATATATATATGGGTGTCTTATAACGTAATTTCACTTAGCGAGGGATCCGTATTGTCCCAAGGCAATTATTTTCAGATTGACTGGCAGATGGATATTTCAGTAAATAGTAATAAGACGAAAACACACCCGTCCAAAATGACGGTGTTGTTTATGTATGGTTTGGCACAAAGGAACCAAAAGCTAATGGATAATTTTTTTCTTTTGATAATACAAGTAACTTAATTCCAAGTTCTCCAAAAGTTTCAACTCAACTCGTGTTATTTTAATGAGTTATCAGACGTTTCAGGTCTTTTTATGACGTAATCTATGACGTAATTGTGATGCCATGACGGGGAAGTAAATTAACCAATGAGATGCGTCAGCGACAAACAAACAGAATAAAGTTGTTCATAGCTGAATACATGGTTGGAGTATTTATTTATTACATTATTCACGCGTTCATCTGTATTTATACATGATTTAGTATGTAATTATTGCATTGTACATTTTGTATAACGTTATCATTTAAGGTTTTAGGGATCTGATATTTTCATATGGGACGAATTACAAAAATTCCATAGGTTTGATTATTCGCTTAACGGATTTTCATCTTACGAAACATTTCATGGAACGTATTGTTCTTGTTAAGAGAGGTACCTCTGTATCTATTCAATAGATCCTAAGTGTGATACAACAAGTTACATAAAAGCCATTAGAAAATAAAAACAATTGAACTATTATCATATATGAGGAGACCGGAATGTAGTTTCGTTTTTCATTTCTGCCCCCATAAGGAAGAAAAGAATAGAAATAGAGAAAAATAAAAAAGACAAGTCTGGTTAGTCCCTGAATAGAAACTGACACGTGACCAACGTCCTAATTCAGATCACATATGGGCAACCATTGGTCATGGGTCAAATTAGGCCCACGGGGACATTTCTTGGAGCCGCCCGGACAATCTAGCCATTTATTTAGCAGCTTATATAAATTTTCTCAGAAAGTCAATTTCAAAATCTATATTGTAAAATTACTATTGTTTTGGTTCCACAAATCAATATTGTAATAATTGTAATTCATTTGTTTTCCTAAAATAGGAATTATGTATCCTTTCTGTATTACAATCGAAATTTTCTAAGTGAATGTGTGACACGAATAAAGATGGGGGAAAAAATTCATGAGGCCCGCTGAATCCAAAAGGTTGATCATGACTGATATATATATATATATATATATATATATATATATAACACAATCTTTTTAATTGTGCTTTGCCCGAGACACAGGATCCAGATCCCCTGGAATCCCTGGATCTGCGTCTGAAACTGTATTTTTTTTATCATTATTATTATCATTATTATCATTATTATTTTCAATTTCACACCGGTTGCCCGATGGTTCATGCTGAAGGCTTAATGACAGTAAGTTTCCTCAGGTCTTCAGTTCTACCTTTCATCTCTCCCTAACCTATCACAGTGGTGCTGTGGTTCGTACCTCCATCACCATTTGTGTATGTGTGTGAGTGTCTGTGTGCGCTTTTCCTCTCTTAAGCCACCGCTAACAGCTGGGATTATTATTATCATCATTATTATTATTACCACTATTATTATTATTATTATTATTATTATTATATCAAATGTGACTTTAATCTTCAGCATTAGACAAATATTACTTATTTACAATAAGTTATAAAAATGGTGATAATTCCTTTTTTCTCTCTTTTTATCAGTATTCTTATTTTAAAATTGTTCTTATAATTATAAAAATTCAAATTTCAAAAGCCCTTAAAAACTTCAAATTTTCACAACTGCAGGTCCTTCTTGAGTATAGTTTTTTGTTGTTTTTTTTCTTATAGATACCTTTGATTGTACAAGTTACGGCGATTTTCAACGTAAAGATTCTTATTACGTACTTGATAGAAAAATCATCGAAATAGCAATTTCTGACACATAGATGCAACCAAAAACATCTAGATCTAGATGAAAAACACATAAATTGGTAACTCAGAGCAAGGGGCGTATCTCACATTTCGGTATGTCAGCCAGCGACAGCGATTGCTTCTAGAGATGCTAGAAAAAGTAAGAAGAGAGAAAGTGATAAAGAGAGCAGACCGGGGAAGTGATTTGGACAGACAACCCCATTATCCACCGAGAACAGCAAGAAACGTAAAAAAAAAAAATGGAGAAAGAAAATGGAGGATGCTAATTACCCGACATTTATGGCGAGAAAACTTGAATAAAAACGTCAACGCAGGTTCTAAACCAGTCGGCACCCAACATTATTGCCATCATAAAAAACGCATTCTTCTCGGGCAATCTAGACCTATTAATTGATGACACGGTTTTTACGGCAAAGCGCGCCTCCCGTACGGCAATGATTTTTATTGCTATATCTGTCTGTTTGTCTGTCTGTCTGTCTCGTCTCCTTAGGGGGTCCTTGGCGTGTATGTCGTTATAGGGGTTCTCAGGTTGGTATCTTCTCAACTGTGCCTATATCAGTGTTGCTGTGCCTGTCTATAAGCAAAAAATGACTATTGTCATAATATGATTATTAAACTGCCGTAAAGATTGAACTCAGTCTAGGGTATCTGAATATCGAATCGATACAACGAGTGCATTACCACATACGTGTTTATATATTTATATATACATATTGTGCTAAACAGCCGCCGGTAATGCATAGGCCAAATAATTACTGAGCTCCCCTCGTTTATTTTCGGTCTTTTTCGGCTCTTTCAATGCGATAGTATGTGTCAAGAAAAGGACATATTTGGTCTGTCAAAATGAATTATGAATTGCATTATATTTCATAGGAACTTTTTTGAAATGATCTCCCGTCGTTATACGGTTAATGTATCATTCAATTAAGACAACGTAAATAGAATAAGCAATTAAAGAAAATAGGGCTGCTGCAAGAAGCTAACCTGCCACCGATAGGGTAGCCGCTTCAACGTTGTGATGCAATTACCATTGTACTAAACAACCGGCGGTAATGCAAAGGCCAAGTAATTGCTTTCAACACTAATTCCCATCTCGTTTTTTCTCGGTCTTTTTTGTCTCTTTCAACACGACGGTATGTATTAAAGAAATGGACATATCTGGTCCGACAGAATGAAATTAGAAATTAGACGACATAAATAGAATAAACAATTAAAGAAAATGGGGCAGCTGTAGGAACCGAACCTGCCACCAATATTTGGCCTGTGTATTACTGGCGACTGTTTAGCTCAATGGTAAGAGCATCACCACATTGAAGCTACTACCCTATCGATGGCAGGTTCGATTCCTATAGCAGCCCCATTTTCTTTTATTGTTTATCCTATTTACGCTGACTAAATTGAGTGATATATTAACCGTGTAACGATGGGATATCATTTCAAATAATTTTCTACATAGTATAAGGCAATTTATAATTTTTACATATATATATGCAATGAGATGGATATATGATCCGACAGAATGATTATAAATTGTGTTATATTATACTGAAACTTATTTGAAATTATCTCCCGTTATTACACGGTTGATATATCACTTGGCCAAGTAACAAAGATAAGGTCAATATAATATGATGCAATTTATAATTATTCACCCTATCAGTCAAATATATATGTATATATATACCAATTCAAAATATATTATTCAAATGAAGTTGGGTGTCTTGCTTTCATGATTACTGAGCAAAATATATTGCCGGTTGCTGTAGAGTGGAATAGGCATAAAAAGTTGATATTCACCGGGTATATATCCATGTGATTCTAATATATATATATATTTATATATATCTATATATACATATATATATATATATATATATATATATATATATATATATATATATATATATATATATATATATATATATATATATATGTATATATATATAACACGTGTCTTCAGGAAAATCGATTGATCTGTCCCACGTATGGAAACAATCACACATTTACTTATTCCTATTATATATATATATATATATATATATATATATATATATTATAGAACATATATATATATATATATATATATATATATATATATATATATATATATATATATATATATATAATGTTCCACAGTAAACTTATAATCACTAAATGGTACACACCCACATAGGACACACTACCGAAGATGCAAATTCTTCCCGAAACATATCTAGCTCATCAATGAAAACATTTACGGATTAATAAACTCAATTTCCATACACCTGAGTCCGTCTCACTCCCTGTAGTTCACCTTAAACATATATATACATAATCCTCACGACAAACATGTATTGAGAATTCCATAAATATTTAATGTACTTGCTCTATTTTATCAGGAATATTTAGCGCTTTTATTAAAAACACATCTTCATATCAATATCATCAGAATATATATATATATATATATATATATATATATATATATATATATGCTTGTTTGTGTTTGTGTGTGTGAATTTCCCACGTCTCACAGACCCTCAGCTTAGGGGGTCTGTACGTAAATAACCAAAAGGTCTGCACGATGCTTTTTTGAGGTGTGTTGCGGCTTGACACACACATACACACGCATACACATATGTATATCATGATTGGGAAAGGGTGAATTGATGCTTTTGGCGATTAGTGTAATGTCCGTCAAGCTTTATAGTGTGACGGCACACCCAGAAATATACTCAACTTATACGGCACCCCAACTCAGTTAGAATATTTGTGCATATCATTGATCTGGCCATAATCAATTGATTTTCAAAACTCTTTTTTGTTAGAAATCAGAATTAGCAGTCAAAGTTGAAACTATGAAGACTTGCGCGTGTGAGAGACGTGTTACACTGTATGATTACCATCCTACTTCCATGTAGCAGTAAACTTTTGAGTATGTACTGTAAGTCGACGTACTGTTAATTAAATGAATATCCGTACCTTGCTTAAATTAGTCACCGTTGCCTATGCGTGCACCAGAATTAACTATTTGAACAATTATCTAAAATTATCTAAAAAATTAGATCTTTTGTCTCAAATTATCTGAAGAAAATATATATTTTCTATAAAATTATTTGAAAAATACCTGCACAAGAATTGGTCCGAAATGGCTATAGAGACCCCAAATGAAAAAAACAACAAAAAGAATGTTTTAGATGATGTATAGAGATGAACTCGTGCAAATTTTCAAGGTTGTAGCTAAAAAAAATGTGACCAAGAGCGCCCAAACTCATACACACGTAAACACATAGGTAGACAGAGACACTAACAGAGAGGAGAATTTGTACTTGGCTGGTTTGTTGGGTCATTTGTGGGGCTACGATTAAACGGAAACGTTTCAGTACTAAATGAGCGAAACATCTTCATCTGCGTTCTGATATCTACAACTTTTTCTAATCATCCCATTTCCTTTCAACCATTGTTAAATGGTTGGGATCTCACAGAATCTAACGATAAAACCACTAGATTGGTAACTCTGTGTTGGAATTGAGACATACATGAAACACGTTCAAGATCGGTTCAAGGCTCCGAATGAATGTTAGCGTAAATGGAAAAAAATTACACGAAAACTTAGGAGAAAGTTGCGACACACTGTTGTACTACGGCGCACAGTTTGAGAACTTTCAGATTAGCGGCGCATGCCGCGCCATCTGTCGTTCATTAGAAGCACTCAAGTGTGACATAGCTTCAATGGTGATATTCATTGGACTTGCTTTTGTGAATCAGTCTTTTCGACGCCTTATCGTTGCTTCTTCATTCCGGCTTTTCTTCTTCCAATTCTTTCAAACTGTTTCATTCTTTCATTCATCTCTGAGTTTTTTTCTTTTCATTCTTGTTACTTTCCTTTGTGTACATTCCATTTTCTCCGAGTTCTTTACTTTAAAACCAATTCGTTCTTTCTTTCTTCCTTTCTTTCTTTTTCGCTCAAAACGTTCTTTTTCTTTCTTAGAAAAATCTTTTTAAGTCTCCTTCTTTCTTTCTTTCTTTCTTTTTCTTCCTTTCTTTCACACAAAACATTCCTTTTCTTTCTAACATAAAAATTTGTATTTCTCTTTCTTTCTTTTTTTCGTTTACACAAAAGATTCTTTTTCTTTTTCATAAAAGTATTTCTATTCCTTTCTTTCTTTCTTTTTCATTTACAGAATGTTCCTTATCTTTCTTTCTTTTTTTAAGAGAGAAGTTTCTATTTCTTTCTTACAAAAATCTTTTTATTTCCTCTTCTTTCTTTCCTTCTTTCTTCCTTTCTTATATACAGAACGTTCTCTTTCTTTCTCACAAAAATCTCTAAATCATTTTTTTCTTTCTTATACACAAAACGCTCTTTTTCTTTCTTACGAAAATCTTTCTACTTCTCTTTCTTTCTTTCTTTCTCTTTCACAGAACGTTCTATTTCTTTCTCACAAAAATCTTTTTATCCCTATCCCCTTTTCTTTCTTTCTTATACGCAAAGGTCCCTTCCCTTTCTTACAAGAATCTTTCTATTCCCCTTTTTCTTTCTTTCTTCTTTTTTCTTTCTTCTTTTTAAAACGTTCTTTTTCTTTCTCACAAACTCTTTCGATTACCCCTTTCTGCCTTTCTTATTCACACACGGTTCTTTTTCTCTCTCATAAGAAATGTTTCTATTCCCTTTTCTTTCTTTCTTTCTTCCTCTGTTTTGTATACACAAAAGGTTGTTTTTCTTTCTCACAAAAATATTTCTATTTCTTTTTCTATCATTCTTCCTTTTTTATCCGCAAAAGTCCCCTTTCTTTCGCATAAAATATATCTCCCCTTCTTTCTTTCTTTCTTTCTTTCTTTATTTATTTCTTTTCTTCTTATCCACTAAACATTTTTTTTTGCCTAATCTTCATATCTCTCTTTCAATTTTTCTTATGCGCAGAAGGTCCCCTTTTTTTCTTACAAAAATCCCCACTTCTTTCTTTCTCTCATATGCAAAACGTTCTCTTTCTTTCTCATAAAATCTTTCTACCCCGTTCTTTCTTTCTTATTTTCTTTTTACCTTTTGTACGCACAAAAAGTCATTTTTCTTTTCTCAAAGAAATATTTCTATTCGTTTTTCTTTCTTTCTTTCTTTCTTTCTTTCTTTCTTTCTTTCTTTCTTATACACAAAAGGTTTTTTCTTTCTTTCTTTCTTATACACGAAACATTCTTTTTATTTCTCACAAAATCCTTGCAATCCTCATCTTTCTCTCTTTCTTTTTTAAATATCTTTATCCCATTCATTCCTTTTTTACACACAGAACATTATTTTTCTTCCTCACAAAAAATCTCTCCATCCCTCTTTCTTTCTCTTTTCTTTCTTTCTTTTTTCATATGCAAAAGCCCCTTTCCTTTCTTACAAAAATCTTTCTGCTTTCCCCTTTTCTTTGTTACTTCCTATCTTTCTTTCCATCTTTCGTCTAGACCAAACATCATATTTCTCTCTTGCAAAAACCTTTCTTTCTTTCCTTCTTTATTCATTTCTATGCCCCTTTCTTTTTTTCTTCTTTCTAACAACCTTTGTTTGTTTCTTTCATCAAGTCACAGTGGTTCATTTTTTCCCGTCTTTTTCTTTAATTCTTTCTTTCACTTCTAAACTTACCTTCATTAAAACTATTCGTGCATTCTTTCTTCACATATTTCTTCCTTTCATTTACCTGTCCATCAATCTTTCTTTGTTTCTTTCTTTCTTTGCTTCTTTTTCTCTCTCTTTCTTATACAAAATAATTCTTTTTCTTCTCTTCCGTACATTTTTTCTTTAAATAATATTCTCTCTTTCATTCAGTATGCCACTGTAGCCAATATAAGATGTGTGAAAACTTCCACGCACGGAGGACACTTGTTTTTTTCTCTCCCTTATGATTTGTAGTAATACAATAGGTCAAACAATTTTAAATAAGAAAACCCTGTCCCTCTTTCAATTCCGAAGATTTGAAAGAAAGCTGGCTCTTTTTTGTTGTATTACATCTGGTGCCATGACTTACCGTTTTATGACCCATCAATCGTTAATATATATATATATATATATATATATATATATATGAATTATACATATGTATAAATTATATATATACATGTATACATACACACACACACACATACATATATATGTACGTATTGTATGTATATATATGAATCATATATATGTATATGAATTATATACATATATGAATTATTTGTATATATATGAATTATATATACGTATATATACGTACATATGAATTATATTTATATATGTATATATATGTATATATGAATTATATACATATATGTATGAATTATATATGTATGAATTATATGCATATATGTGAATTATATATATATATATACATGCTTGTATTGTAGATGTGAAGTGATCCAACAGAATGTTGATGAAAATGACGATTGGAAAGTGGAGAGAAATACTCGAAAGAGAGTATGTTTTATTTCAAGTTATCCACTGGGCATGTTTTGTTGCATTTTGACGGTATTCAGCCATCTTTTTCATAGAAAATCTTTGTCGCAGTTCACAGAAAATTTCGCGGTTAACATGTTTTGATGCTGAAGGGAGACATGGGGATATTCATGTGTTAATTGGTTGTTTAGGAAGAGCAGGTGAGGAGGTGTTTGTATCCGTGTTGATGAGAGTCAAATTTGTTTCGAAATGAGATAGGTCAGAGATTTAGGGGTCAGACAGCGTTTGTCCCCTGTCTCTCTGGGTGTTTGTCTTGTCTTAGATAAGAAGGGCAGTGAGAGAAATAACCATTTAAACCCTTCTCCTCTCCTATGAATAGATAAGAAGGGCATCTTCAGGTCTATCTCAGAATGTGATGTCGCTTGATCTACTTAAAGGGAAGAGAATTTTGCCCCAATTATCCAATTTTAGGTAATTCACACACCCAACCATTGATATCTCAAAACAGCCGCTACAACCAGCCCATCTGCAGGAACACCGATATCGTGGAACTCAGAACACATATTTCTGTCCAGTCATCCACTTAATCAGTTATTATCCCTATCCACCACAAGCCAAAAACACTTATAAATGCATCATTTTCTGTATATCACCACATTTAATGATAAATCCAGTTTGAGCAAAACGTTAGAATGAATTTAAAAACATCATTTTCACAGTTGACCTATATATAGTCATTTCACTCTCATATTGTCTGATTAACTATGATCCATACCGTTACATAGGTCATATATGCATATAGGCGTTTGTAAGTGTAGAGGGGGGAGAGGGAGGGATAACGAGAGCAAGGGAGAGAGACAGATCCACTTAGTTCATCTTGAATTCACACAGAGGTGATATTGTGCAGCACCTTGTAAGACTTGGATGCAACATAAGATCATTTCACTGAACGAAGAGGATAAAGAGGTTAACCGAGTAGTGCCCGTTGGACATTAAACGCATTTGGAAAAGATAAGACCCGAGATTGGGAAACAGGTTTGCCTGTAAGACATGGCAGGGGTTATCTAAGTCGCAGTTGTCATGGAAAGATATGGGAAAGGCCTTAGTCCAGCAATGTCAGATGATATATGTATTGCATATATATACAAAGTATATGTAGTACAGCGAATCTACTTTCTACTATATTGAATATGTATATATATATATATATATATATATATATATTGCACACACACACACACATATATATATATATATATATATATATATTGCACACACACACACACACACATATATATATATATATTGCACACACACACACACACATATATATATATATATATATATTGCACACACACACACACACACACACACACATATATATATATATATTGCACACACACACACACACACACACATATATATATATATATATATATATATATATATATATATATCCGTGTAGATACTGGTAAGTACATCAATATATTTAATGCAAATATTTAAATATGAATATATTCGGGCTAGGATGATTCTGGATATTTTTTTGAAATAATTCTCACCGAATTCCGACACAGAACAATGCATATGCACATTTCTTCTTCTTTTTCGTCTCTTCCCCTCCTCTCCTTCTCCCCCACCCCTCCTCCTCTCCTTTCTCCTCCTCCTCTCCTTCTTCTTATGATTATTATTATCATCATCTTCTTAATATTATTTTTACCATTATCATTATTATTATTATTATATTTCTTCTTCTTCTTCTTCTTCTTCTTCTTCTTCTTCTTCTTCTTCTTCTTCTTCTTCTTCTTCTTCTTCTTCTTCTTCTTCTTCTTCTTCTTCTTCCAGCCAATTTCTTTTAAAAGCCTTTGAATCGACTTTCATATTTTGTCGTAGAAAGTTAAAACGCTTCACAGATTTTCCAGTTTTTGATGTAATATTTCCCCCGGAGAATAAGAAGAAAAGAGAATCGACTCTTTTCATTGTTTTGTTTAAATCGCATTAAAATTTATAGGCGGCCATTTTGGGGTTTTGTCTTCTCTGCTTTTTCTCGTGTCCCGATACAAAATGGCGGCAAAGTTTGATTAACATCTGAAAAGGTTTTCGGTATCTGATGATATGGAATGTTTCTTTGTGAAGTCAGCCATGTTTTCTTGTTTTCTTGTATATTATTGATGTCTTGCTCTTTCTCACCCTTCCCGTATTCATGATTCGTTTCCAGTGTGACTGTTGGAAACAGACAACCAAGACTGTCACTAATACTGTCAACATAGGTTTCTTCAGTTTTCATGTTGGTCTGGCTGTTCCTTATTATGTCTAGAAAAGCCTTTTCTTTTTAGAAATCCAATTTGCTGTTTTGTAAGTTTATGCTAAACTAATCCCTTATTTTGTGTTCAGCTGCATTACTGCTTGTTCTTTTGAGATTTCAGACTTTTTTTTAGTGATCACTGCCCAACAGGGGACGAGAGAAGTAACTTATTCATTGATCATCCCCTTTACCAATTTTTTAATTGATCATCCCCAACACAGCATGCCGGCAAAAAAGGCATTGGTTACACGACAGTTTATATTGTATTACCAACCAGACTTCATCCATTCCTTATGTACACTTGATTATTTTTTATTCTTCCTCTAACTATTACAATCGAATAGCGTTGGATACGACGGTCCCCGTTCGAAACACTGAAGTTAAGCAACGTTGAACCTGATTAGGACCTAGATGGGTGATCATCTGGGATGACCAGGTGTCGTAAGCAGCTGTGGGTCGTATAGAGAGATTCCCGTGGCGATACTGTTTCTCTTTATTTCCAGTTGATCTTCTCCTTTTCTTTTCAGTTCCATCATAAAGCATGTTTTTCTCTCTTTCTTCTGTCTTGTCAATCGAATTGTAGCCCCACTAATTTCCCACCCACCCAACCAACCAGCCAAGTGAGCAACTGATTCTTTTCTCTTTGCACGTGTGCGTGTCTGGACGCCCCTGGTCAATTTTTAGACCTATAACCTTAAAAATTTGCATGCGTGCACACCACTGAGCACAATCTAAAAAGTATAATTTTGTTTTGTCTTTTCGAAAGAGTATTTGTGGTTTTCACGATCATTTGAGATCAACAATGCCCAAATCTTGAGCCGGTAATTTTAGATGATTTTAGATAAAAGATCTACTTTTTTAGATAATTTTAGATATTTTTTTTTTTAAAGAATCAGTCTTGGTACACGCGTGGGCTACGTTGGTTCATTTTTATTAGATACAGATATTTATTTAATTTTCTTGCTCTTTTCTTCTTCCTCGTGATTATCGCCTCCTTCCCCCTACACTTTCTTCCTCCTTTTTCTTTTTTCTTTTTTCCAATTTATTGACTCGTATCTACCCCTAAATTGGTTAATGTCCGGTAGAATTCACGCTTGTTTGTTTTGCTTTTTTAATATTTCTATTGATATTCGGACCATCCTCATCTTTGTTGTTTTCCACATGGACACATAGCGCAGTGGTTACAGCATCAGACAAATTACTGTTAAGTAATCTGATGGTTCTAGGTTCGATCCTAGTGTGAGACAGTATAACAATACTACTAACGCTAAAGAGGGGAGTACGGTCAATACACCCCCGTCGGATAAATAAAGGGTTCGGTTCGTTACTTCCCAAATCAACCAGATACCTGACGAAGGCCGTAGAGTGCAACGGCCGAAACGTTGTATGACAAACAACAAAAATGAGGATGGTCCGAATATCAATAGAAATAATGATAATACCTCATCTCAAAAATTCCGAGATATATTGCTTTTTTAAATCATGAATTCATGGTTCGAACCATACTGGTAGCATTTTTCATCAAGGTGACTTGATCTTACCACCACTGCTGCTTAATTTATGCGATAAAAAAGCATATATGAGTGACAGCGATTAGTAATTTGCCTTGGAATGCTAGTTTTTTTCTTATTATCATTAACCTCACGATTCGGTAACCCATTCTCTGCAGCCCGGTACTGATCCATTGTCCTGTGATTGGGGGCTACCACAGTAGGGCACGGAGTGAAATCTAGAGGGACTAAAAGGCTAGAAAAATATTTTTTTGATAGAGAACTGAGAAAATTGTGACACATGGAGATGACGATCGTGCCCATCACTATCTGCACTTGAAACAGTCGCGAAGAGCCTTACAAAAAGATTGAGAGAATTGGAAAAAATGAGACTATCCTGACAGTATAACTATAATCATCAAAGGAATTGAGGAAGATACTAGACAATTGAGGAGACTTGCTATCACTTGGTCTCCAGTAAATCCCACCTGATCATTCAATACCTAATAAGTACAATATAATAAAGAATACCGAGGAGAGGGTCAGAGCATTAAAGAGACATGCTATCACTTGAAATGTTTCTTTTCTTAGTATCTCCTCATTACATCTCCACTAGATATGAATGGTGTAAAAACTTTTAAAATATCTAAAAATATAGGTCTTAAACCAACGTCTTTTGGCTGCATTCTGTTGGGCGGTGATCAATTAAAAATTGGAAAAAGGGGTGATCAACGGATAAATTACTCTCCTCAACTTTTCGGGGCTGTGATGATGAAAAAAAAAACTCTGTCTTACATATGAAACTGTGGCTTCGAAGTATTTTGGTTAATTCTCTCCAGTGTTGTGAATCTAGAAATTTTAGATTTGAATTTAGATCTACAAATAAAAAGTGAGAAAATATGGCCTTATCTATTCCAAATTGTTGGAAAAATAATTCCTCGCACTTTGTTTTCCGATGAAGAGACTGATTGTAAAAAAAAAGAAGCAGTTGAATCAGTAGAAAATAGGTAAATATCAAATTGGGTTTGATAAAATAAGATAAAAGAATTTGTTGATGGTGTTGTTGACATCAACTATCAAAAAAGACACTTTTTAAAATTCCGTTATTTCATCTAACTATAATTTAATTAAATCTTGTTCTACAAAAAAGTTCTACAAAAAAACCCTGGTCTCTCTCTCTCTCTCTCTCTCTCTCTCTCTCTCTATCTATCTATCTATCTGTCTGTCTGTCTCTCTCTACACACTCAACAAATATTTTAAATCTATAAACACACGCTTGTGAACGCTGATGACGTAGGTGACGTATCCAGGCAAATACTATATCCATATAGCTTTTTTTTAAAATTGTGAATCGATCATTCCCTCCTCCCATATCGAGACCGAACGACTTCAAATTAGACACCATGTCCGGTGCATGACCAAACATATCTGGCGAATATCAATTTTGTGCAATGGCCAGTTGTCGAGTTATCTCGGTGCACACACACGTACAGAGATAGCAAGGATCTTTAGAATATTCCAAGAAGAAGAAAAACGACCCGAGAAGAAAATTGTATACAATATCAATTTCTCATTTCCGGCGTCTTATATAGAAGAGCCATCAACTGAGAACGTCAGACGACAATTGACAATTTACTGAGACCGGATATTGCCGACAATTGGCGAATACTCTAGACCGGAGATTGCCGAATAAACCCGACTTGAATCGTCTATTTGTGATTGTTTGTCAGTCAAAGATTAATGATCTTTAACTGCCAAAAAAGGGAGAAAAAAGCCGAAATGTTTCCGATTTGTTGGCATCAGCCAAAGGTCTTTTGATAAATTGGAATTTAACGTTTTATGTGACTGTATGTACACTGTATGTGTGTGTGTATTTATATGTGTGTGTGTGTGTGTGTGTGTGTGTTCATGAGTATGTGCGTGTGCGTGAGTGTGTGTATGACTGTACGTATACTGTGTATGTATCTATATGTGTGTGTGTGCGCATGAGTGTGTGTGTGACTGTACGTACACTATGTATGAGTGTATTTATATGTGTGTGTGTGCGTGAGTGTGTGTGTGACTGTACGTACACCATGTGTGTATTTATATGTGTGTGTGCGTGAGTGTGTGTGACCTTACGTACACTGTGTGTGTGTATCTATATGTGTGTGTGTGCGTGAGTGTGTGTGTGTGTGACTGTACGTACACCGTGTGTGTATTTATATGTGTGTGTTCGTGAGTGTGTGAGATCTTACGTACACTGTGTGTGTGTATTTATATGTGTGTGTTCGTGAGTGTATGTGACCTTACGTACACTGTGTGCGTGTATTCATATGTGCGTGTGTATGTGTGTGTGAGTGTGTGTGTGACTTTACGTAAACTGTGTGTGTATTTATATGTGTGTGTGTGCATGAGTGTGTGTGTGACTGTACGTACACTGTGTGTGTGTATTCATATGTGTGTGTGTGTGTGAGTGTTTGTGTGACTGTACGTACACTGTGTGTGTGTATAAATATTTGTCTGTGTGTGTGTGTATGTGTGTGTGTATGTGGCTGTTTTCGAGGATTTATTTGTGTGGGTGTCTGCGGATGTGTGTTTATCAATGTATTACTATATTCAGTCCTGGACCCGAAAAGGTACTATCAATACGGACAGTCGTCTTGAGTGTCAGATGCTAAGAGTTTGAGCAACAAGAACTTCCCCAATATGAATGGGAAAATGGAAAATGCAGAAACTAAACAGACAAAATAAGAAAATTGCCTGATGTGAGTCAGATTTTTTCAGGGAACATCTGACTTTTGAACACGTTTTATTACGGTGAAACTAAAATAAACAACCGGCAAAGAAAATTTTTCAAATCCAACAAATAAATAAGATAAAAGGTCTGCCTTGTCCCTCAATTTCTCCAAATCACCAATGGAGTTAGAGGGCAGAAAATTTACACACTCATTCCTTATTGTGTCTAGAAAAACATTCCTTGATTGTTTTTCGTTTTTTTGTCGGTCTTTTTTTTTTTTTCGAACAGGTTTTTAGAGAGCAGGGGTCACTTTACGATGAAGGTTTATACAAAATTGTTCCTTAGTGTACGCAAATCTTTATTTCGAAGTACAGGCTTTTTCAGTGATTTCTGCCCAGCATTAAGCTAGAGAAGTAACTTATCCATAGATCACCCCTTCTTCCAATTCTAATTGCTCCCCCCGCACATACGATATTCTGCCAAAAGACGTTGGTCACGTGACGGTTCCTATTGGGTGTCTAACTTGATTTGCTTCTTTAGTCTTTGATTACCTCTCACAATGCCGATACTGCACACAAGAAAATGTGCAGTTCGTACACACACACACACGCATACACACATACATACATACATACATTTATATGTACACTCATGCATGCGTACACCACACACTCAGAATAATTATTTCTTAATGATCTGTTAATTGGCGACACTTTATCTGTTGAGGATGAACGCCATTTTCTTCTACTAAAAAAACGTCTGGATTGTTCATTTTTTTTTTCTAACTTCGTAAAATAAAAATAATGACTTTACATCATCCAAAATAAATAAATAACCAAAATAATAGTTTTTAGCGAAAAAGAAAACAATTTCTTCATTCAGCTGGAGTTGAATTGCAAATTTATGCAAACGAACGAGTAATTTATGCAAACGATCCTAGCTCACTAAATGTTTTCGTTTTCTTTTTTTAAATTTATCGATGACAGTCAGCAACATATGAAGATTTTGGGATATCAAGTTTTCGTTTAGTACGAAGTGAGAAGTTCTTGGAACATGTAAAGATCAATGCTAGGTTAACTGTGTATCAAAAGTAGCATACATTACGGGCCCTGCAATTTCAAGGGCCCCACGCTAAATGCTTGCTAGCTATCAATTCTGATTCAGTGATTCTGCACTAGCCTAAGAGGCGTGGCAAGTGGGGATGAGAAGGGCCATTTGCCCCCCGGTCGCAACTTTCTGGTTTACAATGCCTATTGATCAATCATGCTCTACTAAAACTGCCCCAGGCACTGTCTGTGTTCCCAGGTACAGCCTTTGCCCCCCTCCCGGGAGCTGACAACCCTTGTCTTGTGTATTATTGTAGTAATATACTGATCTCTACTTTTTTGAGGGACTGGGTGTTCGAAGTTAGCGATTTCAATCAACTATCAATTTTAATAAGAGTTATTCTAATGAAGTAATTAACATACGATGCATAAATACGAAGATATTTAAAACTCAAGTCATAGCCACTATACAAAGATCAAAACAAAAACTTAGTGATGCTACAATCGAATATCAGACAAACTTGTATTATGAGGCTATATAGCAAATGAAAAACATACATTCCTTTTAATATTTATTATTATTTTCTCAATTTAGGGCGCTTTCATAACATAAAACTTTGTGGTCCGAGCGAAGCGAAATTTGCTATTTATAAAGATTCCTGCACAACTTTTCAACTCTTTTTTCTTCTTCGCTCTGTTCTTCAATGGAGATTTTTTGTTATTTTATACAAGAAGTTACCAAGAAGTCATTTGTTAATAAAAAGTAAATCAAGTTTTCATAATCGAATTTGAATCGTAAACTATGATGGCTGCTATTGATCTCAAGCTAAGGAGTGTATAGTTTGCAATCGTAGTCGTGACGTCGTAGATGGAAGACATTCTTACGAGCTCATTCGTCACAAAGTCGACCGTAAACCCAAGCTATCGACCGAAAATATGGTAAAGGAATCTGCTCTACCTCAATCTGACCCTGATAAAGATTTTATTTCAATTGAATTTAAATGTTACCCCTCACCCTCTAATAATAGAAAGGGATATAAATCGTATATTTTCTGGGCTCCAACTATGAGAGAAAGCAAGTATTACTGAAATCTTGTATAAATGTGTTTTTCACATCTGTTATATCTTGTTCTGCACTGCATTGATGAGGGATTCAGGTTTTTCTCTTTGGGTGTCCTCTGCGTAGCCATGTCGATGATTGTTCATTTGTGATATTTTATATTTGTGTTTCAGATTCTCCACGGAAAATTTTACTTTCCACTTCTTCGTTCGTTGCGTTTTCCATAGCACTATCTTTCGCTATTTGTGTGTTAGAGAGTATGAGAATACTCCTTGCCATATTTTGGTGGCCATAGCCTTGAGGATTTGCATGAATATACCACTTCTCATCACCTGTAAAGATTGTTTTTTCTTCATCAAAAAAATGCTTTTTGTGGTCTCAATGGTTGTTTTCGACCGACAAAGCACAAATCTTGTTCTGGTATTTTTAAAAAAGATATCGTTAGATAGAATATCATTTTTTTAAAAGAAAATTTAAATAAAGATCTATTTTTCGAAGATAATTTCAGATAAATGATCTATGTTGTAAAGATAATTTTAGATGAAAGATCTATTTTGTAGAGAAAATTTGAAATAAAAGATCTATTTTGAAAAGACAATTCTCGATAAAAGACCTATTTTTAAAGATGATTTTAGCTAAAAGATCTATTTAGTGAAGACAACTCTATATGAATGATCTATTTTTTAAAGATCTATTAAAAAAATATTTGAGATAAAAGGTATATTCTTTAGATAATCTGTGTCGTTTTGGGGTTCTAGAGCCTTGTGCATATTTATGAGTCACCAAGTCCTTCAATCCATTGACCTGAGTTTCTCTTTTGTGTACCTCATTTATCCTCTATCGATGTGCATTTTCAGATGAGATATCTGGTGGTTGGATTTTCAGCATCTTTTTCAGTATCCTTGCAGACCCTCAGTAACAGCTTGGTCTAGAGAACTTCAGCTCATTAACGAATTTCTAATTCAGACAATAACGATTACAGTGATTTTAACACTTTTCCAAGTGCACCAACTATTATTGGCACGACCCTCACGTCATGATATACATTTTTCTCAGGCAATGTTTGTTACTTTTCCAAATTTTACTTAGCTTTCCTTTTTTTCGCCCTGTGTCCCGCTTGTAAAACCATATCTACGATCTGAAAGGTCCATTTTTCTTTATTTTCCAGAATTAAATTGGGTTTTGTCGCCTAAATGGAATGGAGTGGTCCATTTTGCAATCGTTGACTTTTTACTTGGGTGATATTTAAGAATCATTGAAGAAGAAGAAGAAGAAGAAGAAGAAGAAGAAGAAGAAGAAGAAGAAGAAGAAGAAACAAAAAAGAAGAAAATAGCATGACGTGAAGAAAGAAAAGAGGAATAGATTTGAAAAATTGGTAAGAAGAAAAAGAAAAAGAGGCTGATTGAGATGAGAAAAAGGTGAAAGGTGTAGATTGGTTGAAAAATAAATAAATAGAAAAATACGGAGCGAAGAAGAAAAAAAAGAAGGCGTGGAGAAGAAAATAATTGTGATGAGGAGATGAAGAGGAGTAAATGAATGAAGAAGAAACCATTATGCAAAGAAAGAAAGGAGGAGTAGATTTGAAAAATAGGAAAGAAGAAAAAGAGGATAATAAGGATGTTATGAAGAAGGTTAAAAATGTGGATTGATTGAAAAATATATAAGAAGAAAAAGACTGAGGGAAGAAAAAAAAGAAGGCGAAGGAGAAGGAGAAGATAACCGTGATGAAGAGAAAAAGAAAAGAAGTAAATGAATTAAAAGAAGAAGAAGAAGAAGAAGAAGAAGAAGAAGAAGAAGAAGAAGAAGAAGAAGAAGAAGAAGAAGAAGAAGAAGATAATTAATTTGGAAAAGGGAGAAAAATAACGGTTATAAAATGAAATAATAACAATGGCCAAAAAAAGGCTAAAAGAGCATTCGTGGCAAAATCTTCATTAACAATATCCGGTGCGATACAGATGACGGCATAGAAGGGCAGTCTTTAGTCGGGATGTGACAATCAATTTCTCCTTTCTCACCTGTCGCCATGATTATCACGTGGCACTGGTGCCCATCAACACAACACCACCCCCAATCCATACACTAGCGCCACACAGTGGTGACCAGCAGCGTCCAAAGCGTCAGGTTGACAGTCATTAAATCGCAATTCTCACATGACAGCTCAGACTTCAGCTGTTGAAGACGTGGTTGATATTTATGTTGTTTGTAATGATTTGGACTATTGAGGGCCGTCTAGTTATTGCTGCCATTAGTGTATTTTGAATGAAATCCCACGGCACATCGGCTGCTCTATACTGGCCATGTTACTTAGCTATTCTCACATGGGAGCTCAGACTTCAGCTGCTGAGAACATGGTTGTAATTTATGTTATTCGTAATGATTTGAACTATTGGGAACCGTCTGGTTACTGCTGCTTGTGTATGTATTTTGAACTATAGTGGAGCTTCTTGTCCAGTAATTCTGGAGATGGGGTGTTGACACCCCAAGGGAACAATTTAAATGTATTTGTGAGAAATTCGGAATCTTGATGCGAATAGAAAAAAGCGCCCCGTGACTCAAAACTGAGTCGTGTTAAAGCTTGACTAGTCAATTTCTAATTATCTTAATTATTCCTAATTATACAATACTAATTATTCCTAATCATACAATACTAATCAATCCTAATTATACTATTCATTACTATTCCTACTGTTCATTCCATAGTAAGTAGTACTTAACTCAGTAAATCTGTGAGGTATAAAGGCGATGAGATAATTGTGTTATTGTTTCAGAACTTTCATTCAAATTACAAAAACTTTAATACGTGACCTAAAGCCTATATTAGTAACTGTCAACCAAAACTACCATCTAAATTGACAGCATGGGTTTTTCTGAGTTTTAAAGTTGGTCCCACTGGCTATCTATTACGCGTACAGGCCTCACCAATGGAGCCAGAGGACTGAAAATTTAAACCTTTACTCCTTATTACGTCTGCTTGGGATATCTTTTTTAACCCCCTAATGGGGTTTAGTTTTCAATGTAAGTTCATACTGAATTGGTCCCTAGTTTGTGCCCGCTGGATTTGTGTTTTCAAAAAATCAGACCTCTTCATAGTTGCTGCACAACAAACGTCAAGAGAAGTAACTTATTTAATGATCACCTCTTCTTCCAATGTTTGAATTGATCACTCCGAACACTGAATGCTGCCAAAAGACGTCGGTCTCATGACGGTTTCTACTGAGTGACTAACTAGCATCATGATTTTCATACAAAAAATATTTCTTTACATATATCTATGCACAGAAGATGAGTAGTTTTAACAAATAAAGTTCTTCAGATATATAAGAAGTAGTTCAGTTTGTCACATGATATATTATTGAAGAACTTTAGCTACCAAGGGTGGCCGAGGGTTCAATCCCTATTTATATATGCATGAGTTTATTTGTATGTTTTTTTCCAGAGCTCCAGCCCACACCGCCCTGTCCACAAACTTAATGTCAAAGGGGGGATAATGTCAAGGAGGGTTGGCTATTGCGAAAGGAGGGAGCGTAATGTTTAAAGTGGGGCTAATGTGAAAAATATGGGGGAATGTTAGAAAAAGAGCACTAGTGTTAAAATATGGCTATTGTTTAGAAAGGATGCAGGGGTGCTAAAGTTTAAAAAGTGGAGGGCAAAGTTTAAAATATGTGCGGCTCTTCTTCTTCTTCTTCTTCTTATTATTATTATTATTATTATTATTATTATTATTATCAATATTTTTGCTCTTTGTCGTTTATTGTCGAACTCCTAGAGAGTTGACTTGGTCACTGCAATTAATCAGACGGTATATTGAGAGTGGGGGAAAAGAAAGAGTAGTGCAATGACGTCTTTACATGTTAACTGGTGGCCAGGAAGAGAAAGAAAAAAGAAAAATCGGAATTTTTTTGACATTCTCAGAGAATTTTTTTCGTTCTGATCACATGTTCATTTCGAATTTTTCGTTCTGTCAACACTTTTTTTAGCAAGTCATTTTTTTATCTGACATATTTAAGCATCAGTCAAAGTCAAGTCTGACTCTGAAGCAACCAGTCTAGTTTAATCTTATTATTGTAGTTGTTTGCTGTTTTTTTTAGTTCTCATCATTAATATTATTATGTTTCGCTGTTGTTGGCGTCATGATTCTTGTTGTCTGCCAGTAGCTGTGAAATGCAGCTTAGTGGATATTTGTAGTACATTTGTTACTCAATAATGAGCTAACTAATTTAGTAGTTCAAAGTCTGCTTAGTATGCCATTTGCTGCTAATTGACTTTGCAACGGCTGGTAAGCAACATGGCGGACATGTTAAAGACATGCACGCGTTCGGCCATAAACCAGTGACTAATTGGGTATGCATGCAAAGGTGTGGTATTTATTGGCTTTGCCATGAGGGCAAAATTTGGAACAGGTTCTTGATCTGGTGGGGATACTTTTCAACGATGGGTGAGACCAAATAGGATCAGTTCCACTGTGTGTTTCAGTGTGTGCAGTCGACCTCATCTCTCATCTAGTGGAGAGGTGCAACCTGCAAAAAGGTTCGCAAGGAAGATGTGTAAGAGGTCTGTCCAGGAAGTATCCAGCCATAACCAACCCAGAGCAATGATGTGTCAGTCCTTCTCAAAGTGCTACCCTTCGGACAGAGGTCGGCAAATTTTTTTTCCTCCGTGAACTAGATTGTCTTATTATGGATGGATGGTGATAAACGCTATAGAAATCTTGAGATAGGAAAAATTAGTCAGGGATCAAGGAATTACTTATCAACAGAAAGAAAGAGCTCTGTCATACAAGTCAGTGTTTAAACTATCAAAGCCATGATGCAAAGTAATTTACTCTGGTCTCCAACTCCTTTCATCCCCAACTCACTAAAATCAGGGTTTTTTTTAAACATTTTTATAAAAATTGAAAACAATGCAGATTTTTTTAAAAAATTGTCCCCAGTTTTTCCATGAACTTAAAGGTCGGCCATTTTGAAATTTAAAACGAAATTCGAGACGACCGTGATTTTATATTTCTTCCAATCAGGCCTAAGTCTTTTTAAAGGATCCATCCCATATCACTTTTCCCATAGCCTATTGTCCACTGTTCCTCAAAATTTAACTGAAATTTATTGAGAACGTTTTGAGATAGTGTATGGATAGGTAGGACTAAATACAGAAATGCGTAAATCAACTGGAAATATATCTCTCAATCAGAATCAAATTCCTGGATCCTCCCCAAAATTTGATTGCTTCTTTCTTACACAGCGGCTTGTGTTTCCGTGAAATTCCATCAGAACCCATTGAGGACTTTTGGAGATATTGTGTGAAGAGACAGGAGCGAATACAGAGTTTCATGAAGAGAATCGGGATAATATTTCTAAATCAAAAACTAATAACTCAAATTTGATCACATTTTTTTAACTTGTGTTCCACCTATTCGTAAAGTTTCGTTGATATTCATTGAGAACTCTTTGAGATACCGTATGGATAGACAGGGGCGAATCAGAAATGTGAGAAGGGGAAAAGACGTAAAAAAATATGTAAATCAAAAACAAATTCCAGGATCCGCACCAAAACCGGAAAAATGTGGCCTTAGCAACAAATGTAGGTTTAGAGAAGGCTTATTCAATGATATGAACGTTTATTTGTACTTTTCAAATTGAATTTCGGGGTCTCTAACATTGTATGCCGATGCGATAAGACGGTACTGTCGTTAGAAGAATGAAAATGTCATGTGAGATTCTCTGCAAAATAAAGCTTACAAGAAAATTTTACAACAGGCAAGATTAAGCATATGTTCACAGAAAAAAAGAATGTTTAAAAACGTACTTTTAAGCCTATTTAATCCAGCCTTCTCTCCGGTGCAATTATAATTCAATTAAAAACAATACTTTTTAAAAAATGGGAGTGTTTAAGCATTTGCTGTTATTATAGAACGGAAACGGAAATAGAGTTTGTGGATTATCTTCATATGGAGTGAATTCTTTTTATTAAAACTCATTTGTGTGTTTATTCATATATAAACGTATATACATCGGTCTGTTTGTTATATATATATATATATATATATATATATATATATATATATATATATATATATATATATATAACCAAGAGACAGACCTACAAACTGAGAAGTATGCAACGTGCACATGAGAGAATCATGCTCAACCTTACATGGAGAGACCACAAGACAGCACAGTATTTAAGGAAGAGAACGGGGGTCCGTGACATCACTATCAAAAACTATCAAAAAGCTCAAATAGCAATGGGCAGGTCATATTGCAAGAATGAAAGACAACCGATGGACATCACGTCTCACAACATGGATCCCCAGAGATCACATGCGAAACTGAGGCCGACGGAACACAAGATGGAGAGATGAACTAGACAAATTCAGGAAATACTGGCTCTGCGACACCCATGACAAAGAATTATGGCGAATCCTGCGAAAGGTCTATGTCCAACGACGTACGTTAAAAGACTTGTGATGATGATGATGATGATGATGATGATGATGATGATGATGATGATGATATAAATATATATATATATATATATATATATATACACGTCGGTCTGCTTATACATATATATATATATATATATATATATATATATGTATATATATATATGTATATATATATATATATATATGTATATATATATGTGTGTGTGTGTGTGTGCGTGTATAATGGATTCTTCCGTCGATTTCGATGTATGAGGGCTCAACTGTCAGTCCAGTTTGGATATCTTTTTTCTTCAGTTTTTAGCTTTATGTCTCTTGCGAGATATCAGGCTTGATTTTGCAGTTTTGCACTTTTTCAAAATTTATGTATTTTCAATCTTGCGGTGATAAGATAATGAATATTTCTGATTTTTAACCACAAAAAGTGTGGATTGCATTATATTCGAGGTTACATTGTGTTCGAGTGAATACAGTAAAAGATATTAAATACTGAATCAATGAAATCAAAGAAGAAACAGATAAATAATTTGCTATTTTAACCCATCATATGCTTTTTCTATCCATCAGTAATTCGTTTGTTAAAGTAATCTACAATTTCCGGTGACGTTCTTGTTTTCATTAAATTAGACTGTCTGCTTAGTGACTTCGCTTCTTTTTATACGCTCCCATTGACTCAATCTGACTGACTAACAACACTCTTGGCTTACAGTTCTGATTCATTCTATCTCTGCGACGGTAGCTCATCTGCATGTCATCAGTCTACGAAGGTCTACAAGTTATGATCTTGATAGTGTTTGATAGTGTTTCTCAATTCCCGATGTCAGTTTGGAATAGCGTGACAGGCAAACAAACATCTGAACAAAAAAGTGATAATGGTATTTATACATTTAGATATGGGTTAGTACGCAGAGGTACAAGCTGACAATCGTTACGCTACATTACGTCTCTTTCAATGTACAGGCATCTCCTACTTTACGAATGTTCGCTTTAAGTCACTCTTTTGCTTTCACGAAAAAGAGAAAAGCAAAAAAATATTCAGTGCCAATTTGTAGAGTCGTTATAAAGATTGAGCACTCTCTTCACCTCTCCCCTACCAGTCCCCTGTACTTCATATTACTTCAACCACTGGACATATGAAGTAAGAGGGGGGGGCATTCATATGTGTGTGTATGCGTATGTCTGCGTGTGTGAGTGTGTTAGTGAGTATTAATGCGTGAGTCTCCTGTTCATGCTTTGGGTGTAATAGCGTATGTTTGTCATAGTATGAGTGTGTACATGAGCGTGTGCGCTTATTTGTGTGTCCTTGATACACTTATACTAACACACATAGACAGAAGCACACACACAATCATACTGTCATCACTATTAGTACCTAGGAACATACCGTCACATAAACACACGCAAATACATTCACAAAGCATGAATACAGCACACCTACTGATACGCATACACACACACAAACATACTATCATCCCTATTTGTGTCTGGGAACGCTAAAAAAAATTTCCCATATAAATAAATGACAATTGCCTCTCCGTTTTTCACATTTTCAAGGTTTCCATTGAAATATTCTACTTTTAAGTATCGGTGGAAATACACAGACAACCCCCCCCCACACACACATATGATTATTATTGTGTCATCCACATTGCGTCATTGTTTTGTTGTATTACAACTCTTCAGTGTGGCTATAGACTATCCATTATCTCATCCAGTACCACGAGGTAGGAACGAAACCCAAGCTTCAGACCCGGAGGCTGGTATCCTCCTCTACACCACAGAACTAGAATCTTAAGCGATATATTTATTCATCGTATATATTCCTCATCCATCAGAGTGCCCCATTCCATGTTTAGTGTGTGTGTAGATGGATAACCAAAAAACTTCACCTGTTCGTCACGTCCTTTTTTTACCAATTGAAAAAAAGATAAAAAAATGTTTCTAGCGAATCACGAAAGTCTGAAGAGATTCTCAGCAACATGAAGAGTACGCTGTTACGAAAGGAACAAATTGTCAAATGATAAAGAAGTAATTTATTGACAGGAAAACGTACAATCTCTGTAAGTCACTCCACTTTAGTAATCTGCTTCGAATATTCAAACTCGTCAATAGGATACTGTCGGTGGCAGTAGGCCTGGGTTTGAACTTGGGTGTATTTGGTTGCGGTCACACGTTTGACAAGCGACAACCTGCTTTGTATTAAAGGCGGGCTGAAATAGTCAATCACTCACTCACTGCTATCTAACGCGTCTATTTTTGCAGTTGGATTCTCACCGCCTCACAACCGGGTCCACTAATAGTAAGGGTGATATGTAGCATATACCTATACCAGTAACGAGTAAAATGAGCATGGAAACATATCAGTTGATTGTAAGAGTTTGCCTACTGGATGAATTTAATCTTGGGGTAGAAACAGTTGTACCTAACTGTTGAGTGCGTACACAGTATGTAAAGCGTTAAGTGAAGCTCAAACACACACATACACACAAACACTCACATGTCTCTTCGCACACTTGTTATGAATCCAAGAGATCAAAGATGAAGAAATACACACGCACAACCCCTTACCAATCCACATACAAACTTACAGCGTATGACACATAAACAAGCAAACACACATAGAAACTTATACTAAAACAAACACACGCAACTATACATACAAAACATGGACACAACACACACTTAGTAATAGTCACACACACACACACTCTCATACATAGAAGCACACATACAAACCCTTAACCATTACTGTGCATGTAGAGATCTGATGTCTGTATTCGACTACATATGTTCCTTATTACAAAAAAACCGATTGCACCATTTTAGGTATTATCGCAAGTAAATCTGTCCCAAAACGCGACCTGTCAGTTGCAGAAATTAATAAGTAACAAACAGCCCCATTAATTAAGAAGAAAATTTGCTTATCTTTGGTTATCTAAGGCTGAATAAACGGTAGCTATAATTATAACTTACTGGTCCGTGCGAAAAAAAACTTGCCTTTAAAAAAATGCAAATCCTTGTTTATTTATTATCTATTAAAGTACATCCGGGGAAAGACAGGGGTCAGGGACGTCGTAGAATCCATTAGAAAGCTCAAATAGCAGTGGGCTGGTCATGTTGCACGAATGACGGACAACCGATGGACATCGCGACTCACAACATGGATCCCCAGAGATCACATGCGGAACCGAGGCTGGCAGAATTTTAGATGGAGAGACGAGCTAGACAAATTCAGAAAGTACTTGCTCCACGACGCCCATGATAGAGTAGTGTGGCGAATCCTGGGGAAGGTCTATGTCCAACGACAGATGTTGAAAGCTGATGATGATGACGATGATGATAATGATGATGAAATTGTTTAAATCGTCGACTAAAATAGCAGTTGCTGATCTGAAGCGTTTTTGTGCAAAAATTCAAATCGTCAACGACGACTGCTACTGCTGATAAGCATACACTATTCAATTGTAGTCTTGGTGTCGTTGATTGAAGTAATTTTTTCGCGCTCATTCGTCATAAATTCGACTGTAAACCCGTACTATCGCTCGGAAAAATATTTACTTCAGTTCAACTTCTGCAATATTGCTACTTCCGTTTAAATTTTACGATCGTGGTTACGACGACATTGTTAAGTGTTACTGATAGTTAAAGTTATGAAGGCTTTTTTATCACAAAAGTTTTACTTTTAAAGAAGCAAGGCAAAAAAAATTAACCAATCAAACATTGCACAACGAAAAAACAATTTTATTTTCCATTGAAGAAAAAACTGTATTATATTATTATTTCCATAACAAAATGTACTTTAAAGAAACAATTTTATTTTATTTCATCATTATGTGAAGATAATTAGAATATAGAAAATATACGTATTCGCCTAAAAAGTTAATCAAAACGACAGAGCCCCCCAAAATCTATTTGAAGTCAAAGACGGAACAATCTAATTTATTTTTATTTATTCTAATTATGTAATGAGAAGATCATATAGCACCGGTGGTTGTAAACAGTATATTGATCGGATATCAAAGTTGAAACAAAATTAAAAGTTTTATATTTTGGTATGCAATGCTTCATGTTAGCCATTTTCATTATTAAATTTAAACGATTTAAAGGATACCATTGATCAGAAAAAGAAGGGCATACAACCAATGCATTCCCCCGATAGTCACTCATGGAGCTGAAACATGGAACCTAACCAAGAAACAGACCCTCAAACTGAGAACCATGCAACGTGCACATGAGAGAATCATGCTCAACCTCACATGAAGAGATCACACGATATCAAGGAGAAAACAGGAGTCTGAGACATCATAGAATCCACCAGAAACCTCAAACGGCAATGGGCTGGTCATGTTGCAAGAATGGCAGACAACTGATGGACATCACGACTCCCAACATGGATCCCTAGAGATCACATGCGCTACCGAGGCCCGCTTAATAAAAGATAGAGAGACGAGCTGATGATGATGATGATGATGATGAGGAGGAGGAGGAGGAGGAGGATGATGATGATGATGATGATGATGATGATGATGATGAGTTGCCAAAATTGGTTTACAGCAAGAGTCAGGGTTATTCGCCAGAATAGTCTGACTGGTCACCTTGTGAAAATGACGGTGAACAGATGAACCCCGAGGTTAACCAACTGGACCCCTAGAAACCGCAGGCGAATCTGTGACGCCAAGGGGCCCAATGGTATGATGGCCAAGATAAATTCGGATCAAGGCAAAAGCAGAGTACAAGGTCAGGCTTTACGGCAGCAGCTGGGAAAGGCCTACGTGTAACGAAAGACATGGGTCTCTGACTCAACCCAAGACTTGAAAAGAGAGAGAGGAGAGAGGAGAGCAAAAGTGATATATATATATATATATATATATATATATATATATATATATATATATACATATAACTTGATTAGTGTGGTTAATTCATTACAAAATTTTCAAGGTCTTATTATAGTTTGATGTGTTTTGTTTTTTTCAGTTTATACGACTCTTAGTAAAGATTATGGAATTAGCACACTGTGAAGATTATTACCCACCTTTTCTACTTTGCAGTGTATCTGCTATACATATACGAATCAGAGACGTGAAAAAAGGCAATTTCTGTTCTATAGCCTGATATCCTAGCTTCAAACTCAACTCAAACAAATTAGATTAAAATATTTGAATTATTTGAATATTTTTTTCAGATCAAGAAGAGGAAAAAATTATGGAGTCACTGAATGCCGAAAGAAATTCATGGAAGAGTCAACAAAAAATGACTTATACTTGTTGCTCACTCTCTCGGATTTGTATGATTGTTCTTTGAGGCATAGACTTCATTAATGTAAAACTATATTTTCCTCCAAACTGGTTCTAACTTCCTCGAATAGCGGTTGACAGATCGGCTTTGTAGGATAGAGCCTTATCATGGACCATTTTTTTAAAAATTTATACCATAAATTTTCAATAAGATTGAGACCCGAATTGTGTGGTGGTGATATCATTGAATTAGTATGCCTTTCCTGAAGAAAAGTTTACCATTCTTTGCTCTATAGCAAGGTGTAATATCATCCAGAAGAAAGACTTCATCAGCACAAAACCTATTCTCTATCGATGGAATGATGAAGGAGTCCAAAATTCCAATGTACACAATTCACTAGTGCACATTGGAGTTTTGGACACTAACTATATCGTTGAGGCAAAGATGTTTAATGTACTTTGATAACTGGACACTCAGTGAAATAGTGAGTTGTAAAATATTTCACTCTTAGTTTTTCCGGATAAAAAGAAATCCACAACCATTCGTTACCGGATAACCGGTGTTTTACCTGTTTAAGAAACTTTTGACGAAAACTGCTGCCAAAACTATTAAAATAATTTCTTTCCAGTTTTCAAGTCGCTGGCTATGTATGTATGTAAGTATATATTTATCACACTTTGAGGCCGTACCAAAAGAACTAGAGAAGTTAAACTTCCAACATTTACCCCTCGTTTTGTCTACATACATGTAATGAGTAAGTCTAGGAATTTGCTTGTTCTCTTCAAGCAGCCATTTTTGTATGTTGCAGTGAAACGGCACCAGAAAAAATTGCAGCATCATTGCCTTGACTAATCCTGATTCATGATTCAACACTGAATATCACTTCCGTTCAGTCATTCGCACTCTATGATTTTTTCCCTTTAGCCCGTTGTAACCTTGTTCAAGAGTTGGTTTTTGTTTGGGCTTTTCTGTAAGTAAATCCCATTCCATTTTATTACTAGCGCTGACTCTGTTTCTGTCTTTTTGCGATTCATTTCTTTGCTGTTGTGCACTTTCTATTTTCAAGGCATATTGCGGTGAGTTTTTTCTATCCTGATGCCGTGATATCATTTGCGTCCAACATATATATTTCTCCATAACCTGCCCATTTTGTTTACATTTCAATCAAATTTTAAGCACAGTTATACTGGGGAAACCAACATTATTCGTAGCACACCCTGTTGGATTTCCTTCTCAAGGGAGTTTTAAAATCATAATTCAAATTGAGAAACTTCTTGTTGAAGCCATATTTTCTTTCATTCAACTCAGTATAACAATCGTCAACAGTTAATCAAGGTGTGCAAGCACTCTCTTTCAACTATATAATAATTTGCATGTTTGGACTTGGGCTGGTATTTATTTCAGAAATGCGAATTAGAAAGTGGTTATAAGATTTTTTTCAGCATGATTCATTATTTTCCACCTATATCTGAATGTTAAGCAATTTAACAAAAATTTCATGAGTTATATCATTCAGTTTGCGGCAAAATGAAATAAAAAAAAGCTGAGACAGCATCTTCTTGGGGTGCTGATTCATTATTTTCTGCCGGGGGTAATATCTATTTGCATTAATTGGTTCAGCAATACCTTAACTATACTACACCAAAACTTGCACTATTCAAGATATATATATATATATATATATATATATATATATATATATATATATATATATATATATATATTATTCATCATAATTGAATTATCGCACGACGTAATAATTTGTCAAGGTACAAACATGAAGGGTCCTTCAACGCGTGTCTCGGACAATGGAGGTTACTTATCGGTCATCTCCTCTCCAACAAACGCGCAACAGCTTGTGCTGAGTCACCTAAAACCAACAGCACTAGCCCCGATTGGAAGTGGTAGATTCATGCCTTCCCCTTTCAAAAAACATTATTTGAAAGTGAGTGCTAACTACTTAGGGAGAATTTGAACTCGGTACGCTGATTATTCGAAGCTGGACAACAGCTTTGAAACCCATGATTAGTGGTAATCTTGAGCATATCATTAAGGCAAGGCTGTTTCAAATACTTTGACCTTTGGTCACTTAGTGGAATAATGAGAGATATGTGAGATATTCAGCTCTTGATTTTTTTCCGGACGAAAAGAGATTCCGACCATTCATTACCGGAAAACCGGTGTTTTACCTGTTCGTAAAACTTTCAACATGAAGTGTTCCCGAAACTGCTAATATAAGTTTCTTCAGTTTTCAAGTCGTCCTGGCTGACTATGAACATATGTATGTGTGTGTATATGTATGTATTACATACACTTTAAGGCCGTTCTAAAGGAGCTAGAAAACTGAAACTTTCAACATTTACTCCTTATTTTGTTTACATAAACGATCTTTTTTTTTCAATTTCCCCCTAAATAGGTTTTTAGTGAGGGGTGTGAAATTCACAAAGTACAAACACTGGAAGACCCAAACATCCTTTGTCTTTGACTTACAATATGCTTATGACGTAAATATCCTTCTTCACATCCTCTTATGTCTCCAATGAAATCTAGACTGCCTATTTGGAGATACTCCTCTGTCCTGTACTATAAAGAGTGGTGAGTTGAGAAAGGTTGATTCCTTCAAATATATCGAGAGCTTCATTGATTCCTCCCGTGATATTGGAATGGGAACCCGAAGCCAGATTTGCCAAGAGACCTCAAGCTTCGGCCGACTCACGGACCGTGTTTTCCTCTACTAAGACTCGACAATTGATGCCAAAGTCCCTTAGCTGTCTGCCTCAGCAACCTCTACAGGTCTTAGACCTGGATACTACACAGAGCTCGGGCCAGAGGGTTGGAGGTATTTCACATCCGTCGCCTACAAATCATCTTCGACATTATCTTTTAGGACAGTATCCTACAGGTGACAATGCTGTAAAATGCTAATATCACCGGCATTGATGTTGATTGTCACTCAACAGCTTTCATTTGCCGTTCATGTCTCTAGGTTGGTAGAAGATCCTATACCAAGCCATATCCTTTGCAGTGAGCCAAACGATAGGACGCACACTGTAAGTGGTCAACAGGAAAGAATCAAAGACCAGTCCATCCTTAAGCAGGGTAATATCATTCCAAACCTCTTTGAGAGTCTCGTAGATGGCCGACCAAACTGTCTTGGTCGACATTGACAGAAAGCTTTCAACCCAAACCGTATTACATCAAAGGACACACTAATCAAAAACGCACTATTCAAGGTATCTCTATGTATATGTTATAAAATTTGGCTATTAACAAATATCTGAAAACTTGCAACAAGTGTGGCTTTTCCTTACTTTTGTTTTGTTTTCTGAAACTTATTCGACTCTTTTTGTGGAGTTCAATATATATATATATATATATATATATATATATATGTATATTGATCATTATAATTGAATTATCGCACGACGTAGTAATTTGTCAAGGTACAACGATGATTGGTCTTTCAACGCGTGTCTCGGACAATGGACGTTACTTATCGGTATTGGGTTACTTACCAACGAACACGCGACAGCTTGTACTGGGTCACTCAACACCAACAGCACTAGCCTCCTTGATCTGACCGATAGGGGGTAGTACATACAAGCTCTTATTTACAAAAAACATCTTTTGAAAGTGGGCACAAACTACTTAGAAAGAATTTGAACTCGGTAGGCTGATTTGTAGGTGCTGGACAACAGCTTTGAAACCCATCATTAGTGGTAATCTTAAACATATCATTGAAGCAAAGCTGTTTCAAATACTTTGACCTTTGGTCACTTAGTGGTATAAAGAGAGATCTGTGAGATATTCCGCTTTTGATTTTTTTCCGGACGGGATGAGATTCCAATCATCCATTAGTGGGAAACCGGTGTTTCACCTTTTCCGGAAACTTTCAACGAAAACTGTCTCCTAAACTGTTGGAATACGTTTTCTTGGCTGGGCAGGCTATCAATGTATGTACATATGTAATACGCTTTAGGATCGTACTAACGGAGCAAGAAAAATGAAACGTCCAACGTTTACTCCCTATTTTGTCTACATAAAGATCTTTTTTTTTTTTGAATTCCCCCCTGAATACGTTTTTAATGAGGGGTCAAAGTTCACAGAATAAAAAGACTGAAAGATCTGAACATTCTTAGTCTTGTACTTACAATACGCTGATGACGTAGTATATCTTACTTCAAGCCTTCATATGTCTCCAATGGAATCCAGACTGCATAAACAATCCCTACACTGCTGGAGCACTCTATTTGAAAACTGACAAGACAAAGGTCCCCTCCTGTAGATTTAATCCCACCAACAGATTTGGAGATACTCTTCTATTCTTTTCTATAAAGATTGGTGAGTTGAGAAAGGTGGATTACTTCAAATATATCGAGAGCCTTATTGATTCCTCCCGTAATATTGGAATGGAAACCCAAAGCCCCATTCGACAAGAGACCTCAAGCTTTGGCAGACTTAGGGACCTTTTCTTTTCTTGAACCAGGACTTGACCATTGATACTAAAGTCCCTTAGGTATCTACCCGAATCTTCTTCTACGGCAGTTCGACGTAGAGGCTTGACAGTGTTCAACTCAGGAAGTTGGGGATATTTCACATATATTGCCTGCAAATCATCGTCAACATTATCTGATAGGACAATATTTCACATGCAACAATGCTCCGAAATGCTAATATCGATGGCATTGACGATGAATTTCACTCAAAAGCTTTGATGTGTCGTTCATGTCTCTAGGATGGTGACAGATCCTTGACCACGCATGATCCTATATATATAAACCGAATGGTGGGTGTCAACAGGAAAGATTTAAGGACTAATCCATCCTTGTGCAGGATAATATCTCTCCAAGCCTAATTGAAAGTTTAGTTGCTGGCCAACCATTCTGACATGATTGAAAGAGAAGAACTACTTTACACTGCAATGGTATTACATCGAAACATTCTTTAATCAAAAACACTCAATACAAGGTATCCCTATCATATTTTATGAAATATTGGCTATTATTAAATATCAGAAAACTTCCAACAAGTGTTGATCTTCCTTAATTCTTGTTCTTTTCTGGAACTTATCTGAATCTTATTTTGAGTTAAAAAATTCCCTCATACACAAAAACATATATATATATATATATATATATATATATATATATATATATATATATATATATATATATATATATATATATATATATATAAATATATATATATATATATATATTGATAAACAATACACACACACACACACACACTCACATATATATATATATATATGTGTGTGTGTGTGAGTGTGTGTGTGTGTGTATTGTTTATCAATAATTGAATTATTGCACGACGTAGTAATTTGTCAAGGTACAACGATGATGAGTCTTCCAACGCGTGTTTCGGACAATGGACGTTACTTATCGGTACTCTCCTTTCCAACAAACACGCGACAGCTTGTACTGGGTCACCTAACACCACCTCACAAGCCCCGTTGATCTGACCGATAGGGGGTAGTACATACCAGCCCCTTTATTTTCAAAGAACATTATTCAAAAGTGAGTACAAACTACTTAGAAAGAATTTGAACTCGGTACGCTGATTTGTAGGTACTGGACAATAGCTTTGAAACCCATCATAGTGGTAATCTTAAATATATCATTGAAGCAAAGCTGTTTCATATACTTTGACCTTTGGTCACTTAGGGGAATAATGATAGATATGTGAGATATTCTGCTCTTGATTTTTTTCCGGACGAAAAGAGATACCGACCATCTATTACCGGAAAACCGATGTTTTACCTGTTTTAAAAACTTACAACTGTCACCAAGTCTTGTTGCTGACCAACGAAACTGTCATGATTGATAGAGACGGACTGCTTTAGACCTCAAACGTATTGCATCCAAACAAGCACTTTTCGGAGCATATGTATATATATATATATATATATATATATATATATATATATATGTGTGTGTGTGTGTGTGTGTGTGTGTGTGTGTGTGTGTGTGCGTGTGTGTGTGTGTGTGTGATATTATAAAATATCAGATATTACTAAATATCCAAAAGTGTGGCTTTTCTTTAGTTTTTCTGAAACTAATTCAACTCTCTTTGTGGAGCCGAAGTATTCTTATATCTTATATATATATATATATATATATATATATATATATATATATATACATTCTCATCATAATTGAATTATTGCACGACGTAGTAATTTGTCATGGTACAAACATGATGGGTCCTTCAACGCGTGTCTCGGACAATGGAGGTTACTTATCGGTAATCTCCTTTCCAACGAACACGCGACAGCTTGTACTGGGTCACTTAGCACCAACAGTACTCGCTCTTTGATCTGACCTATTGGGAGCGGTAGATTCATGCCTTTTTGTCTAGAAAATTCATGCAAACTGAACACAATTCACAATTAGAACTCGGTACGCTGATTTATGTAGATTTCAGGGTACCCCTTCGTCCTTTACTCTGAGGAGCAATTAGTTGAGGAGAGTGAATTCCTTTAAATATTTTAGGAGCAACAGCTTCGAAATTCATTAATTTTAGCTATCCTAATCATATCAATGAAGATAAGCTGTTCCATATACTTTGATCTTTGGTTACACAGTGAACTAGTAAAAGAACTGTGGAAAATTCAAGGGTCCGCTTTCAATTTTCCCGGATAAAAAGGAAATTCATGACCATCGGTTACCGGGGGATCGGTGTTTCAACTAAACTGTCGAACAAAACTCATCAAATCTGTAGCTTCATTCGGTTTTCAAGTTGGTCTGGCTGGCTGGCTATGTATGTAATGCACGTGAAGGCCGTACAGAAGGAGTATAAGTGCTGAAATTTTCTACATTCACTCCTTATCATGTCTATAAAAAACGGTTTCTTTATTTTTTTTTTTATCATTCTCCCCTTATTTCCTTTCGGATGGTTAGTTGCAATTTGCGATGTGATTTTTTCTTCTAAATTGATCCCCAGGTTTTTATGAAAATTCAGACTTCTTTCAGTGATCATTGCCCCCCATAAGGTGATAGAAGTAGCTTATTAATTGATCATCCCTTAGTTGATCACTCTCAACACAGCATATGTGGCGGTTTCAATTGAGTGACCAACTAAACCTGTATCTTTATTAAATCTCAAATACGTGGAAAATAACGCTTTCAACTTACTTTATCGATGATCGCCCTCAATGACTGACACACAAAATTTTTTGTCATATTCCTCGTTCAGTGTTGCCGAATTAGATATTTTTCCATCTAAATCTAGATGCTGTAGGCTACCTCTATATATCATGAATAGCTAATTAGGTGATTTTTAATGAAAATGAATGATTTTTTATTTAATTCATAGTAATAAAATTAGTAACTTTCAATAAATCAAGTAAGACTTCAATAAAATAAATGTTGAAAATTCAAGTTATGTTTGGTTTATTAATAGTATGTAATATATTTTCTAGATTTTAGCTATATATCCGAAGGATCTAGAGGTTTCTAAGTGTTTAAAGATATGTTTTTTTTTACTCAGTTTTAGATGGTAATTCGGAAAAATAATGGCTTCAATCTCTGTGCTAGACAGTCACATTAGAAAAGAAGTCGTGTATCTATGGTCAGACTTTCAGGCTTGCTTACTTGCATAATTCCTGTATGGTAAGCACTTTTGTTCTACATTTATGCCTATTTTTTCGATAATTGTGTTCTCAGAACATTTATGGGGAATCTACCTCAATGTATATACGTAAATACATGCGTCTGTACTCAATACTAGCATGACGGTTTCTAGGAGAGCACACAGTCATATGTTCTCCATGGAGAAATGTGTGCCTAAGAAAGGACCCGTCGCACAGTCCAGTCCCAGCTTGGCAAGATGATCTGCTAATTGGCAGCAGAACATAGTCTAAGAAGATTGCAGGACAATTTGGTTACTGCAAACAGCACCTGATATTCCCAAAATGGTAACCCAACTGGATTATGACCAAACATGACGTTGCTTAATCTTTGGCGATCTCATGAGATCCGGTGCATCCAACGCTATTCGGTCGTATTTGTGTTTACTTGGATGTTCTTGGATGTGTGTGCGGAAAAGGCCATAAAATTATCGAGTTAAATTCTATCTTGAATAGAAATCTCTAAAGAATTTATGGATATTTAGTTATCTATGTGTACATTTGTATGCACCAATGTATGTATATAAATGTGAGGGTTATGAACAATGAATTGTGTATCCATACGTGTGTGTTTTATGTTTATGCGTGTGTAAGGGAGAGAAAAAGAGAGAGGGAGGTAGAGGGAGAGAGAGAAAGAGATTTTGTGAGTAACAGGACATCATCAGATGAATTTTATTTTTGAATAATTAAAAAGCTGCACAGATTTTCACAAGTATGTGTGTGTGTGTGTGTGTGTGTGTGTGTGGAGGGGAGGATATAGAGTGATTGAGGGAATTCTATTTTGAAATAATTAGGAAAAACCCAACGATTTTATGAACAATAAATTGTGTATGTATACGGGTGTGTTTTTGTGTTTGTATGAGTGTGAGTGTGCAAGAGAGTGAGAGAGAGAGAGAGAGAGTGAGGGGGAGAGAGCAAGAGAGAGCATGAGAGAGCATGAGAGAGCATGAGAGAAAGAGATGTTGTGTGTAATAGGACATCATCTAGTGAATTCTATTCTCAAATATTTGAAAAGCTCGACAGATTTTCATTAGTGTGTGTGTGTATATATGTGAAGGGGGACATATGATAATTGAGGGAATTTTACATTGAAATTATTTAAAGCACTCAAATATTCTATGGACACTATCTGGTGAATGTGCGTATACATATGTGATTATGTATATATTTGTAAAAAAGCATAACATCATTGACTGTATTCTACATTGAAATAATTGAAAACTTCCAAAGATTTTTTTCAAGATACAATAGAGCTTGCACGTAGTTTTGTTCTATCTTTATTTATCATGTGGAGACCTCGAACCCCTAATGCCGGCACCAACAGCAAATTCTTCGCCCCAAATATTAAGGCTTTTCCTGTCCTTTTTTTTTATATCGTCAAACTTCAAAAGTTGAATTCATTATCGCGAATTCGTCAGATCTTAGAATATCAGACATCGGAATTTGAGAATTTTGAACTTGAAATATGAGAGAGAGAGGGGGAAGGGGGAGAGAAAGAATATGACATCATGACGTCATATTGTGTCAACTCGCCTTTTCAGATATGTACGCATTTGCATATGTATGCTAGTTATGTGGCTGTGAAGTTTTCGGGCACAATGGCGATGGTAATATGACAAAGAAGTGAGAAATTTGTGAAAGCAAGTGTGGTATATCTTTTTTGAATATTTTCTAATAACACGAATATAATCTTGATGCATTCTGTTTGAGTTGCACCAGCGTTAATAAAAAAAAAAGAAGTAACACGCGTTTTCACAAATTTATCCCTTCCGCATTGTCAAATTACCACCACCGTATGTATATATATATGATTCTGTATGTGTGAAAGTGTGGGTGAATGACATCTTTCCGGAAAGTACCTATCCATTGAATTTTAACGCAAAAGTAGCTTTCCTAAGGTACCTTAGTCCTCTCTAAAGTACTCACACACTTATTCCGACGTTCCTTCCATTTTCTAAACATTCTGCAAAACATTCTTTCAGGATCTCCATCAGCTGCCTTGTTTTCTTTAATCTCATCTATGGTCTGACATCGCAGCACAGTACACAAGCTCACTCAAAGGCGTCTCGCTGCCAACTGATTAGGGAACGTTTCAAAGAAAGGTTCCACTTTCTGAGAGTAAGGAAACCTGTACTATCGATCTTTTTTTCCCCAAAAAAGCTTCGTAAATACTGGCTAAAAAAATACTTTCCTGCAATCATCGCAGCGCTGTCAACCTTAGCAAGAATCTCATACAATTCTAATTTAGCCTGGGAACGCTCAAAATATATATCATATAAATTGATGATAATTGCTTCTTCACTTTATGTCATTTCGGTTTGTGAATGGTTTCATATGTACGCTTTACTTCCAGATAGCGGAGAAACTTGAATTTTTAATGATATCGATCACAGTGCATCCGTAGATTGGTCAGAAGGAATATAATGAAACATGCGTTGATTTCTTTGCTTATCTTGGGAATAATAATGTTATCAAGAAGGCACATTGTTTATTCCAGTGGTTCTCAAACTCTTCTTATCAACGGACTCCTAAATGATCTCTAAAAGTATTTGTTTTATGTTGGTTAAGTGATTATAGTAAAAATAAGCAATCAAGTTTTTTAACATGTACATTATGAGAAGAGAAAGAAATGAAAGAAAAGCTAATGAAATGAATTGTACTATGACATTGTTCTGTTATTACCAATCCCATCCAAGTCTGGTTTGAGAAGAGAACTCACAATTAATAGATCCCTTTATCCACCTCTTCCTCCTCCTCATCATGATCATCAGTTTTTCAACGTCTGTCGTTGGACATAGACCTTCCCCAGGATTCGCCACAATTCTCTATCATGGGCGTGGTGGAGCAAGTATTTCCTGAACTCGTCTGGTTCATCTCTCCATCTTGTATTTTGTCGGCCTGGGTTTCGCATGTGGTCTCTGGGGATCCATATTGTGAGTTGTGATGTCCATCGGTTGTATTTCATTCTTGCATCATAGCCTGCCCATAGCCATTTGAGTTTTTTAATAGTTTATACCCTTTATTTAACCGACGGGGGTATATTGATCGCACCCCCCTCTTAGCAGTCAATATCTTGCGGTCAATATACCCCCGTCGGTTAAATAAAGGGTTCGGTTCGTTACTTCCCAAGATGATACCTGATGAAGGCCGTAGAGTACAACCGCCGAAACGTTGTATGAAAAACAACCAAGATTAGGATGGTCCGAATAATAATAGAAATAATAATAATAATACCTCATCGCAAAAATTCTAAGATATACTGATTAAATTGTATTTTTGTGCACTCAGAACATTCCACTTCACATGTCTATGCAGTTGGGAAGGGAAAAAAGTATTTCAATGGCCTTTCTCTGATAGTTGTGAATATTCTTCTTTTTATTTCTTATCAGTGTTATCGTGAGTAATGTACATTTTACTCCGCGGCTTCTTGGAATTTTGAACTTAGCTCACGGACCTCCCAGTAATACCTTCAGTATACCCTGCCTATACAGTTTTAGAACCGCTGGTCCAACGTAAACTTGTGAATGAGCAAATGGGAGATACAGGTCTGGTTAGTCATTCAATGTGAACATCATGCAATCAATATCTTTTGGTAGCGTGTCATGTTGCGGGTGATCAATTAAAAAATTGGGTAAAAAGGCAATCAGTGTTTTGTTGAGCAGTGAACACTAAAAAAGTCTGAATTTTTCCTAAAAACAAAAAGCTGCTGGCGACAAACTACGGATCAATTTTGTGTGAATTTACATTGTAAATTGAACTCTCGATTAAAACGAATATTTAGGTGGGGGTTAAAAAAGGGGGAAAAGTTTTTTTCTTGATGTGATAAGGGGTAACTGTTCAAAATTTCCTTCAAGTCTACCAGCCCAACGTCATTATAACTTACTGGTTTGAGTGAAACGAATCTGGCTATTTATGAAGATTCCTGTGTAATTGTCTGTCTTTTTCCTTCCTCGCTTTATTCTTTAAAGGAAATTTCATCATGTCGTCATGAAAAAAGTGTTGAGTTCTCAATAGTGGTCGTGGCGCAGAGTCCACTATTTCTTTATGACGTCATCAAAAGTAAGTGTGCAACTTTCGATCGTAGTCGGGACGCTTTTTCGAGCTCCCTCATCGCAAAGCCCGAGCTATGGCTTGAAATAAACAGAACACACCAGTGTTGACAGTTTTGGTTGGCGGTCTCCAATAAAAGAATTTTCAAAGCAATAAAACAAACCACGTGCCGACTGATATTAATCCGTCAACGTTCTACCTGCACGGTCGATGGAAGTTCAGTCATGCATAAATCATATCTTAACCGCTTTTTCTTTCGAAATCTCCTTTTTATGTTTTTTTGTATGATTGGGTCTGAGTTACATATATAACTTATATGTTATATATAGCAGTGGTTTCCAACTACCGGAGCAGGCCGCAAAATGTGCTACCGAACCGCGGGGACATGGCATGATTTGGCGATATAGAACGATAAGAGTCAGCTGCAAACATTTTTTGTTAGAGAGAATGAGCCTTTTAGAAACGAAATTAGGTTTATTAGCCACTTATGAGAGACTGAAAAAAATGTTTCTTTGGATCAACTTTGATCAACAAGAAATAGTTAACTAAATTTATCAGTTTTTGTCTGATTTTTTTTTTCATATGAGGGGATGTCGTTATGTAGAGTTTTGTGCGGACTTTAACTATCATCTTGCTTCATTTCTTGAACGCAACGTTTCGGCCTTTGTACCCTACAGCCGTCTTCAGATGACACCCAATATTTGACAATAGCTTGCAAACATTTCCTGATGAAAATTTCCCACCCCTAGAGTTAAAAATACACCCACTCATCACCTGAAGGAGGCCGTAGAGTAGAACGACGAAAACGTTGTGTTCTAATATGAACCAAGATGAGGAAATAAGTCTGCAAAAAACATTTCTAAATTCATTACTTTGTTTCAAAGTAAATTTCTGATCAAATGCAATAAATATTACTTTGAAATAAACTAATAAATTTACGTGTAACTAATTAAAGTCGTCTTTTCAAGCGGTTCTATTACTTTTTTCGGTTTATAATTGGCTTTTTACGTATATTTCGGTTGTGATTAACGTCCCCTATCAATATCAAACCGGTCTGCGGTGCAAAAAAGGTGGGCTCTCCGGATGTATAGCTAATACCGAGAACGTATTTACCTTTGTGCGAAAGAATAGCGTTCAGGGCTATCACACTCTTTCATTATTGCAAAATGAAACGGGCCGCCGTTAATATACACTGACCGAGAAACTGCTACTAAAAATGAGATAATCGGAAATCAAATTAGATTAAATCAGTTATAGATCTTATCGGAGATCAGTTATGAAATAAAGGAAATAAATTATTAAAGCTACCGGTTCTGGAGCGTGTTAACTTCTGTCATCAATTGTTAATGATATTTTATCTTCTTTCTAAAATAATTTGGAATTAGGCTATTGTTCTTTGAAAATCATGACGGTTTCAAGTTGTTTTAATTTATCTTTGATTCAACTAGTTTTGATGCAATTAGAAAAAAATGAAACTGATTTTATTTCGTCTGACACATTCATAGTGCTTTTCTAAATTACTTGCTAAACACCTGTGAATGAAAATTGGGAATTTAAAAGAATATTGTTAAAACACTGATAAAAGATAGAAGGGAATTAGTGTCTGTCTTCAACGCATACATTTGTCACCGCCCCCTCTCATCATCATTATCATCATCATCAGTCTTTTATCGTACGTCGTTAGAGATACACCTTTTCTAGGATTCGCCACACCATTCTATCGTGGGCGTCGCGAAGCCAATATTTTCTGAACATATTCAGTTTGTCTCACCATCTCATATTCTGCTGGCCTCGGTAACACTTAGGAGCTTTGGGGATCCATGTTATGAGTAGTGATGTCTATCAGTTATCTGCTATCCTTGCAACATGACCAGCTCACTGCCATTTGAGTTTCATAATGGATTCTATGATGTCTCGGACTCCTATTTTTCCCCTGATATATTGTGCTGTTTTGTGGTCTCTCCATGTGAAGTTGAGCATAATTCTTTCCTGTGCACGTTGTATGGTTCTCAGTTTGCAGGTCTGTCTTTTGGTTAGGTTCCATCTTTCAGCTCCATAGATAACTATCGAGTTGGGGGGATACATAGGTAAATATCTGGGGGATACAGCGGTTGCATGCCAGTCTTTTTAGAACTGATTGTCTTTTTCTTGAAGGTTGAGCTTGCTCTGTCGAAGGCTTGCTACCCTAGAGTGATTCTTCGTTTGATTTCTTCTTCTTTTGGGGACTTCATTGAGATTTGTGGTCATAGGTTGATGTAGTGATCTGCTTCCTCTTTTTTGTTTTCAATTTTGATCGTTGAGTGTTTATTCCTGAAATATTTGTTGTGCATGACTTTTGTTTTTCCTGAAGCTCATTTGAGGGCTAACTTTCGCATTTACTCCGTTCAGTTCGACAAGCATTAGTTGCCGGTCCTGAAGGCTCTCTCATCATCAACCCTATTTAAGCTATAAAGCAAATAGAGTTATATTTTTCCTATGCATTCTTAGTTCTGCATTCATTATAATATTCTGTAAGAGGAGAATATAAACAATTAAGCAAAATTTTACACTGAAAATTGAACCTCCAGCAAAAACCTATTATGGGTTTGATTATAAAAACAAAAAAAACTTCTCTAGGCTTACAGTACAGTCAAAATTATCATATCCTATTTAAACTACAAATAAGTAAACAGTAATACATGTTCTTATGCATTTTGGGTTCTACATCCATTTTATCAGCAAAAACCCTCCCGCCAGCTCCAGACCCCCCGCCCTTTTTTTTCGAAGGGTAACCAACATTCTGTCTTGGCTATGAGCTGAGACACGCTTGTGTCGATACTTTCCGACAAGCCGACACGATAGAATGGTGTGGCGAATCCTGAGTAAAATGGATTGGAAGCGAAGGTTTTTATCCTACCTCGTGGTACTGGATGGGATATTGGATAGTTTATAGCCACACTGAAGGGTTGTAATACAACTGAACAGCTGTCAGTACACACACACACATATATATATATATATATGTATATATATATATATATATATATATATATATATATATATATATATATATATATATATATATATATAAAGTTTTCTTTCAATCTAATTCCTTAAATATCATACTTTATTGCTAAGTGTTAAATGTAAATTTTTTTTTTCATCTGAATTCAATATAAGTCATTACAGTCATTCTCTTTAATGAACTATACATCATTTTGATAGTTTTGACCATGGCATGGTAGTTTTAACTATTTCTGTTAAGAGAATGAATTCATGAAATAAATATTGGTGTTATAGCGCGCGTGCGCACAGATTGCAATAAAAAGGGGTGTGGTTTTTCAGACACGGTCCACAAGTGCCTATGCATTTTTTATGAGTTGAGCGTGCGTGTGATATTTTCACATCCTTTGTATTCTTTTCTCTCTGACATTTTTTTGTTTGTTTGTTTGTTTGTTTGTTTGTGTGGTTTCCAGGGTTCAAACTGCAGCGTCTAGTCCTTTATGCACATCGGGAAGACTTTGTAGCGGCTAGACGTCTAGGTTGGCTGCTCTCGTTGTTATTTTCTGTTGATTGCCTCGTGCGATTAGATGCACGTGTCGTATTGTTGACTAACAAGCAATGCTACGGTCTAGAGATCAAACCTTGATGTTAAACGAGATCTAGCAGGATCCTTCAAACAGTTAGATAGTGCAGCTGCTGTTATTGACGATGATTTTAAAGAGATCACATGCGGAGGTTGGACGCTCAATTTGACGCCCTCCTGGCAGTTCCAGTGGCCAAGCTGATGCCAGGCTGCTTTCCTCTCGACTACATCAGCGAGGCGGAGAGCTGGGATTTTGATGACTTTGCATCCCAGGACGTACATACGCTTCTCCCAAAGATGAGCCCTGGCGGGGACGTTTTATTGTCCGTGGCCGTGCTAGCAGACCACTGGGTGAAATTTAAAGATAGTGTAAAGCTTGGAAAATGGGTTTAAATCATTCATCCCAGATGACACAGTACAAAACGTAATTATCTGAAAAGCCACAACCTATACGTCAAAATCCCGATATCATAATTCATGGGAAAATGATTAAAAAAAGAATTATACTTACAGTTGTAAAAAAAGGTTTACTTGATAAATATATAAAAACTTAGCTGAAAGAAACCCTTAAATCTGACCCTAAACTCATTTGGGATCATTTGTGCTGTAGGAAATACTGTAGGAAAGATCCATTGTTTTGTAGAGAATACAATAAGAAAGATCCATTGTTTTGTAGTGAATACAGTATGACAGATCCATTGTTTTGTTAGTTATACAGTTCGAAAACTCCATTGTGTTGTAGAGAATACAGTAAAAAAGATCCATTGTTTTGTAGAGAATACAATAAGAAAGATCCATTGTATTGTAAGGAATACAATGGGAAAGATCCATTGTATCATGAAGAATACAGCAAGAAAAGCCCATTGTCTCGAAGGGAATACAGTAATGAAGAATGAAATAAAATGTAAACAGCATCAAACAAATAAACAATCATTACAGCAACCGCTCTTATTAGCCTTTCCTCATTCGGAATAGCAAGTATCAGGATTTCGCCTTTTGAGGTTCAAGCCTCGTGGGATTTTCATCTCTCAGGATTGTGGTTTTCGAGATTTCAATCTTTACAGAATCTGAGGTTTTATGGTTTCAGCAATAGGGATTATGATCAACAACAGGGAAAAATTGTGAGACTTTTATGTGGCTGTTGTATCCATCATTATTGGCGTGCTCGGAACAGCTGCTTGCAAATATGTTGAGAGAACCAGAAATCCATTGAAGAATCGAAACCAGCATTAATAAAATCGGCAATAATATTCAAGAGAGTGCTGGAATATTTTGAATACTTGCTGTCACTTGATCCCAAGTGATGACCACCGAAACTTGTTGGTTTAGAATTGCAAATGATGAAAAAATATAGTGTAGTTATAATAATAGTAAATATGAATTATAACATACGAAAACTGAGTGAAAATGAATGATAAGGAATACTTAAGAGAGATCTTGTGTATAGCGGAGACTTCCTTTCACTTAATCAAAATAACCGAAACAAAAGTGTTAATCCGAATAATTCATAGAGTAATAACATTGGTTTATCTCAGAGCTTTAGATGTTGAGAAGAAGGCCGAACAACGTCTAGGCCTAAATATAATAATCGAAACAAGAAAAAAGAATGTAGTACTTCGAATAATTCATGGAATAACCGTACGCCTCCACTTCAGAACGTTTGACAACATGTTTTCTATTAACCTTTATCTGGTGGGATTATTTTAATTCGCTCCGTTTCTGAAGGGAGAGAACGGGAAACCGAACGATGGAGAACTCAACAACAATAATCGATAATAGGTTTACAAAAGGTATATAAGTAATCAAGGATAAGTAAAGTCTATAAGAATTTTAATAAATCTATACTCAGGTTTAGATTAACACAGCGGCAGGTCAATAACAGATATCCTTGTCGCTAATCCCTGTAAATCTTTTTGATACAGGAATCTTTCGTTCAATAAAGCAAGCCTAATCCCGTCCTGAAGATAGCCTACGCCTAATAAAACTACACACTTAAACCCCTCAAACATATATATATATATATATATATAAATATCCAACTTGCACCCAGTGAACTCTGCGTAGGTGAAAAGTACACTTTCGTTCATAAGTATTAAGCATCGTTTGGTTTCTCTCTCTTCTTTGCTATATGCGTGTACATGGACAGCCCCGAAAGTATTGAATCATTTTATATATCTCGAGAACCTATTGCGCAGCTTCAAAGTGTCTAAAAACCAACAAGAGGGGACTTTGTTGCACAACAGAAACTGACTTTTGGTATATTCAATATGCGAGACCCAAATGTAAGTACTCTGGGGTAGGCAACGTTCACATTGCACTTCTCTACTTAGTTTGATTACCTGGTTCCAACCGATACGATCTTCGGCCTTACTAACAAATGTTTTGCGAAATGTTCATAGATCATTAAAAAGAATATGTAACGGAAGAATCATCGAACTCCAAGATTCTAATATATCATACAGGTATGCTGAATACCTTAGGTAGCCGAACGTCCTTGCCTTGCACACTTGCAGGTCACCCTTGGGTGAGGTGTAGCACTTGTTAGCCTCCCTATGTACCAGAAAAATCGTCAACGCCCAGGTTCTGATTAATTCATCAACGATTTAAGATTTGGAAAAAAATACCCCCTCACACATACCAAAAAGAAAAAACAGGCGCCGTTCTTCTGTAACAATGGCGGAAATGAGCTAGACTGAGGTCATCTGGTGCAAATACACCACTCCAAATCGATCTTCCGATCACCCTACTACCCAATCCTTTTCCCCGTCGCTTTAATACGAATTAATCCCCTGCATTCAAGCCTTCCGCTGATAACCGTCCACTTCAGGACACGGGTAGCGGTGAGAAGTCGGGGGTGGAGGAAACACGCCTTAACACATATTTCGAGCGTTAAGAATACAATAGAAAATAAATTAAAGGCCAAAGAGTTTTCAAGACGCCCAATCGAGATATTATAAGGAAATATCGGTTGATAATCTGCTTGTAATCTATCTGGAGTGGGTGCATACGAGTCATTTCAAAAAGTTTATTTCAAGATCCTTATTGAGCTTCACAATTGACAAAACTTGGAGCAAAGATTGGAAAATACAAAAATCGAAAAATGTAGTGAAACGAAATTGAACAAGGGAGATGTGCAAACGTTTCTTTAAAGGTCTTTGGTCCGAATTCCGTCAATTTTGAATCTCTATATGTATGGTAAAATAAACATTTCGAAATGTTTTGGATGCTCTTTCCATTCACTTTGTCTTTCTGTCTGTTTCATTACCTATCTATCTACGTCCATTAATATCTATTTGCCACTTCATATCGATCGATTTATCTGCTATCTATCAATGTTCATATCCATCTATCTACCCATCTATCTATCTATCTATCCAAGCTTGCTCATATCTATCTATCTATCTATCTATGCTTGTTCACATCTATATATGTTAACCTATTCATATCTATCAATCTATCTGTCGGTCTGTCTGTTCGAGTCAATCCGTTTATCCAAGCTTGTTCATATCTATCCATCTATGTCTGTTCATATCTATCTATCTATCTATCTATCTATCTATCTATCTATCTATCTATCTATCTATCTATCTAAACTTGTTCACATCTATCTATCTACGTGAACCTATTCATATCTATCGATCCCACTGTCCGTCTGTCTGTCTGTTCAAGTCTATCCGTCTATCCAAGCTTGCTCATAACTATCTATCTGTCTATCTATCTCAGTCTCTTTGTATCTATCTATCTATCTATCTATCTATCTATCGATCTATCTATCGATCAATCTCACTTTGTATCTATCCATCTATCTATCTATCCAAGCTTGTTCTCACCTACATATGTTAACCTACTCATATCTATCGATTCACCTGTCTGCCTTTTCATAACTATCTATTTGTCTGTTCATATCAATCTATTCACTGCTGAACTCCAGTACAAAGTCTTCGTTTTCCTACAGTAAAAACAGCAAGAACTACCAGAAAAATCCTCAAAACAATACGCAAATCTGCATTTCCCAACCATGATTTCAATTCACGACCAACCGGTTACCAGGAGGCTGTCTTACTGACAGCAAAATTGGAAAAAATTTTATATTAACGAAAATTTATCATACAAATATGCAAAGGATTATTTCATTCTAATCAATGAAAACAATTTTATCAAAAATATATTTTTGATAGTTACTCATCTATCTTTCATGTAATACAAAAGTTCAATTGACCATTTTCAGTCGGAACAGAAATTTGGAAGGAGTTTGACCGTCCAGCAGCCAGCGTTCACACGTACATACATACATAAATATACGCATGTATACTTAAAACGTAGCTCAATGACTCTATCTCTCTCTCTCTCTCTCTCTCTCTCTATATATATATATATATATATATATATATATATATATGAATTATAAATTGCGCTATATTTTATAGAAACTTATTTGAAATGATCTCCCGTCAACACGCGGTTAATATATCACCTAATTCACGAAAACATTTATTTGGCTTTTGCATTACCAGTGGGCTGCTCAACTGTATGGTAAGAGCATCGCTACGTTAAATCAACTATCCTATCGGTGGCAGATTTGATTCCTGCAGCAGCCGCATTTTCTTTATTCTAATTACGTTTTCTAAATTGAGTGACATATTAACCGTGTGATAAACGTTTCAAAATAAGTTTCTATACAATATAATGCAATTTATAATTCATTCAATCGGACAAAATATGTCCATTCCTTAAATAATATTTATACTTATATGGACATTTTGATACACTCACCGTGTATATAATACAACGCGATTTGGAATCAATCCGTCAGACCATATATCCGTTTCTTGATATATATATATATATATATATATATATATGTGTGTGTGTGTGTGAGTGTGTGTGTGTGTGTGTGTGTGTGTGTGTGTGTTTTCCTGTAGCAGACCCATTTTCTTCGATTGTTTATTCTATTTACGTTGTCTTGGGCGAGTGATACATTAACCGTGTAATGATGGGAATATATATATATATATATATATATATATATATATATATATATAATCAACAAACTTAAAACCCTATATCCTAATGGATTAAATACTAAACTGAACAACCCGCACCACACAGAACACTAATACACACAACTCCTGCCATTAATATCCTCACACCCACATCTTAGACACACTCAATAATGGAAGCTTCAAAGTCTCCTCGACCCATAGGAAAAACTTCACCTTAGCCTGTTATAACCCCTGTCCAAATCATAGCCAGAACATTTTCAGTAACATTTTCAGTAACTTTTAAGGTTGATACCTATGTAGCTCCTTGACCCCACCACCCCTCCTACACTATCCCAAACATACCAAAAAATGTATGGACTATTGACATATAAGGATTAATAAACCTTACCACCAAAAACTTCACTCCCGAGTCTGTCTCACTCTCTAAAGTACACATTATATATATATATATATATATATATATATATATATATATATATATATATATATATATATATATATATATATATATCAAAGAATGGATACATAATCCGAGAGAAATAATCATAAATGTGTGATTATTACTTTGCAGCTCTATTTGAAATGACATCCCGTTGATATGAATGAACGTATCATTTGGCCTAGTCAGGATGAATGGGAAAAGCGATTAAAGGAGATGGGCTGCTACAGGAATCAAACCACTTCAAAGTAGTGTCGCAGTTACCATTGAGCTAAACAGCCCACCGGTGTGGCGAAAGCTAAGAGTTTCAATGAGTCAAAGTAGTACAACGCACTTATAATCATTTCAGTCATATTATATATCCATCTCTTGATAATATAATTGCCCGCATTGAGAAACCAGCATGAAAATTTGCAACATTTCCAAAGTAATATAACGCATTTAATATATGTATATATTATCACAGTGGACACTTGGCGTCCAAATGAATGTGGTGATTAATTCATGCGGTATCCCCATTTTCTTGAATTTTTTTATCTTTCGTTGTCAAGGCCAAATGATACATTCACTGTGTATACAACAGAACGCAATTTGTAATCAATCGGTCAGATCATATATCTGTTTCTTGATATATATATATATATATATATATATATATATATATATATATATATATATATATTCCAGCAGCAGCCAAATTTTCTTTAGTTGTTTATTCTATTTATGTTGTCTAGGGCAAGTGATACATTAACCGTGTAATGAAGGGAGATCATTGCAAATAAGTTTCTGTATAGTATAACACAATTCATAATAATTCTGTCGGATCACAGGTATCCATTTCTTGATATATATATATATATATATATATATATATATATATGTGTGTCTGTGTGTGTCTGTGTGTGTGTCTGTGTGTGTCTATATATATATATATATATATATATATATATATATATATATATATATATGTATATATATCCATTTCTTAATATACAAATATGTATATATACATATATATGATGAAATGATAATAGTAATAATAATAATGATGATCATGATAATAATAATAATGATAATGATAATATCATACGACAAATGATCATGTGTGGTTGTAAGTGTGTGTATGTGTGTGTGTATTTAATCATTTATTCCATTAATGTTGTCTAGATCGAGAGATACATTAAACGTGTAACGACAGGAGATCATTTCAAATAAGCGTTTCTACATAATATAAGGCATATATATATATATATATATATATATATATATATATATATATATATATATATATATATATATATATATCCTTCTCGTCTGTGTATCTAATCGTTCTTATTTATCTACCTATCTATTTGTAGATATTTATTAATATGCTTTCAGTTTTTATCTAAATAATCTAATATCTTTCAATACATTTTCATTCCCTTTTATTTTTCAACCAACCAGATTTTATATCTTTTCCATTACATTGAAATTCATTCATTCTAGATAGACCCGGGTGAAGTCTTCTCATTCATGCTTATTCCTTGATATTATCCACACAGATCAAACATCGTACAATGAGTGGAAATTTCAGATCAAAATTCAACAATTAATTACGTTTTAGGCTTCGAATTTATCGATGCACTAAACAGAGTGCTTAGGACATAGGCTCGATACTCGATATTGAGCACTGTTCAGTCATAGATAAGCGATAAGAAAATAATAGCAATGTATACGTTTTTAAATATACAATGAGGAAAATTATCTGACATCGTAGTGAATTTAATAGACAGTTTGGAAACACGAAAGTTTGGAGATTTTATTGAATTTATTTCTGTTACATGTTTCGATAGACTGTTTGCTTTCGTTGTCAAACATCAAAAAAGAAAAAATGATAAAACTTTGCAAATACCAAAGTCTGGAGAGGAGTGGTGAAAAAAGAGATGTCTTCGTATCAAAGTTCAAATCATTTGAGTATATAGATATGTGTGCATGTGTGTGTCTGTCTGTGCACACGTATATATATATATATATATGTGTGTGTGTGTGTGTGTGTGTGTGTGTATGTGTGTGTGTGAGTGTGCGTGAATATGTTTATATATGTGAGGCAAGTGGCTTAACATTTAAGAGCGCAGATGTGTTCAAAATCTGACCGAGGCTGTTTAACTTCACACTAATGCCCTTGGAAAAATCATGGATCTACCCCTCCCCCAGCTTTAGATTTTTAAAAAATAGCACGGCAGCCTTGGCTCTTTAGCCCTAGGAGGCAAACAGTTTGAGAGAATGAAAAGTTGTGGCAACAGATGAAATCAATTGGCCGATATTTCTTCCCCCTCCAGGCCTTTGTCCAGCAGTAGACCTGAATGGCGGCTGCTGCATATATATATATATATATATATATATATATATATATATATATATATATATATATATATAAAAGATAAGCCATAATTACATTTAGATTGTTTTGAAACAGCTTTGGTGTACTTTCTAAGATATCCCAAAAAGAAAGCCCCACTCCTACTGAGTGGATATATAAAAAACCCTTTCTTTAGAAAAAATAGATCTGGACACAGCTGTCCTTAGCAAAAAGGAAATCCTTTTGCTTTCAGAAATCATCGAAAACTTCGGACACAGCTGATACTGAAATCTCCGGACACAGCTGTCCTGCAAAAAGTGTAAAATCCTTTACATGAAAAAATAACAAAACAAAAATTCCTGTATCCTGATTAAATCAACACTCGCTCAAGCCTAAAACAGAGAAAAAGAAAACACGCGTTGAACAGCCTCATTGTTTGATCCCCGTCTGGACAACTCGATATTCATCTTTTTTATTTGTTAACAGACCGTTCAAAGCATTGAAGTGACGATTGTTTTATGGCCGTCTTTACGTTTGACCCTTTCGTATGAAAACCGAATTCAATGACCAACACTAATCTCCTGGCTTTGACGCTGTTAGGTCTTGATCAATCTTCCTTTTGTCCGTTAATAAAATGGCGGTCACTGGATTGCTTCTTGGCTCGTGCCATATGACATGTGACATTATTGTAAGTTGCTTATCAGATTTCAAAAGAAAAATAAAAGGTAAATTGCTCCTGAGGTATGTGGTACATTAGGCGATTATTTCGTCCCTGTTTCTCAAATGATCCATAGATACCAAACCATTATTTATGTAGCAATTGTAATTTTTTTTAAACCTTTTATGAAATAACCATACTTTTAAGTACCAGGTGTTTTTTGCCGATCAATTTGTGACCTGAGTACCCTTGTAGTACATGGAAGTTCATATTTTCCTTCAATAAAAAATATTATTTACTACAACAAAGCTTTATCATTTGATGTTAGTTGTCATTTTATGATCTTCAACTATACATAGACTCACCATCATAGATGATAATTGATCAACATGACATCATGAATTCATGTAAAAAAAAAAACGTTCATTTGGAGAATAGATATGGTCAGAATGATTAATGACCACACTTGAGATTTCTACTGGAAACATTTGGAAATCGAATAAAAATATCCAGAATCATCGATATTCTGGAGATGTTATAAATAAACCTGTTAGAATAAGACCCCAAAAGATCAAGAGAGCTTTTTCCTTGAGAAAAACAAAAGCAATTTTTGAAGGTGTATAGTGGAGTACTGATGCCAATTTGTTCAAGTTTGTAGACAAAACGATACGAACAGGAGCGCTGGATTACACTAACACATAAATAGACAGAAAAACACGTGCACGCAAAAAAAAAAAAGGATGAAATCCTTAGCCATCTCTGATGACTACGGTTGTTCGAAATATGACAAAAAAATCGAAATTTAAAAAAAAAATCAGGACATAAAGGACAAAGGTTCTAGCCCGACCCCCAAGATAGAATGGCTCATAGGGCTAAGTGTCCTAATAATTATCCATCGCTGGGGCGGGAAGTGGATTCATACCTTTCCTCAAAACATTAGTGTGAAATGAACGCAAACTCAGTCAGTCAGAGTCTGAAGGTGGCTGATTAAGTTATCTGTACTGTTAACCGTGGCATATCCACACCTCCCCAAACCACCTTCATTTCTATTAGTATTACTTGGAAAATGCCCGTTCCAAAGGTGCATGTTTCGAAGGGGTCAGACTTTATGGTTGTTCGGAGCAGCCTACAATAATGATTATGTAATACAATTTCCAATCCATTGTACAGAACTACGGCTTCGAAGTATTCCGGTCACTTCTCTTTAGTGCTGTCCAGTTTCGATAATTTTTTATCGAATGATACTTACTACCCAGTCACTCGACGATGCAAACTAGATATGTGGTTTTAGATAAACGATCTAGAATCTTCATCATTAGATTTCCTCGAGAACCGCTGATCCAAACAACTTCAAATTCGACACTTACTAATATATCTGACACAGACAAGTATAACCAGATTTCTTTAGTTGTAGTTAGATATCAGATGAACCGAAACACGGGGGTGCATAGGGGGACTCCATCAGAGGGGTAACTCTAAGATATTTGGCAGCGCGAAAATTCAACATTTACCACCCCTTTCTAACTATTTTCTAGTGATCTTGGCCAATTTTCAGCTACTTTATAGCCATTTTATCCGAATTTAGCTATTTTTTCTTTTCAGAATGGGCATGATTGACATTTTTAGGGCTCGATTTAACACGAAAAAAATATAATAAGGTGTTTAATCGACTGAGCTTAACAAGCAAGCCATACAATTACAAATTTCATCTTGAAGATGGACAAAGGATAATTTAATGCTTAAATTTTATACTTAAATTTTTTCAATGATTTTTATTTATTATAAATAAAACACAAAAGTCGTTATAATCATCTTCAGACGGAATCAAAGTAAGAGTTGAGTTTCACCCTGCAGCGAAATGTAGTAATTAATTTTTAAAAAGTAATCTGATTCAATTTAGATATTGTTAGATTACTAATGATTACCGATATATATTCTTACTGCCTATTGCTTTCATAACTATCAGTGAGAGGTAGCAAAAAATTGTCTCATCTAAAAGAGGAGCCGATAAAGAAAACAAACTGCTCAAACGTTTTTCTTTCACTCCCTCAGCTTTTTTCATTCGCTAAAACGTTAAAAAAAATCCAAATCTATTCATCAAAAATTAGTAAATTTCACAAAACCTACCTGAAGGAGTATAGTTTTATATCATCATCATCATCATCATCATCATCATCAGTCTTTCAACGTTCGTCGTTGGACATAGACCTTCCCCAGGATTCGCCACACTTTTCTATCGTGGGCGTCGCAGAGCCTGTACTGTCTGAATTTGTCTAGCTCGTCTCTCCATCTAATATCCTACCGGCCTAGGTTTCGTATGTGATCTCTGAAGATCCATGTCATGAGTCGTGATGTCCATCGGTTGTCCACTATTCTCGCAACATGTCCAGCCCATTGCCATTTGAGATTCTAATGGATTCTGCTTTGTCCCTGACACTTGTCTTTTTCTGGATGTACCGTGCTCTCTTGTAGCCTTTCCATGTGAAGTTGAGCATAATTCTTTCATGTGCACGTTGCATGGTTCTCAATTTGCAGATCTGTTTCTTGGTTAGGTTCCATGTTTCAGCTCCGTAAGTGACTATCGGAAGGATGCATTGGTATTATACTCTCCTTTTTAGGAGTAATGGGATCTTCTTATTTTTGAAGGATGAGTTTGCTCTGCCAAAGGCTTGCCATCCTAGGGTGATTCTTTGCTTGATTTCTTCTTCTTTTGAGGATGTCATGTGAGACCGGGTGCGACTTAACTTTTTGCTTTTCTATCGAAATCTGATGACTAACTTAGGATATGACTTGCAGTACATGGCACGAGCCGAGAAGGCGATCCAGCGCACGCCATTCAATTGAAGAAAAACAGGATAATCGATCAAGACCTAACAGCGTCAAAGCGAGGAGATTGGTGTCGGTCATTGAATTCGGTTTTTATAGGAAAGGGTCAAACGTGAAGACGGTCATAAAATAATTGTCACTCCAATGCTCTTTACTGTCTACCACCGAATCAAGAGATAATTATCAAGTTGTCCAGGTAGGGATCAAACAATGGGAAAATCAGACTGTTCCACGCGTCTTTCCTTTTTTCTATTTTAGGCTTGAGTGAGGGTTGAAAAAAAAAAGGTTTGAGTAGTTCTATGATGCTTGCCATTCAGTCTCTCGACAATGCAAACAATTCCTGACTTCAGGAAGACATTTTGGGTCTTAGGACCAAGTGCCATTCAAACATTACACCAAATGCTTTTTCTCTCTAAATCTTATGATAACATTATTATCAATCATAAAGTTATTAGGGATAAAGTTGGAGGAATAAATTATATCTATATCTATATCTATCTATCTATCTATCTATCTATGTATATATATATATATTTATACATAGTACATGTGGTACAGATCAGGCTAGCACTATAACATAATATAATAATATATTAATAATATAAATCCACTTCTGATATGTAATAGATTTATTTTATAGAGTGCTCGATACATACAACTTTTTACTATTGAAGTTGAGTTGTTTTAGAGTAGAACTGGAAATAAATAAATAGTAGAATGTGGATTTGCTACACAAACTAGCTCATCTCTCTGCCCTCTCCAGTCCTCATCATTTGTCTGATGAGGCCCGGAGAGGGCAGAAACACGAGCTAGTTTGTGTAGCGAATCTACATTCTACTATCTATCTATCTATCTATCTATCTATCTATCTATCTATATATCTATATATATATATATATATATATATATATATATATATACATATATATATATATATATATATATATACATATATATATATATATATATATATATATATATATAAGGCTGTGACCCTACCTAACGGTACCGGAAGGGATACTGGATAGTCAATAGCCATACTGGAGAGTTGTGATACAACGAAACAGCAGTGTGTAGATGACACTATAATATATATATATAAATATATATATATATATATATATATATATATATATATATATATATATATATATATATATATATATATATATCCGGGAGAAAAAGTCAAAATATAACAACACAGGAAAGTAAATGATACTTTGTAAATATTTTATAAAATTGAAAAAGAGAGTGAGTTCACTCGTGCGCTCCCGCACCCTCTCAATAGGGCAGACCGACATAGACCCAAGTGCTTACTGTGAATGTCCTGAAACCTCAGAAACTGACAATTCATGAGCTCACTTTGGGCGTTAGTTGTTCATACGTCAAAGCGGACCCTCGGATTCAAATGGTGTCCTTGTTTTATTGTCGTGTTTCGATTAGAGTAAGGATCAGGGCTAAGGTTAAGGTTTTTGCTCTAAAAAAATATGTTTCATTGTCAGGTTAATGAAAACTACATCTGCTTTAACTTGTAAGCTTTTTCCCTGATTTATTTATTTAAAATAAGAAGTACAGTTATTAAATTAATTGAATAAAGTGCTGCTAAAATGGCATTAGCACCGATAGAGGTTTCCTACAACGAACGCTGAGTAAAGGTCCAATTTAGCATTATATTTACATTGTAATGATATTCAAAAAACTGATAAATTCCGGGAAGGATTGGGTGTCTAATACAGTAGACTTCAAACTTTAACTACTTGGGGAACCCTTTTTAATTATTAAATTTTCTTCGGAGCCTCTTCAAAAATAACTTCCCCTTCTAAATATTTAAATATGTGTGTGAATATTGGATTTTGGTCTTGTCTACTGAAATGTTTGAATGTTTATAAACCTAATTGGAAAATATACACTCGAATGGAAAAGTAAAAACGGAGTTTACAGAGGAAAAATACATGAATGAACGACTGCTGATTAAGCAGCTTCCATGTCACGTAAATAATCAAGAATTAAAAAGGCAAAATGTTGTTTATTTTTCCATTATAAAAAGTCGTGTTCGTGCGAAAGATATAAAATAAATATATGTAGATTTGATTAAATCGTTTATGTAATGAAGAATTATTATACATATTGTAAAATTGCAGTTTCGAGGAACTTTCCAGGGGCTCTGTGAAACAAAGTTTGAATACAGCTACTCGGATAGATAGAGAGTACATAGGATAAAAACAAGAACCATAAGTTCAATTGGGCGGTTAATGTAAACTCACCTGGAAAAGCAAAACAATGTTCCATATCTAGAGTGACGCTTTGATACAGTCATTAAACAATAACGAATTTTGCCCCCACCCCCCTTATAACAGTAGCTCCCGGGATGTTTTCTTCTACGAAATTTATTTTCAACCAAGTTGTAGACGGAGTTTTATTTGTGGGTTTGTAACATTTTTTTCACTTTTTTCTTCACAGCACGTGTTTGTTTCTCCCTGATAAACTATACCCGTCGGAATAAGGCCCCAAAAGATCAACAGATCATTTTTCCAAAAATTAAAATAACATTTTCAGAAGTGGTCAAGTGGGGTACTGATACCAATTTTCGAGTCCGTTGACAAAACGGTAGGGCCAGGAGCGTTGGAACTCATAAACAAACATCCAGATACACAAATACATGAAAATATGAAAAAAACCTTTCAACATCTTTTTGTTGGAAAACGATTGTCCAAATTCGTCAGATAAACCTTTTTAGAAACGAAATTGAGCGTATTACTAACTTCGAAGAATCACTTTGGGATGGCAAGACTTCGGCAGAGCAAGCTCAACCTTCAAGAACCAGATGATCCCATTAATCCTAAAAAGAAGAGTATACAACCAATGCATCCTCCCAATAATCACTTAAGCTGAAACATGGAACGTAACCATGAGACAGACCTGCAAGCTGAGAAGTATACAACGTGTGCATGAGAGAATCATGCTCAACCCCACATGGAGAGATCACAAGACAGCGCAGTATATCAGGAAGGAAACGGGTGTCCGTGACATCGTAGAAACTATTTAAAAAAAAACTCAAATGGCAATGGGTAGGCCATGTTGAAAGAATGAAAGACAACTGATGGACATCACGTCTCACAATATTGATCCCAAGAGATTGCATAAGAAACTGTGGCCGACAGAACACAAGAGAGAGAGAGAGATGAACTGGACAGATTCGGGATATACTGGCTCCGCAACGCCCATGATAGAGAAGTGTGGCAAATCCTGGGGGAGGTCTATGTGCAACAATGGACGTTAAAAGACTGATGATGATGATGATGATGAATTGACACATACATCCCAATGATTAAATCCTCTCTATCGACTGACTACAAGAACATTGTCAATGTAAGACAACACTTCGTTGCAAAAAAGGCGGGGGACTTCTGAATCAGACCTCACCGACTTCTGAAATTGTTCGTCATTTGTAGAATGTCGTATTGTGTCTTTGTAAGGAAACATTTTCTTCGGGTCCATCTGTTTGATATCGCACCATGTGATCTGTCTTCCTTTGATGATTTCTCACTAGGTCTATGTACCTTCTTTCGAATCCCCGACAGCTGTAGCGAGACGCTCGCTCCCCTCAATATGACGAATTTCTTCTGTCACCTTGTTTTTTTCTGTTTCTTGTGGTCTCCTCTGACCATTAACGATATGGACCGGCTCTGCCAGCTGCCACAGAATTAACAACTTATTTTCACTTTGAAAACAGATAACCGCTATTAACAAATGGATTTTTCATTACATTTTATTTTACTTGAAATATAGTGAAATATACATCTATGAACAGCGGGTGTCTGTTACCTGTGAACTCAAAGGTCAAGTGGGCGGATCAACTTTCCTCACCTACAGGCAGGGATGCCAAGTCAGCCATTTTGGGGCCAGATCCAGCTGATTTGCACCGAACTAAAATATGGGATAGCTGACTTGGCCATTTTAAAAAGATCAACCGATTTAATTCAATTTTATACCTAACTCAAATAAAATTATTCAGCTCAAAGTTAACTGAAAGTGGGAAATAAAGCTGAATTCATTCATTTTTTAAGTATTTAGTCGAAAGAAAAAATCAAGTGTCACAAAGAAGGACACAAATTAATCATCCAGTTTTACAATATCCTTATATCGTAAATTGGTCATCCACTTTCGTGCCAATTCACTCACTTTCCCTAAAAAAATTTACTCTCTCTGAAAATATTTCAAGAAGAAACGAAGGTCATGATCAGTCAAAACAAATCAAATTACGTCAGGAAAATCTTTGTTCGTGATTTTTCTTACTTAAGATCGATACACCGAATTTTAACTGAAACTTTTACCTTGTGAATATTCTTGGAGTCAGATACTAATTTTCCTTTAGCAAATCCATCAAAAATCTAGTAGGTTTTACAAAAGTAAATGTACTATCTTTATCAATTTTAAATCCTGAAGTCTCCGTATATTGTTATTTTTGTAATGGGGCTTTGCATGATTTTCTAATATTTTCATAAAGTTAGCCGAAAGTAAAAAAGATTCAACCGATTGTCACCATTTTTTAAAACCTAAATATCGAATTTGAGTTGGAAATACTAACTGCAGATGATAAAAGCCAACTCTCATATATGAGAAATTCATAGACAAGGGTGACTTATCGCATGATGACACTGGGCAGTTGCCCTAGACCCCATTATTTTCGGGGCCCTGAAATTCAACTTGAAAAATGAAAACTGAATTTCAATGTTTAGGAGGCTAAGTGGGATCAGGGGTCAGAGATTTTTTGCATTCATAATATACATATGTTTATTAATATATTATAATGAAATGGATATATAATTTGACAGAATGATTATAAATTCGTTATCTTATTTGAAACTCTATTTGGACTGACATCCCGTTTTACACTGCAAATATGCCAGTTGACCTAGACAGTGTAAATAGAATAAACAATTAAAGGGATGGGCTGCTGCAGGAATATAATCTGCGTCAAACAAGTGGCTGTCTTACCATCTGAGATCTTACCATATAAGCTAAGGATAAAGCAATTAATTGGGCCATCGACTTCCCGGCTGGTTGCGTAGCGCAGATGATAAGAGCGGCGTCGCTTTAAGACAGCCTTCTTTTGGATGCCAGTTCAATTTACACAGCAGCCCATTTCTTTAATTGTTTTTTTCTATTCATACTGTCTTGGCAAACTGGCGTATTCTCTATAAAAAAAAAACAAAACGGGATGTCGTTTTAAATAAAATAACACATTCATAATTTTATATGAGTGCCTGTGCATGAAGCATCTAGTAATTTTCAAAAACTTCATTTTTACATCCTTTTACAGATTTTGACAAAAGATAAAAAAAGAAATTCATAAATGAAAAAAGTATTGGAACTAAATGCTTGAATAGCTTTGCAACTCCTTTGTGAGAGATCCTTCCTGCATACTCTATAAGATATATCATTCCACCATCTTTACCTATTTTTCTGCTTTTCATATTACCTAGCACAAAAACTACTTCGTCCGTTCTTATGTCTGGAACATAACTATTCTCTATCGAATTTTTGGTCGGTTGTACTTTTATTCTCGGGGCATAGAGGCTCTCGTAGTATTCTTTAGTTATTCTTAATATCTTATCCCTATTGTTAATGTTGTCTTTTTTTGTCTAAAGAAAAACCAGGCACAAACTGGAGAAATAGAATAGAAAAATTTGAAGTGAGATATGATGGGATTAGCTCAATCACGCACGTCATGGAAGGAGAAGGAAAAGGCCTTCGACATGTCGTGGACTAATAGCAGCTGCTGCTGTTACTGATGATGATGATGAAGATGATGTTTACAGTGAGACCAGAAAGTATCCAATACATTTCAAAAGGTTCGTTTTAACATCTTTATACAGCTTCAGAATTGATAGAATCTGGACCAAAGATTTAAAAAATTATAAGAACAATATTTGACTTTGGAAATCATTGATCAAAATCCAGAAATCATTTGTCCAATTCTGCCAATTTTTGAGTTGTATATGGATGTTGAAATGGGGATTTCAAGATGTATAAGATAGTATTTGCACTCAAGGTATATATATATATATATATATATATATATATATATATATATGTATATATATATATATATATATATATATATATATATAAAGTTGTTCATAAATCAGAGATTTTGAAACTGTATGAATAAGTTAAAATAAATTTGAAATGTATCAGATACATATGTACCCACTACATATATATATATATATATATATATATATATATATATATATATATATATATATATATATATATATATATATATGTAATAACAATAGTAATTACTGGTAATAACCATAGTAATTTTTGGTAACAGCCATAGTAATTTTCAGGACACGGGGGACTCCTGGCCCCCTAGTGTCACATATATATATATATATATATATATATATATATATATATATATATATATATATATATATATATATAGATAGATAGATAGATAGATAGATAACAAAATAAAAATCGAAAAAAGTTTAAAACAAGATTTAACATTAGTAATTTATGTTCAACAGTCATTAGTTCAGAGCTGTCAATTTTGAAACTATCTGAGTATGTTAAAATTAAGTTTCGGAATTGCATCAGATACATATAACACTTATAGTATAAAGATTATTTTATATTCATATGTATGTGTATGTGTGAGTACGTGTGCATATGCGTGTATGTGTGTAACACAAATCAAAGATAAAAAAAATATTGAAACAAGAATGAACTTCGAAAAGTTGTTCATAAATCAGAGATTTTGAAACTGTATGAATAAGTTAAAATAAATTTGAAATGTATCAGATACCTATGTACCCACTACACACATACACACATACACACACACACACACACACACACATATATATATATATATATATATATGTATATATAATGTTTGCTTTTATCTATTCATATATCTATATAAAATCAGAGAAATAAGATATATCTTTGTTCGAATTCAATATGAATCGAGATATGAAAAAGAAACACATGTTTACATTTCCTTTAAAATTGCCGACAAATATTAAAGTCTACGATCAAATAGACCGATTATTATGACATGATAAACGTAAAAGTGGCTATACAAACGATAAAAGACATCCTACAGAAATATATTTATGTGTGTGGGTGGGTATATATATATATATATATATATATATATATATATATATATATATATATATATATATATATATATATATATATATATATATATATATTATGTACATATCATATATACATATATGAACTGTAGATACACATATATATATATACACACATGTATATCTTATGTACTTTCAGTAGTATGTTTAGGCGTTTGTTCGTATCTAAATATTTGCACATAATTATTCCTGTATATGATATATATATATATATATATATATATATATATATATATATATATATATATATATATATATATATATATACATATATAAGCTGATGAAAGCAAGAAGAAATAATTTAGGGAAAACGGGTGTCACATTTCAATTTTTCCATTACTCCGTGGGGATGTTTTGATGCATTTTGACGGGTGCCAGCCATTTTTTTTTTTCAGAGAAAAAATTCCAACGGTTCACAGAAAATGTTGAAGCCCACATGTTTGAAGTCAGGGGAAGAACTGGGGATATTTCTGTGTGGTTCGATTGTTGGGATGGGAGGGGTGTTTGTATCTATGTAGGTGAGGGTCAAGTTTAGTTAAAAATGAGATGAGTCTCTGAGAGGCAGGATCAGAGGGTGTTTGTTTCCAATCTCTGAGGGTGTTGGGCTTGTCTTGTCTTAGATAAGAGTAGAGGGTTATATATATATATATATATATATATATATATATATATATATCACTATTTCTTTAAAGCTGTTGATAGAGTAAATAAATGTATCGTCATCATCATCATCATCATCATCATCAGTCTTTTAACGTCTGTCGTTGGACATAGACCTTCCCCAGGAATTGTCACACTTCTCTATCATGGGCATCGCGGAGCCAGTATTTCCGGAATCTGTCCAGTTCCTCTCTCCATCTTGTGTTCTGTCATCCCTGGTCTCTCATGTGATCTCTTGGGATCCATGTTGTCAGCTGTGATGTCCATCGGTTGTCTGTCATTCTTGCAACATGGCCAGCCCATTGCCATTAAAAAAACTTGAATAAATGTTTACGTTTTGTCAATTCCATCTGGGGTTGTATCAAAAAGTCTCTGAGCAGAGCAGTAGAAAAATGGAAAAATCCATTATTTCAAATGTCTGATAAGAGATATTCTTATCATCAAAATCTGCTTTTTTTTTCAAACCCCCCTCGAAATAGGTCCTTAGTGGGGTTCCGATTTGCAATATAAGTTTATGCTGAATCGATCACCTAGTATGTGCCCGCCTGTTTTTGCAAATCCAGACTTTTTAGTGATCACTACTCCAACAAAAGGTGAGAGAAGTTCGTTGAGTTTTCACACTAGCATTGACTAGTGACTTTTACTCGAGATTAAGTGAAACCAAGTCTCCTCAGTACTCTTCGACTCTCTTCAGTACACTGTCAACGTCTGGATAGTTTCTGTTCTTCTCTAGATTTCTAATTCCTTCTGCTTGCTCGGTAGGTATTTGGGGACCGTTTCAAAGGCTCCAACTTCGATCAGAATTACCATCACTTGCTCATTCCATTTATCATTCAGCTCCCTGGCAAGGTCCATATCTGACTTTTCAACCTCTTTCTGCTTCCTCCTTTGATCGGCTGGGGCAGCAAAATCTACTATTTACCACGTTCTTTTCTTTTTTTCCTGTTTCATACCACAAAGTTAAATCTCCCGGCTGGGATTATGAGTTCTGATTGAATCTTGAAATTATTATCATAAATACGGGCGGCGTAAATTGCTGCCCCCAAAGGAATTTATGAAATGGAAAGATAGATAGATGGAAATCAGATAGCATTTGATTTAATGTGTTTTTAATTTTAATACCACTCTTTCTACACAATGTTGGAGAAAAATGAGGCTAATGTTGAATAAAAAGGGGTGGGAGTGAATGTAAAAAAAGTGGGGGAGGGGATACATATATATATATATATATATATATATATATATCGTGACAAAGCTGTGTGATGTAAAAAAAAATCTCATTACAAAAAAGCATGTGTTGATTTTTTTTTATTCAATGCTGTTGAGTTAAAAAAAAGACTCCGCTTGTCATATCCAAATAGACACACATTTTTTTTACAATCGAAATGTTTCTAAATCACCCCCCGCCCCTACTCATGCATAATTTTATTCCCAAACTACTTGTACAGATGCTACCAGCGTCATGAAATTACTCCTCAACTCGGGCGCGAAGGATGGATTTACAACAATTATACCAGGCATTGCCCAGGAGAAAAATATACATACATATAACAACCCTGTTTCCCCTTACTTTAACCCCTGCCCCCTAAAAGTTTCTTCAGAAAAGAAGTAAACGTTCCCAATTGCCCTTCGCCTCTAAAAGTGCAAATAAGTTCCCTTCCTATTTGGACCCATAAGAGATAAACTTCGATTTTTACCCCTTAAAGAGACCCCCCCCAGCTCTTGACCATCCGAAGTAAAAATCACACCTCTATTTTGACACTTGAAGGTAAAAAATTTTGTCTCTGATTTTGATTCCTACAAAATCAACCTAAATTTTGACGCTGAGAGTGGAAAAAAAAACTTCTCCATTTTGAGCCCTGAATGTGGAAAAATACCTGATCGATTCTGTCAACCGAAAGAAAAAAAAATTTAAAAAAAAAACTCCCCATCGATTTTGACCCATGAAAGTGAACAAACTCCCCGTCGATTTTGACCCTGAAAGTGAAAAAAAATTCCCCTGTACAATTCGTACTTGAAAGTGGAAAATAAAACATCCGTAGTTTCACTCATTGAGGTGAAAAATGAAAGTTCATTATTGAACTGATCCCTAAAAGAGGAAAATGAAAAGTTCCTTCTCGATTGTGACCCTTAAAGATTAAAAACAGAAGTTCCTTCCATATAATTTACATAACTTCTAATCGCAGTGATTCATCAATTATGTTAAGAGTTTAGCAGTATTGTTACATTGTAAATTGAATAGCACTATTCAATATATTCCAGTACAACAGTGTGATATGAAGTATGTCAAAAAATGTCCTAAATTGTTCTTAAGTCACATTTTGATTACAAGAATTGATTAAAAAACCCCAACTTTTCTCGTTGTTATAAACATTAAAAAGTATCCTTTTAGCACGAATTAGCGAATGAATCGATCCCTCACCGGAAACAAATTTTGAGAGATGATATTGAAAGAACTAAATTGCTAAAAACCTGCCAAGAAGTCACATTTCATGCGGTTATGTCGAGTAGTTTTTGCGGTAGGCTGTCTTAAAGATGGACGAACATTCAGAGAATTATTATTATTATTATTATTATTATTATTATTGTTTTTTTTAACTATCAATAGCCGAGTCCTTATCAACAGCTAAGGGCAAAAGAAGCTTGAAGTGATGTACAATTTGTTTCGTTCTCTCAAGTCTTATATTTTGTGTAGCTGTTTTGTGTGTGTGTGTGTGTGTGTGCGTGCGTGCGTTACACTTTTTTGTCTTTTATGCTGCATTTTACATTAGTATACAACAGATGAAAGTGCTCTTCTTAATATACGGACAGTGCCTGTGAGCACTGACTTGTGGATTCCCCACGGAGGAGGGTCGCTAGGGATTTAGGCGAGATGTTTTAGTGCTTCAATTGATCATCCCTAGAGCCCCGACAATAAGGAGAACGTTTTGTGTTCTTAAGTGCCACTACTCGATTTGAAGGTCCTTGTACTTACATAATTTCACAGGTTCCTTTACTGCTATATTTCAATCTGAGGACGCAGTCATGCCAATTAACACGCAAGTTATTATATGGTCCTTCATTACTATGTCAAGTCTATTTACTTTGATTGTACTGTCCATAGTATCATGACATTCAGTCTTTCAATCACTTGGTCAGGTTGATGTTCATATCAGTTATTGTCTGTTGGTATTCCTTAATAATAGCCGACCTTTCAACGTAGATATTGGCTCACTCTGTCATGCCTCAGCATGTATTCTGTAGGTGTTAAAACAGAGCAATCTGACACGAGGCAGTTTCTACACGTCAAAGGAGCAGTATTTTGGGTCGGCACCAATTTCTATGATATTTTTTAAAGTTCCGAAGAGGAAAGCTTTGGTCTTGAGCGGCAAATATAAATCCCTCTGTTTCTACTTTCGATCTACTGCTTCAGGGCCACTGAAGGGTGTTTTTTTTTTTTTTTTCTGCTTTACATCAGAGTTTTTGCTTCGGAGAGTGTATTGCCCGTGCAGTGGTTTCTATCCTCATTTGACTTCAAACTGTTTATGGCCCTTCTCTTTTGCATGTTACCTCATTCTTTTCACATCTATATTCTTTGAATATTCTCCACTGTTGAAGTTTATATGTAGTTTTCTTGCAAACTTTTCACTTTCTTTTACTATCGGGAGCAACTTTTTTGTATTTTCATGTTTCTTAACTAGTTTTAATACCAACGTATGTTAGTTCGAGTTGCTTCATTCCCTACCACTGTGATTCCTTAGCAAACAGCGACAATCGATATCAGCTCTACAGAAGTGCATTCTGTGGCATGTTAGTTACTTCCTTATTTTTGTGTCTATTTTTCTAATCTCATCAAGATTCCAATTGATTATATTAAAAGTATATGTTACAACAAGGATAGCTAGCGTATTGATGGTTTTTACTTAATTTAAAAAGAATATCAGCTGAGTGTTCAGGGTTACACACTATATTCTCAAGTACTCTTTCCTATTTTTTCTCTCATACTGGAATAATGAATTTTCATCTCTTCAATAATTCCTAAATACTTATATGCCTCTCCTAGTTTTAGTCAGTTCATTGCTGTTTCTATGTCTAAATCGATGGAGTCGGTTTTTACAAGGCTACCACTTTCGAACGTAGCCTTAGCACACTTATACAACCCAAATTCAATTTATATGTCAACACTAAGATTTTTAACAATCTTTAAAAAAAAACAACCTTCAAGCTCATTGTGACCTTAATCATATAGTTTCAGATCATCCATATAAAATAGATGGGTGATGATACTGTCTCTCAACTTGTGTCTATTATTATTATTATTATTATTATTATTATTATTATTATTATTATTATTATTATTATTATTATTATTATTTGGAATCTCACACCAGTTGCCTGGTGGTAACCGCTGGAGTTTGAGTGACAGCAAGTCTCCTCAAGTCTCCAGCCCTCCTCTCCTAGTACTTGTAGGTCGCAGTAATTCTGCAATTTACAGTTTCACACCGGTTGCCCAGTGGTTATCGCTGAAGGCTGAGTGACAATAAGTCTCCTCAGGTTTTCAGCTAACGTCTCCTCTCTCTCTCTTTCTTTCCCTCTCATATCGTGGCAGAGCTACAGTTCGTTGCAGTACTTATATTTCTAGCACCTTCCTCAGTATCCGTGCAGTTCCCAGTAGTGCTGTGGTCTGTACGGTCTCTATCCTTCCTCTAATCCCGATCTCCTCCAGTCTCTCCCTCAGCGTTTTGGGGACGGTTCCTAGTGCGCCCACTATGACCGGTACTACCCTGGTTTTCAAGTTCCACATCTTCCTCAGCTCTCTTGCTAAGTCCTGGTATTTTTCCCTTTTTTCACCCTCCTTCTTTTTTACTCTATGGTCTGCAGGTACAGCAACGTCTACTATTTGGCAGGCCTTCCTTTTTTTTTGTCTACTATTACTAAGTCCGGTCTTCTTGCCTGGATGAGGTGGTCAGTTTGGATGTCAAAGTCCCACAGTAGTTTGTGGTTGTCATTCTCCAAAACTGCCTCTGGCTTGTGCTGATACCACTTTTCTACATGATTATTATTATTATTATTATTATTATTATTATTATTATTATTATTATTATTATTATTATTATTATTATTAGGAATCTCACACCAGTTGCCTGGTGGTAACCGCTGGAGTTTGAGTGACAGCAAGTCTCCTCAAGTCTCCAGCCCTCCTCTCCTAGTACTAGCAGGTCGCAGTAATTCTGCGATTTACAGTTTCACACCGGTTGCCCAGTGGTTATCGCTGAGGGCTGAGTGACAATAAGTCTCCTCAGGTCTTCAGCTAACGTCTCCTCCCTCTTTCGCATATCATGACAGAGCTACAATTCGTTGCAGTACTTATATCTCTAGCACCTTCCTCAGTACCCGTGCAGTTCCCAGTAGTGCTGTGGTCTGTACGGTCTCTATCCTCCCCCTAATCCCGATCTCCTCCAGTCTCTCCCTCAGCGTTCTGGGGACAGTTCCTATTATTATTATTATTATTATTATTTGCAATCTCACACCAGTTGCCTGGTGGTTGCCACTGGAGGTTGAGTGGCAGCAAGTCTTCTCTCCACATTCTCATAGACCACGGCAATACTATGGTTTACAGTTTCACACCAGTTGCCCGGTGATCATTGCTGAAGGCTGAGTGACAGTAAGTCTAAGTCCTAAGGTCTTCAGCCCACACTTCTCTCCCTCGCCTATCGCACCAGTGCTGTGGTTCACATCTCCATTTCCATTTTCCTTCCACCGTTTGGCCATTGTTAAGATTCAGTGTCACAGTCCATATGTTTCTAGCACTTTCCTTAGTATCCGTGCAGTTCCTAGTAGTGCTGTGGTCTGTAGAGTCTCAATCCTTCCTTTTATCCTGAGCTCCTCAGTGTCTTTACTACTACTACTACTACTACTACTACTACTACTACTCTATCTCTCTTTACTTCTCTTTATTCGTTTTATACTCTATCTTCCCTCCCTTCAATTTATGTGGAAAGTGACACAAAAAAACGACTAAACTCTCTTCACGTATGCCAAAAATTCCCTTTTCCGTAACTGTGTGGTATCTTTTGAGCCAAAATATTCAAAGCATCGCAGTACATTTGCAATTTCTTAATTCAATAACTGCAAAAAGCCGATTCCCCGTTCAATCGACCCTCTACTATACGTACAGAGACTCAAAGGCAGTCGAAAACCCGTTTCAAGTTCGCAAAAGTATAATTTCTTTGTATACTCCGAAAGTAAAAGCATCCGAAAAATTTCAAACAAATCATATGAACATACCTACCTTCTAAACTGACAGAATTTGGACTAATGATTTCTGAATTTTGGTACATAACTTTTCAACTTTAGATCTTGTTCCAATATTTTTTGATTCTTATGTCTTTTATATATTTATTCCAACTCCAGCCAATTTTGAAGCTATATATATATATAGATATATAGATATATATGTGTGTGTGTGTGTGTGTGTGTGTGTTAAAATGAACTTGTCAAAATGTTTGCGATTTCTTCTGCTCTCCCTATACCATTTTATTCGTAATTTATTTGCAATTATGTATGCAAAATATAGAAGGCGTATGCATCCTAAGCTGTGAACAAAAACGTTGCGTGAAGTCTTTTGTGAGCCACAAAGCAACGGACCCTGGCGTTTATATAGATTGATAATCATAATTTCATACATATGCTGCTGCAAAGACAACACCTGTGCCACCAAAGTCTCAACGTTGACTTTTCAACTGGAGTTCACGTTTATCCCTCAGTGTATTGACATTGTCGTCAGGTTTGTTAATTCGATTCTCGCATCATTGAATTAATTTAATTCCTGGGCTGGAAAGATATGCATACAATTTCAAATGAATTATAGAGCTGCATTTTCACCAGTCACTCGCACACTGTGACTGAACAGCGACATAATCTGCGGGTATTGTGAGATAATGCAGGGGAACGGGAGGGGGTTCTTGGTTGGTGGTAATGATAATTCCGCCCCGAAACCATGAATGATTGCAGGTTCATCATCTAATAAAGATATTTTGGTGGCACAGCTGTTGTTGCAACAGTTGCCTATATATAGAATATGGATGGAAAATAAGCGTTGTTATGTATATTTTACATCAATAAATATTTTATGCTACCTTTCAGAAAGTTTGAGAATTTATGTAATCTCCAAGAGTGGACTATTTTGAAGGAGACAGTTCAATTAGGATATAGTTAGAGCAATACATTTGCCTTTGAAAAGTTTGGTTTCTTTTTGGACGTACCACACACACACACACAAACACACACATATATATATATATATATACATATATATATATATATATATATATATATATATATATGTATATATATATTATGATTGTTTATATTATATATATTATATATTCTTATGCATTATGGAAGAGCATTCATCCATTGTAAGCTTATGCAATGCTCTTCCACAGGAATAGAACACTCTGCTGGATGGGGAATTTCTGCGTAAATAAATATATCGCTTAAATTCAGCCTTACTAACCGTTCAGTTCCGTAGCCCAGGTGTAGGATATCGGCCTCCGGGTCTGGAAGTTTCAATCCTGCTTCGTTGTACTGGATGGGATAATGGAAAGTCTATAGCCACACTGAAGAGATGTAATACATTGAAACAGCTGTCTGTGGATGACACAATATATATATATATATATATATATATATATATATATATATATATATATATATATATGTATATTCGTTCCATATAGAAGAGCGACTGATAGTACGGTAAAAATTAATCTTTTATCTATTTATCAATAGCTGTTTCGCTATTCAGGGGCTGTTTTTTGTGAGAAGAAAACTCTCTTGTTTTCAAACATTCACATGAGCATTTATTTTGTTTATATATATATATATATATATATATATATATATATATATATATATATATATATATATATATATATATATATATATATATATGTGTGTGTGTGTGTGTATAGATAGAGAGAAAGAGAGTGAGAGTGGGTTAATATTGATATCATTATGACCATGGTAAAATAGATATATAATCTGACAGAATAATTATGACTGCAATACATTATTTAAAACTATATTTGTAAATCACCTCCTGTCATTACACGGAGAATGTGTCATTCAGCTTAGACAGTGTAATTAGAATAAATGAATAAAGAAAATTGAACTGCCGAAGGAATCGAACCTGTGATCGACTCGGTAGTCGCTTTAACACCCGAACTGACGTTGCTCTCACCACTTAGCTAAACAGCTCGGTGAAAAGGCAAAAGCCTTAATATCTGCTTCATCTCCCACGTTCTCCACATTAGCACGATGGTTAGAGAAACACTGCAGGGGATTTTCTTAAAAAAAGTATTTTGTTGACATAATAAAGAGTAAATGTCAAGCCCTCTATCTTCATTGGTGCGATCTGTTCGTGTGATACACCCATAGCCGACCAGTTTACGTTTTATAATATATATATATATATATATATATATACATATATATATATATATATATATATATATATATATATATATATATATATATATATATACATATATATATATATATATATATATATATATATATATATATATATATATATATATAATCCACAAACGGCTGTTTCGTTGTATTAAAACTCTTCAGTGTGGTTATAGACAATCAAATAAACCATCCGATACTACGAGATAGGATCGAAACCTTCGCTTCAGACCAAGGGGTTGGAATTTTATCCCTGCCCTACGCAGAAATGGACAGTTAGAAGGACCGAATTTATGCGATATGTTTACTTACGCACAATTCCCTATCCACCAGAGTGCTTTATTCCAGAGTTGGAAGAGCATATATATATATATATATATATATATATATATATATATATATATATGGTACATATCAGGCTAGTTGTATAATATAATATGATAATGATATATTAATAATATAAAGCCACTTCTGATATGTAATGGACCTATTTCATAGATTGCTCGATACATACATCTTTTTACTATTGAAGTTAAGTTGTTTTAGAATAGAGCTGAAATGAATAGTAGAATTTCCCCTGATGAGGCCTGGAGAGGACAGAAACATGAGCTAATTTGTGTAGCGAATCCACATTCAACTATATATATATATATATATATATATATATATGTATATATATATATATATATATATATATATATATATATATATATAGAGAGAGAGAGAGAGAGAGAGAGATAGATATAATGATGATGATACAAGGTTATGAGTTACATTGTATTTATTTTATGCCTATTAGTTTCTTGCGAACGAGTAGAAGTGTTGTTGATTTCAATGGAAAAAAAATTCTGTTCTGCTACTGTTTCTTGGCACTACCAGAAAACAGGTCTTTCCCAGCTTTACATACAGATATTATATCAGAAAGAGGGCTGTAGAATGAATCGGTTGAAACGTTGTTGGAACAACAATAAAAAAAGCAAGAAGAATGAGTTCGATTGTCCGGTAAACTCTTTGAATGCTAATGACTCTTCTCAACACCGTAGACAAGAATCATATAGATATTTAGATAAACAGAAACAGATATATAGATGTGAAAAAAAAAACTTATGTAGACAAACAGGCAGATGAATAGAGAGAGACAAGTTTGGTTAGTCACTCAGTAGAAACTGTCATGTGATGAGGCATGCCGTTTTGGGGGTGATCAATTAGTGTACATCAATCTCAGGAAGAAAAGTCTGAATTTGTCCTGTCTGCATGTGTATATCCATTAATGGACTTGCACACCAAAGGCCACTGGGATACACAAACTTGAATAAAACAGACCTCTGCTTTTTGATTTTATGAAATATCTATCATCATCATTATCATCATCATCATCATCAGTCTTTTAGCGTCCGTCGTTGGACATAGACCTTCCTCAGGATTTGCCACGCTTCCCTATCATGGGCGTCGCGGAGCTAGTACTTCCTGAACCTGTCTAGCTCGTCTCTCTATCTAATATTTTGACGGCCTCGGTTGCACATGTGGTCTCGGGAGATCCATGTCGTGAGTCACAATGTCCATCGATTATCTGCCATTCTTGCAACATGGCCAGCCCACCGCCATTTGAGATTTTTAATAGATTCTATGATGTCCCTAACTCCTGTCTTGTCTCTGATATACTGTGCTGTCTTGTGGTCTGTACATGTGAAGCCCAGCATTATTCTTTCATGTGCACGTTGCATGCATTATTATCTTTCCTGTGATGCTATATTTGAATCTTTTCTCTCACCAGAACTTGCAGAAATAGTGTTTATGAGCATACCCCAACCTCAATCAGTATTATGAAATCTCTAAAAATATCATTTGATTTCCTGTGTTGTTATATCGTAAGGACAACGAATTTCTGTGAAATCCCCATTAGAAGAATTCAAGCGGAAATCACTCTAAGGTGGCAAACCTTCAACAGAACAAGAAAATTCCATTTGCCTCCAGAAGAAGAGTATATAACCAATGCATCCTACTCATAGTCACCTGTGGAGTTGAAACACGGAATCTAACCAAGAAACTGACCTTCAAACTGAAAATCATGCAACGTACACATGAGAGAATACATTAGAGAAAAACAGGAGTCTGAGACATCATAGAATCCATTAGGAAGCTCAAATTGAAATGGGCTGGCTATGTTGCAAGAATGACAGACAACCAGTGGATATCACGACTCAAAACATGGATCCCCAGAGATCAAATGCGGAACCGAGGCCGGCAGGATATGAGATGACGAGACGAACTGGACAGGTTCATAGAATATTGGCTCTGCGACGCCCACGATAGAGAGTTGTGGTGAATCCTAAAGAAGGTCTATGTCCAACTACAGACAATACAAAACTGATCATGACTATGATGATGATGATGTTATATTTGAAGTTTTTTCCCATGGCCAACTCCGGGTATCCCTGCTACCATTACGTAGATTTCTGGTGGGGTTCTCAAAACAGTTGCTGTTTATTGCAATGAAGGGTCCCGTGT
>OY735239.1:28155513-28170513 GCA_963457665.1 Thysanoteuthis rhombus
ATATATATATATATATATATATATATATATATGTGTGTGTGTGTGTGTGTGTGTGTGTGTGTGTGTGTGTGTAGGGAAATACAATCCCTTCCTAATCACCAGCCCATATTACACAGAAAAAGAGGATAAACGAACAAAAAATAACAAAACATGAAAGCAAAACCCCACGGTTATTATAAAGACAAGAGAAAAACAGAGGAATCAACTGTCCGTTGATAGCAATGACTGCGTGAAAATGATTAGTTTCAACAAAACTTGTAAATATCAATCTATTATCTCTCTCTTTCTCTCTCTCTCTCTATCTCTCTCTCTCTCTCTCTCTCTATATATATATATATATATATATATATATGTATGTATTTATATATTTGTTTATGTGTATTGCAAGAATGGTGGACAATCGATGGACATTACGACTCACGACATGGATCCCCGAGATCACATGCGCAACCGAGGCTAGCAGAATATTAGATGGAGAGACGAGCTAATTCAGAAAGTACTGGCTCTGCGACGCCCATGATAGAGAAGTGTGGCGAATCTCGGGGAAGGTACATGTCCAACGACGGACGTTAAAAGACTGATGATGATGAACCTGCTGATCATAGAATTCTGTTGTTTAAGATAAGAAATCGTACAATAGTCTGTTTATGAAATTTAATTAACTAAACGTCTATAACTAAAAACAAGGGAGATTTGACTTCTTATGACGATTAGTACGTAGTGATATCATCATCATCATCATCATCATCATCATCATCATCATCATCATCATCATCAGCCTTTTAGCGTCCGTCGTTGGACATAGACCTTCCCCAGGATTCGCCACACTTCCCTATCATAGGCATCACGGAGCCAGTACTTCCTGAACCTGACCAGCTCGTCTCTCCATCTAATATTTTGCCGGCCTCGGTTGCACATGTGGTCTCGGGGGATCCAAGTCGTGAGTCACGATGTCCATCGATTGTCTGCCATTCTTGCAACATCGCCAGCCCACCGCCATTTCAGATTTATAATAGAATCTATGATATCCCTAACTCTTGTCTTTTCTCGGATGTACTGTTCTATCTTGTGGTCTCTCCAAGTGAGGCCTAGCATTATTCTCTCATGTGCACGTTGCATGGTTCTCAATTCGTGGGTCTGTCTCTTGGTTAGGTTCCATGTTTCAGCTCCGTAAGTGACTATTGGGAGGATGCATTGGTTATACACCCTTCTCTTTAGGATTAATGGGATCTTCTTATTTTTGAATGTTGAGCTAGCTCTGCCAAAGTCTTGCCATCCTAGTGTGATTCTTCGCTCGATTACTTCTTCTTTTGAGGGTCTCATGGATATTCGTTGTCCTAGTTAGATGTAGTGGTCTACTTCCTCCAGTTGTGTGTCCTAGATTTTGATCTTAGTGTTTTTATCCCCGATGAGGTTGTTAATTTATCAGCAAGTAAGGGATTTTTAACCGTTGTTACAGGATCATTTGGATGTGACAGATTTTGACACTTAACCAACTTTTTAAAACTTTGTTACGTTCTGTTTTTCTTTCATGAATTCTCTTATTTTTGCACCATTTCAAGATCGGGTGTGTATATAGGGAACTATTTGGGTAACTGTCGCTCACTGGGAGTCAAAACCCATAACTGTCCATTTTGAGCTTTGGGAGTGAACCCCTGAGACATAATACCAGTGCGTTTGGGGGGATAGTACCTTTTTTTTTTTTCATTCCTTGAATGTGACTGCAAATAGAAGGTTTTTCTGCTTCGTTCATATTTAGGTATCTATTGATTATGAAGTAACCCTTATTGCCCAGTAAAAAAATGACATAAAAATCACAGCTTGGTTTTTGGCGATCTATCACGCCATGGGATAATTTCAATCATCATCACCACACACACGCACAAACATATATATATATATATATATATATATATATATATATATATATATATATATATATATATATAGTAGAAAGTGGATCCTCCGCCTGATGAGGACTGGAGAGAATAGAAACTAGTTTGCGTAGCAAATCCACTCTCTACTATTTATTTCCAGTTCTACTCTAAAACAACTTGACTTTCATAGTATAAAGTTGAATGTATCGAGCACTCTATTAAATAAATCCATCACATATCAGAACTCGCTTTATATTATTAATACATTATTTATTATATTGCACTATACTGGTAGCCTGATCTGTGCTAGATATATATATATATATATATATATATATATATGTGTGTGTGTGTGTGTGTGTGTGTGTGTGTGTGTGTGTTTGATGACGTGGCTCCGCGAACGGAGATCTGTGATTGCTTTCCACTTCTATTTAGGTCTAAATGTGGTGGTGCAATCGAGTCTTGAGGTCACACACACACACACACACACACACATACATATATATATATATATATATATATATATATATATATATATATATATATAATTGTGAATGTGTTATATCATTTGAAACTCTATTTAGAATAACCTTCCACTATTGAACGGTGAATGAGTCTGCTGGTCTTAAACTGTATAGATAGAATAAACAATAAAAGAAAATGGGCTGCTGAAATCGATCCTACAACTGATTAATTTGTCGTCGCTCTTACTATTGAGCCAAACAGCCCGCTGGTAAGACGAAGGCCCAAATGACTGCTCTATATCCAAATCTTCTGTTTCTCAACGCAGGCAATCATATCATTACGAAACAAATACATGATCCGAGAGAAACAATTATAAATGCATTGTATTATTTGAAACTCTACTGAAATGACCTTTGTCAAAGCCAAACGTCACAATGACTGTGAAATAAGGGGAATCGTTTCGAATAGTCTTTTCAAATAATATGACGCATTTATGATTATTTATGTTGGATTATATATCCATTTCTCAATAATAATAATGATAATAACAATAATGGTAATAATAATGATAATGGTAATAATAATAGTGATAATAATAATAGTGATAATAATAATAGTGATAATAATAATGATAATAATATTTGTGATAGATAGAGGATTAGCAACACAAACACGTTCATGTTTCTTCCCTGTTTGGGCCTCTTCAGGATTCACCTAAAAAAGCCAAGTGTAAAGACATAAACGTGGATTTGCAGCAAATCTGTTTTTTCATCATAATCTAAGTTGTACTCTAACTTAGATCAAGGTTTAATGTTGAATGTTACGAGCACTATGAAAGGAACCCATAACACATCTGGTATTGTATTACTGATTTTGCTTTGATATATATATATATATATATATATATATATATATATATATATATATATATATATATATATATATATATATATATATTAGCTCCCCAAAACTGCTACATGGCAAACAAGTGAAGAAAAATTCACACATAGTAACAAATTATCTAATTCTGTGTGAAACATAAAACCCGCTGAAAATCATTAATTGCTCCAACTGATACATGGGAATAATTGACTGAAATTCTTTTCATACATCGAGTGTTTATAGCTGTAAAGCTTTCTAGATTATATATACATACATATATATATATATATATATATATATATATATATATATATAGTTAATACTGGTCGGTATTATTCAAGTAGATAAAAAGATAATCAAAATATCAAAGTAGAATAGCCCTTTTGTGACTATACTACAAATGTAAGTAACTTGAGAACTTATATCTGTACGAACTGAATGTACATATTAGTAAGTTCATTCAACGTTACAAAGTTTGTGTTAAACTTCTTTTTCTTCTTGTTGAACTCCTACTGAGTTGACTTTAACTTCCTTACCTAACAACAATGAAACGTTCTGACTTCTGGACAAGACTAAAAAGTGAAAAGTTTGGAATAATAGATAGAGAGAGAGACAGATTTTGTTCCTTCGTCTTTTATCAATGAAAAGAAAAATGAATGATAGAGAGAAAGAAAAAAGAAAGAAGAACAGAAAGAAATTTAGGAAAGATGGAAAGAAAGAGAGAGAGAGAGAGAGGGGGGAGAATGACATGTACAGGGGCTAGATTGAATATCTGGTGTTGCCAAACAGATTCTTGCTTCAGATTTATTCTTTGCTATAGTTTTTCTTTCCCTTTCTTCTTTACACAGTCTGTCCATAGTAGACACTTGAAATTTCGCACACACACTCTCCTTAATTAATTGGGAAATTTTTTGTGGGGTAGGGGTATTAGAAAATTCTGCTTTGTGGCTGGAATAGTTCCATTCGGAGTGGAGTTTGGCCCTGAAGTAGCCAGTCTTGTTTTGTTTTCATCAGATAGAGTAGTGTCCACCCGGATAGAGCAATGTTTAGCACGTTCTTATCTCTCATTCACCCAAGACTCAACTAATACACCTACCCAATCCCAACTTTTCGGACAGTGATACAGAATTACATAGGGCAATACATGACGAGCTCAAAGGCACCAACTGGCTGGAGTTGTCTGTTTCACAGGAACAGGTGTAACAGAACAATAGAACAAAGAAGGGTGTATTCAAAATCTTTATATTTTAAATGATATCGGCCTTCCAGACTCCATTACAACTCTTCACAATGGTTTGGGATCTGAGTTGTCTTTTTTCTACAATGGTCGTCAACTCTAGCTAGAGAGACCTGTTTGCCCAATAGCTGGCGGAGGATGGAAGAAGAGTAAGACTCATACCTTTCCCAAGGGTATTAATAGGGAGCGAATTTGGCCAAAAAGGAAGATAATTAGGGTTTCATTTCGGAGATTTACTGGTATTGAACCTCTGCCTTCAGACTAGTTCGATTTCAAAATTCGACGCTATTTCAATGCCTGTACTGGGTAAGTCTCTGAGATGAAACTAACAACTTGAACGCAAATTGTCTTAGCCATAGTTTGAACTCTCTCCGTTCTCTAAGTCCTTGACCGTTCAACCACTCTGCTCCTTTGCGAAATCATTATAGCCAATGATTTTTTTTATCAGACGAATTATGACACCTTCGACGGGGTTGAATGTTCTTCTTTAGTGCACTTCGTCACCTAAAACAAAAAGCGCCGACCAGAAATTTGAAAAAAATCCATATTCATACACACCTACACTCTCACAAATACACACAGACAAACACACACACACGCATACATACACACACATACACGCTTCTCACTCGTATACTTGCAAGCATACACGCATACACACTCTGTCGTACACATACACATTCTTGCATATATACGCTCACATGTATACGTAATCACGTATACACACGCATGTATGTGTATATATGTGTTACAGTGTTTTGTGTGTATGTGAATGTATATGTATATATACAAACTCACAAATATACACAAAACACTGTAACACTTATATACACGCACACTCACATACACACACTCACATACACACACAAAATACTGTAACACACATATACACATACACTCACAAATACTTACATACACACCTTCTCTCACGCACAGTTTCCCTCACATTCATTCATGTATACATACACATATACACAAAAACATACAGTAACATTAATGAACCCGTACACTTGCACACATACTCACACACACATACTTGCTAAAATACACACTCACACATACACGTATCCATACACTATCACACATACACAAATCCATACACACATACACACTCACAAATCCACACATACACACACACACACACACACACACACATACACACACAAGCTCACGTATATATATATGTTCTCCAACGAGAGAAAAATGCTAAGCTATAAACAAATGACCTGGGTAGATATGCCAAGGAGACCGTAGACAGCACTAAAGATGTCAGTCAGTTAAAATGTTATTGTTATGTTACGTTGTCATACTCCAGCCACAGGAGTTCAGGTGGGGACGGACATTTGGGCACCTTGTCGTGTGGGTATGGTTAGTCAGCTGTTTAGCAAATAATTTGTACCGAATAGTGAATTCAATCTTTACTGGGTTCAAATACTTACGAACACCCGATCGAATCATTGAAGCCCCACAAATGACGACCCGATTAACCAACTAAAAGGGTTACAGATTTTCCTCTCTTTGCTCGTCGGTCTCTGTCTGTCTCCAGACGTTCCTGGTCACATTTCTTGGGTAACGAACGTGAAAATTCCCATAAGTCCACCGCTACGCACAATCTAATTTTTTTTTTTCTTTTTTCTCAAAATAGCGCTTTTTTGAGATCCCTACGTTTATCTTGGATCAGTGAAGCCTAAATCTTGTGCTTGTATTTTTTTAACATTTTAGGCTGAAGATTGATTTTCTTTCGAAGATTTCAGATAAAAGATACATTTCTTTGGATAACTTCTGGTAGTGATTTAGATAATTAGTTCTGGTCCCCATGCAGGCTATGGGGATTCATTTATGCAAGGCGTGGATATTGGGCAACCATAGCAATCAAAGGTAGACAAGAGTTCTATTCCTTTTTATATGTGCATGTTTGTGTGTTTCAGCGCACCTGGCTGTACTGTTTTGTCTACAAATTTGAATATTGGCACTAATAATTCACTACACCTCTTCTAAAAATGCATTTTTTTTATTTTTGGAGAAAAGGCTTTTCTTGACCTCTTTGGGCCTTATTTTGACTACTTTATTGATATCATCTATATTCTCCAGAATGTTTGTCACAGTGGAAAACGCCAGTGATGTCATAAATAAAATCTATTCTGACCGTATTCATTCTTCGATGAAATTATTTTGCATTTTGCAAATCTTTATGTTACGGTTTTTCAATAATTGACTGTGACGAAGCTAGGTTTTTTTTAAATTTTCGTTCATTTTACTTAATGAAGTATTTTAAATCATTGTTATCAATTTATGCTAATATTTACTTTCATCTTGATTGCTGTTGCTTTTTATCGCAACTAAACTCAGGCTGGTTTCCCCCCAGCAGCAAGTATATAAATCAACAGGGTAGATCAGAATATAGAATAAGTTCGAAATGAGAATAAAACTCACAACCCTTCATGTCGGATGATGACTGCTGAGGAGAAACCAGCCTGTGGCAATTGAAAGCTACAACAATTAAGATGAAGGTAAGCAGTAGATAAAATTGATAATGATGATTCGTTTCAGCATGTATGAGTTACATAGGCTTAAGATAGTCATTTGGTTTAAATGTGTTTTTATATATATTCATATACACACACATGCACACACACACACACACACACACACATATATATATATATATATGTGAGTGTGTGCATGTGTGTGTGTGTGTGAATTAAACCTATAACCTGTAAAAGTGCACACACACACACGCAGCACATACTACTGAAGATGGCAATACCTCCCGAAACATGTCTAGACCATTACTGAAAACATTTACAGATAAATAAAGAAGTTACAAAATTATTCTTCCATACACTTTACTCCCGAGTCTGTCTCACTCTCTATAGTTCATATTATATATATATATATATATATATATATATATATATATATATATATATATATATATATATATATAGAGAGAGAGAGAGAGAGAGAGAGAGAGGGGGGGGGGGCTACTTTGAAAAGTTGAGACAGCCGGATTGTGTTGTATGTATGTTGTTAGACATGGTATAGTTTAAGACTATCAACAAACTATTTTGGCAACTCTTCCAAATAGCAATATCAGAAAGCCTTTTCGATCTCTTTGCTTAATACTGGATAGAATACTAGAATTTTAGCAATCGGAACCAGAAAACATCCTTCTTTGTTTTGTCGATTGCAATGAAATTTAGTTCTTCTTGCTTAAAGTTCCATTTTTTACATATTAAAACCTAGTCAAACAAGCAAAATTCCTGTTTTGTTCAAATACTTGAAGCAGTACTGTATACACATGAAGTATTTCCCAATTGATATTGAATTCGATTATCAATTTGTTTATATATTTCTCTGCTGTCCGCCATCTTTTCGTCTTCCTAATAGCATTTCATATTACTTCCATTTTCCTCTCTCTAAATCATCCGGGTATTTGATCGTCGGAACAAGAAATGCGTTATTTTCTTTTTCTCAATCAACTACAATAATTTTATAACTTCTCTTTCGTTCAGATTATGAATTACGTGTTTCAATATTTGATACAATTTCTGAAAGAAAAAAAAGGAAGAAACATTTTTCTCCCTTCATCGAATTTTGGGGGCCCTTTATTAATATATTTTAATTTTCTCTGGCAATTTTTAGCACCGTGGCTAAAATAAATAAATGAATAAAATGAAATTTTAAAAAATGATTTTGAAAAAATGAATAAATCTTGGGCTTTTTCACGTTTCTCTTATCTTACTACTTTCTATCTTTTTTTCTTTCTTCCTTCCTTTCTTTATTTATCTGTTGTTTTTCTATTTTCCTTCTTCCATCGAACCCAGCCTGGTTCTCTTTTTCTTCCTTCCTTTCTTGTCTCTTCTTTCTCCCATACTCCTGTTCCAACATCACTATCTCCTTTTCTTTCTTTTTTTCTTTCTTTCTTTTTTTCTTTCTTTCTTTCTTTTTTTCTTTCTTTCTTTTTTTCTTTCTTTCTTTCTTTCTTCCATTTACTCCTACCCCTTGCTTATTTTTCCTTTATTTCTTTCATTAACCCAAGCCTGGTTAACACTTTCCTTCCTTTCGTTCTTTCTTTCTTCCACTATCCATTTACTCCCAACCGTTTTCTTTCATTCTTCTTTCTTTCTCTTCTCGTTTACTTCCACTCTCTTTCTTTCTTATATCAACCCCAGCTACGTCCCTCTTTCCTTCTGGATTTTTCTCTTTTCTTCCTTTTCCTATTTACTTCCATCTTCTTCGATCCTTTCTTTCTTTCTTTCTTACTTTTCTTCTTTTCTTCTTTCGTCAACCTCACCGATTCACCCCTTTTTTCCCTTCTTCTTTCTTTCCTTCTTTCTTTATTCTCCCTGCAACGACCTTCCCACTTTCTTCCGCTGATCTTTCTTCCTTCGTTTCTTTGATTCCTTCTCTTTTATTCATCTCAAATACGGCCCCTTTTCTTTTCATCCGACCCTTACAAAACCCTTACAAAGCTTGTCTTCTTACCCAATCCTATCTATTTCTGCAAAACGCCCCCTGTTTTTTGCACCACTTTCCCTACTTCTTTTCCTGTTTATTTGCATCTTTTTTTACATATTTCCTTTATATATTTGCATCCTTTTTTCATCTTTTCTTTATATATTTGCATCTTTTTCACATCTTTCCTTGAATATTTGCATCTTTTTTTTACATCTTTCCTTATATATTTGCATCTTTTTAATCTTTTTTTCTCTGCGTCTTAGCCGCCAAATATTCTGTCCTTAAGCGCCCTAAACTGAATTCCCTTAAACCTTATTCAATAACGCCGCTCCTCCAACCCACTCAATTTTATACTCTAAACATAATTCCAAACAATCATATTCTAAATCGTTTCTTTGAAATATTGTAAGAAGGGCCATTCAATTTCTTATGTACAAATTGTATTCAATCATTCAATTATTTCTCGCCTGTTTGTATCGATTCCCGCTTCTATGAATTTCGATATTCTCTGGCGTTCCCTGGAGAATTCGTCTTTTTTTTATCATTTCTCCATTATATTAAATTTCTTCACGACAATATTTTTTCTCTATTTTTATACCTTTGTTGTCTTTTTTTTTTTTTCGTTCAACATTATTCACTTATTTTCATTCACTTCTTTTATTGATCAGCTTTCTTCTTTATTTCTTTTTTTTTCTTGAAATTTTCCTCTCTTTTTTTTTCTTTATCTACCGTATACCGATCACCGTGACCCAGTGGTAAAGTACTGGCCTCCAGCTCGGTAAGCTGTGGTTCGATCCACTACCGCGTCATAACCTAGCCTATCCGACGGCTAAATAAGGTAGGATCCCCGATATTAAACAACATCGAGTCAACGCTTGGAGGAATGACCAGAAGCTGAAGCTTCGATGGGTTAGGCAAGCGAGAATTAGGTCTTATTTACGATCGCCCGGGTGTACCTATCCCCTAGATACTCTTGATAAAGGTATAAGCGGAAAATTATGATACGAAAACGTCTCTCCTGCATATGCCGGTGTACGAGACATTCAATAAATAAATGAAAAAAAGATATTCAATTATAACACAGCGTCAGTCTAATTGTATTATGACTAGCTCGATAGAGATAGTTATGGTGCTTGGATGAATCGCGGTCAGCTGTAGTCCTTCAAATATCATTGTAAACTATTCGTCTTTCAAACAGTATCGTATTCATCTTTATCAACGTAATTTCCCTATCTGATCGTAATAGAATTGTTGTACAAGTTAACCTCGCTTTGCTAGAGGAGTGCTCCTTTTTGAAGATGAAAAAACACCTTTCGTGCGTCGTAATTGCATTAAGCGACGAAGCAATTACCATCAAAATAAAGTTTTTTGAGCGTACCTAGAGCCAGAAATGAATTTGCATTTTGATCTCTGTCTCTCTGTCTCTCTGTCTCTCTCTCTCTCTCTCTCTCTCTCTCTCTCTCTCTGCACCTGTCCCTTTTTCTTCTTCTATCTTTTGTTCTTCCCTCTCATTTTTTCTTCTCTTTTTCCCTCCCTTCCTTTTCATTTCTCTACCCCCCCTCTCTCTCTCTGTTTATATTTATATTATATATATATATATTTATATATATGGATATATATATATATACATATATGTATAGATATATTTTTATGTATTTATAAACGTAAATGTATTTTTTTTATTTATATACGTATATCTATAATATATATATATATATATATATATATATATATATATATATATATATATATATATATATATATATATACATATAAACATATAAACAAGTATATATTTGTTTCAACTCCTAATTCTCATTTTATTTATTTACGGTCTATATCTGCTCTATTTAATTTCTTTCGGCGAGGACAAATATGATATTAAAAGATGGATATATATATATATATATATATATATATATATATATATATATATATATATATATATATATATATATATATATATATATATATATATATATTAGAAACCGTCAACTGGCTGACTATGCATTTATACTGCATTCAGGACGCAACATAAGCTCCACATAAACTGTTATGGGGTTTGGATGAGTGTCTGTCCTCTTAATACCTTGAAAGCAATTCGGCTTATAGTCAAGTATAAACGATCTCTTGCAGAAGAATTCCAGCAAAATTATACTTTTACAATTATTGTCAAACGCCTGTCCAAGTCAGGAGTTGACTTTGTTTTTTTTTTACTGAGGCAAGAACTTTATCAGGAACAATCCTCACCTAATTCAGAGGGTAAACGATGGTTGTTCGGTGATACAAATATTGCACTGTTTCCAATGCTCTGGTCTTACGATAAGGGAGTCATTCACCAATATTTGTAATGAACAATTATATAAGATGACTGATACACCTCCAAATATCATCGTTAACAATTGAATCGCTTGATGTATACGATAGTCTTTCTTTGTATTTTGTTTCCTTCCTTTATGTTGCTTCTTTCTTTCTTCCTTTTTCCCTTTCATTCTTTCTTTATCTTTCTTTTTTTCTCTCTCCTTCGTTATATTTCAATATCTCATTCTTTTTGTCCACTTCATTTTCTTCCATTTTTTCCCAATTTCCTTCCTCGGTATCTTCCTCTTCGTCTTCTTTCATCCCCGCTGTTATTAGACCGTAAACCAAAACTGTCACCAGAAATAGGTTTCTTTAGTTTTTGAGTTAGTCTGTTTTAAGTATGTATCATGCGTACTGACTGCACCAATGGAGCTAGAGGACTGAAAATTCAAATATTTACACCATATTATGTCAACAACAAAAAATTATTTCTTTTAAATCTCCTCTAAAAAGATTCTTATTCGAGGTTCGGTTTGCTATGTAAGTTCTTGGTAAATCGGTCCTTAGTTCATGCTCACTTGTTTTTTGAAAATTCAGACTTTTATTGATTACAGCCCAACAAACACCTAAAGAAGTAACTCATTCATTGATCTTTCTTTCTTCAAACTTTTAATTGATCACCCCCAAGACGTTGATCATACGACAGTTTCTATTGAAAGATTCATTTACCAATTTTTCTCTCTCTCCACTTGTTTTTCTTCAGCCCTCTTTCTTTCCGTTCTTTCTTCATTCTTTCATTTTTCGTTCCATACTTCTTTTTTCCTTCCTCTTTCTTCATTCTTCCATTATCTTCACGTTTCTTTTCTTTTCCTTTTCTTTTTTTTTTTTTTTTTTTTGATATGTTCACACATCTCTATTAGACGCTTTTTGGTCGGTTGGTCAGTCTGCCTGTTGGTCAGTCCCACTTATCTTTCTTTATTTCTACAACTGTCATTCTTTCTTCGCTTCCTCTTTCTTTTGTCTCCTTCTTCCCTGCGTTATTTTAAGACCTCACCTTTTCTCGCCTTCTGCTTTTCCTTCCCTCATTCATTTCTTCATTATTTCTTTTATTCTATTTTTCTGTCATCTTTATTTCCTCTCCATTACTTCCCTAAAAGTATGTGCATAGATAGATAGATAGATACATAGATAGATACATAGATGGATAGATATATAAATAGATAGATACATATATACATAGATAATGGACAATCTGCGATAGATAGATAGATAGATAGATAGATAGATATGATCAGAAGTGAATAGATATAGATAATGAAAAATCTGGAATGGATAGATAATGAATAATCAGAGATAGATATGAACTGAATGATAGATAAATAGATAGAGAGATACATAGATAGATAGATAGATAGATAGATAGATAGATAGATTTTTAGATAGATGATAGATAATGAACAATCGGAAACGGATATGAACTTAATGATAGATAGATAGATAGATAGATAGATAGATAGATAGATAGATAGATTTTTAGATAGATGATAGATAATGAACAATCGGAGACGGATATGAACTTAATGATAGATAGATAGATAGGTAGATAGATAGATAGATGCAAAGAAACTGAGATAGATAGATAGATAGATAGATAGATAGATAGATAGATAGATAGATAGATAGATAGATAGATAGGTTTTCTAGAATTCATGCGTAGCCTGGATTTTTTAATTACTTTTTCTCAAATAAAAGATATGAATATTCAATGGATTTTATTCCTGTGGAGACTTGTTTATTTAGACAACAGTTCACTCAGCAAAACCTCGCCCTGTAAAAATCTTCGTATTAAGATAAAAACTGTGATCAGTCTTAGAAGTCAGGAACAACTGCAATATGTGTTCTGTGAACGGATTAACCTTTTTACCTTAAAAGTGAATGGTGGATGTCTTCAAAGGGTTGTCATTCTTAAAACGAAATCTTCTTTCTTTGAAAAGATTTACTTTTATTCAAGTTTTGTGGGTGTAAACGAAGTTTAGGATAACCTGGCATGAATATCTGGACACAGTACTTGTCATAAGTATTTAGACAAACAGACTTCGGATCTCTTGATTTTGAGAGCTAAAACCAAGAACATTAAGCAAGGAGACCAAATTCTGTTTTGCAATCAACTCAACATTTCATCTTCTTGTGATTTTAAAGGCTAAGTTCTCATTTTTTTTCCTTTACAATTAAATTGCTAAAGGAAAATAAAACATGTCTCTGAATTTTCGAGATGAGGCAATATTATTACTTCTATTATTATTCGGACCATCCTCATCTTGGTTGTTTTTCATACAATATTTCGGCCGTTGTACTCTATGGCCTTCATCAGGTATCATCTGGTAGGGTTCAGTTACTTCCCCACACCTACCAAATGATACCTGATGAAGGCCGTTGAGTACAACGGTGGAAACGTTGTATGAAAAACAACCAAGATGAGGATAGTCCGAATAATAATAGAAATAAAATAAAATATGTTTTGTTATTCTATCCTTCTAAAATATTCGATCCAGGAGATTGAAAAAGTTATTCACATTACTGTATAGAAGTGTTGCCAAACTCCTTTATATGGATCCTTTCTTTCTCTAAGTCCATGATGCCTTCTGCAATCTTGGGTAATGGAAAAAGATTCTATACTTGTTCAAATACTTATGAACATTAATGAAGTAGATGGAAAAACAAACTGTTTTTATTTATTTCCATTGATACTTCTAGAAATGGATACATAATTAAACAGAATATTCCTGAATGCATTATACCATTTGAAACTCTATTTGAAATGACCTCCCGTTGATAATGAGTCACTTGGCCTAGACTACGTAAATAGAAACAATCAAATAAGAATGAGACTGCTACAGGAAGCGAACTTACGACTGATGAAGTAGCTGCTTCAACGTAGCGTTGCTGTACACTATGATATGAACAGTCAAAGGGAAAGGCAAAACCCCAAATAACTGCTTTCCGTTAGGCTGTTTAGCTCAATGGTTAAGAGCGACGCTCGGTTGATGCGTTATCGATTGCAGGTTCTATTCCTATAGTTGCCCTATTTTTCTTTAATCCTGTATTATATTTACACTGTCTGTGCCAAGTGACTCATTTTCCGTGTCGGGAGATCATTTCAAATAGAGTTTCAAATAATATAATGCATTCTTAAACATTGATACTTAAACAAAAGTATCATAGAGAAATACAACACAAGGTCAAAATCCATATTGCCATTTCTGATCAATGTAGTTTTTCCTGTAGACAGTTGTCATTGTTTAAATCGCAAAAAAATAGTTGTTGCATTGAAATTTCATTTCAGTAATTCGATTTCTGAAAGATATATCGTCTATTTAAAAACAAAGGATGATTTTGTGAACGAAAGTTTCCCATTATGACCAAAGTGTAAAATTAATCGTTAACAAATTTTGAGTCCAGATGCACGATTCGTGAAACAATGTAATCTTATTAACAGCTAACACACAGTCAGCCCTTGAATTTACAAAACCGTGCGGTTATGTAGAATAATTAATTGTATATAATTCAATCTTAAGTAAAAGTTTAGTATAGAAAGATACCACTATTACTATAGCAAAATAATCTAAAACCTAATTAAAGAATTCCGAAGATTAAGTACGGTCATATACGCACAAACGCTCAGACATAAATCGCTTCTTACTTTTTCCTCTAAAACGAAATATTCTTGGAAGAAAGGAAGGCCAGATTAAGTCAAAGAAGTCCATGGTATTTCACTAC
>OY735239.1:28175513-28255513 GCA_963457665.1 Thysanoteuthis rhombus
CCTAAGTGACACATACGCACTGATACTCTTTATCACACACACACACACACACAAACACACACACACACACATGTTCAAAAGATTCAATGAGAAGAAACGAATATATAAAAAAAGAATTTCTATAAACATATCATATTTGAGTATCATTATTTTTCTTACTTTTGATTACTTCACGTGATTTATTCACTAAAATTTATAATGCTTTGGTCCATGTGAAAAAGAATCACATAGCTAATAAAACAACGGACTGTAAAATACGAAATCGTCTGTTGTAACATAACGATGAAGGTTACGCCATAGAAACTCTTGAGACTTTGTGTCTTTTGATCACTTATCAAAACAGATTCAATTGAGTTGAGACTTAGAAAACTTAAAATTAGGATACTTGATCCAATGTGGTTGTTGCACATGATCTTCGTCTTGCTGAAGTTCATGTGTAGGCCGACTTTCTTTGCTCTCTTCATTTAGTTCATCTATCATTACTTGGAGGTCGTGTAGGTTCTCTGCGAAAAGGGCTATGTCGTCTACAAATCTAAGGTTGCTCAGATACTCACCGTCTATCCTAATTCCTTTGCTCTCCCAGTCTAGCCTTCTGAAGATCATCTCGAGGCAGGCTGTGAAGAGTTTAGGTGAGCTGGTATCACTTGAATTACTAAAAACTAGAATACACCCGTAAAAAATGATAAGGCTATTGATGTATGGATCGATACCAAGAAGCCCACCGCTGTTTTTCTAGGTAATTTATTGTTGATAATTCAACTATTCTAATTCTCTTTCAAGTCTCAACTCAACTAAAAAAATGTTTTAAAGGTTGATCGGACATAAGGTATTAAGAGTCTCCACGGCTTTATCTTCATTGTTATTTCATAATATGGAGGTAAATCAAACAATGAGATCAATACCCAAACAAACAGAGAGGACATATATATGCTTATTATAAGTTTAGATAAATTAGCTGATGAAATAACTTCGTGCTTCTTCGCGCCGATGCGTACATAAATAACGCCGTCATTTTTCACGGGTATATACTAGAGTAGACATAAAGACCACTCCTCCCTGTTCAACAAATGTAAACATACCCAATGCCTTTGTAGTTAAGGTAGGTAGGAAGGTATATCGTCTTATTTTTCCGCCTTTCTCGACCGATTTCGTTGGTCAGCGATTTCTTTTATTTCAGATACGACTAACGTCACAGAAGAAACATATTAATAAAGAAAGAATAAACAAAGAAGAAAAGATAAATGCGATAAGCCAGGAGGAAAAAAAATTCAAATGAAAAGAATAAGCAAAAATATAACAGGTCTGGTTAGTTACTAAAAAGAAGCCGTCATGCAACCGATGCATTTTGGCAGTATGTCATGTTAGGGGTGATCAATTAAAAAAATCGGAAAAGTAGAAAATCATTGAATGGAGATATCACTGGGTAGCACGAAAACAAACGAATGTCAGCGATATCCTAAAAGCCATCACGAAGCTAAAATGACAATGGGCTGGACATGTCGCAAAAATATCTGACAAACGGTGGTAATCATGACACACAACGTGAATCCATTGGAATCATACGCAAAACAGATCTGGTTAGTCACTCAATAGAAACCACTGCGTGATCTTTAGGAAGCATGTAGTGTTGGGGGTGACCAATTAAAGATTCGAAAGAGGGGTGATCAATGAATGAGTTACGTGTCTCACTTTTTGATGGGCAGTAAAAAGTTTGAATTTTCATAAAAACAAGCGCGAAACACACAAACTTGAGACTATTTTAGCGTATACTTACATTGTAAACCTCCTCTAAAAACGATTTTTTCTAGGAGTTAATGTTCACATTTTCAAACATCAAGCTCCAGTCAGGCAAATTTTAAAACTGAAGAAACCTTGCTGACTCTCTTGGTGACAGTTTTGGTTGACGGTAACTAATACCAGTCTTGAAATATACGTTGCCCGTTTAAAACACTCTTGCGTGAGGTTATCTTTAATAAATAGTTTCAACTCTATAGTTTGTTTACAATCTCATTCACCGATAAACTCTATTGACTGCGGACCTTTGGTGTGGGGGGCAGTGTAGGGGGTGGCATGTGTGCCTGTGCATGCAGCAACACCAATAATTTTTTGCCTAATGAAAAAAGTATTTATTACACAACAAATATTTATTTCTCAATATAATCTCCCTCCTTGTCAATGTATTTAATTCAATGGTGAATATTAATGATTTATACCGAAAATCATTCTGGGAAAATTGTGTGCAATCGTCGAAATATCTCTTTGAAGACCAATTTGATAGTATAGTGCAGGGTTTGTCAAACTGGGATCCAAGGAATCTTTGGGTTCTGCATCGTATATTTTTGGTCGCGTGGTCGATTTTGAGAAATAAGCCGTTCACAGTTTCGTATGAAATTAATATTATGCGATATTGATGTAAGAAATCAAAATGTTTCCGTCCCACCATACTTCAGCAGTTGGTTTTCATTAAAAAAGCCATGCTTAATGTAGAATTGGAACCAACTTTATATAAGTAAATAACTATAGTCACGTATTTTTTTTTTATTTCCTATCTAAAAAGTATACTATATCATGATATCAAGTATCTAGTCCGTGAACGAATAACGCCTGGTTCACTTTAGTTTCGGGTTATGATACTTCAAGTTCCACGCCTAATAACACGGGAGAAGAGTAGTTAATATATATATATATATATATATATATATATATATATATATAACCACTCCTGCAATGCTCTTCCATAGGAATAGAGCACTCTGGTGGATGAGGAGTTTCTGCGTAAATAAATATATCGCTTAAATTCAGCCGTACTGACCACCAAGTTCTGTAGTCCAGAGGTAGGATATGTGCGATGTGAGGGTTTCAATTCTGCCTCGCGGTACTGGATGGGTTAAAGTCTATAGCCACACTGAAGAGATGTAATGCATCGAAACAGCTGTCTGTGGATGACACAATAATATATATATATATATATATATATATATATATATATATATATATATATGTGTGTGTGTGTGTGTGTGTGTGTATCATTTATTATTGTGTCATCCACAGACAGCTGTTTCGTTGTATTATAACTCTTCATTGTGGCTATAGACTATCCATAATCCCATCCAGTACCATGCGGCAGGATTGAAACCTTCGCTTCACACCTCGAGGCCGGTATCCTACACTGCATTAAGGAACTGGGTGGTCAGTAAGGCTGAATTTAAGCTATATATATTTTGCTTATATTCCCCATCCACCGGAATGCTCTATTCTTATGGAAGAGCAACTTTTTTCGCTCAGTCTCAAGGGTTCCGTGAGTGCAAAAAATTAGGAACCCCCTTCTGTAGTGTGTTGTATCTTAACTTGGTGATCCACTAATGTGGCTTCGTGCCAGTGTAAGCTTTGTAAATATTTGTAAATATCGAGTATTTACAGCATGGCTTATCTTTTGGCGTAGTCCAAGTCTGGAGTTAACTTTGTTTTCTACTGTAACAAGAGCAAGAGTTACTAAATTTTGGGTCGTCTCGGTAAACCAGCAAATATATAAAATTATCATTTCCCTATAGCTATTTGAAATGACCAAATAATTGGTGAGTGGCTCTCTCACAGACAGAATTAAATTGACAAATCTTCATTTCTAGAAATGTGCAAAGTGCTGATTTCATTCTAATAAATAAACCCATTTATGAAATGAACATTTCCCTACTGTGAATTGGAAACACAATCAAGTGATCGGTAGGCGGCTCCCTTACCAACTGAGCAAACCTTTCAAGTCCTACATAGAAACAAAATTATTCATTCTATGTACAGTACAATTATCAGTCGAAATAGAAGTAACAGTGGTGTTTGACTCTGCAGCAGCCAGGCTTGTTCCTTTCATTTATCACTCGACTGCTAAGTTACATTCTGATTCAATGACTATTATGCCGGAAATTGGAGTTTCTTGAATTAACTGATGGGTTAAAAGGGGGCTAATAACCACCGCGACCTCTCGATGGTCATTTCCCGAATTGAGAGATGAAACCTGACCCAGAAATTGGCTCTCAATCTAAGAACCATAAAATGTACGCAGGAAAAGGTCATCAGATTGAGAAATTACAAGACAATATATTCGAAAACAAACCAATGCCAGAGATACCCCAAAAGCAATAAGGGAGCTAGAATGGCAATGGGCTGTGCATGTTGCAAGAGTATCAGACAAACGGTGCACATCACGACATGTAACGTGGATCCTTTGAAATCAAATGCAAAATTCCAGAGGATGGTACACTTGGAACTTGTTTTTTTATTATTATTTATGATTTATTCACCCACTGCCAAAGGGTACCTAGACTGGGTTAAGTTGCGTTAAAAGTAACCCCAATTAAGATGAAAGCAAATAGTAGAAAAAATCAATAATAATGATTTACAATTCTTCATCTACTAAAATAAATAAAGATGAAATCCAACTTACCATCACAGTCAATAACTGAACGGCCGTAGCGTCAAAATTTGGAGTCTAGTAAAAATAATCCTATCGAAAAATAAATGTGGTCAGGATAGATTTCATTTATGAGAACGCTGGTGTTCTCCACTTGAAAACATCTAAAATAGAGTAAAAAGAACATCTTGATTCTGGAGAATCTAGGTATAAGTAATAAACCCGTCAAAATAAGACCCTCTCCACCGGGCCAAAATTTTAGTGGTGTACTGATACCGATTTAAAAACCTGTAGACAAACTGGTATAACCAGGAGCGTCGTTTTCAGCGGATGGAAGTAGGCTCAATTTGAAATCTAAAGTTATGCTAAATCGATCCCTCAGTTTGTGTCCGCCTGTTTTATCTTATTTTATTTTATTTTATTTTTTTGAAAATTCAGATCCTCTTGATGATCACTACCCGAAAAAGGCGAAAAAAGTGACTTATTAATTGATCACCTATTTTTCTATTTTTTCAATTGATCACCCTAACAGAGTATGCTGCCAAAAGACTTTGGTTGCATGACGGTTTCTATTGAGTGACTAGCCGTATTTTTCGTCGTAGCAAGTTGATAAATCAGATATTATAGGTGAAAAGCAGGTGTGGAAGATTGTTCAAATTGAAGTGTTAGTCACTTGCGTGCGTATGTGTGCCGATAGGAATGGCAAATTGTCAGAGTGCTCACCTCTGGTTCATTAGGTCAGGGGTTCAATCCATAACTGAGTCATACAAAAGACTTAAAAAATGGTACTCAATGCCACTCTACTAAGCGTGCAGAATACGGAGCAGGATTGAGGAAGCCTGGAATAGAATTGGCCCTGTCAGGATAACTCGCCCTAGACACAGCCGTTAAAACATTGATACCCGTACAAAATGTTACAGGGCTATGGACAATTGCATGTGTGTATATGTGTGTGTGTGTGTGTGTGAGTGTTTGTGTGTGTTGTGCATGCACGTGATGTAGCTATTCATTAACGTGACTGGGTGTATGCTAATCGAACCACAACCATGTTAGATGTCGGCAGCGCAACTTGTTCACAAGCTAATCAAAACGGCTTCGTATTCTCCGGAGAGACCCGTCCTTGCGATCGACTTCTACACGAGTTCGCCAGCGCAAAATATACAGCTTTTCCACAAATGTCTGTATGCTTAAATATTTACAAAAGAAAGTCTGGCCTGATGCGTTTTAAATCACACAACATAAATGAAAATAAACGGTGGCAAGTGTCATAGTCGTCCTCATTACCATCGGCCATTTGTAAAATCTATTTATCAGGAAGGCAAGCGAGCAGGCAAGGAGGAGAAAATGGATCAATTACTGTTGTTTGGTGTGTAAGTCTCAGCTTGATTCAAATCACATCTGCACCAACCCGACTGCATCGATAACACGTGAAGAAATTCCCGCCAAAAATACCCTAATTGCCACTGATACCCGAATCAGGGGTTTTGTTTGTTCACGGTTCGGAGGATTCAAGGATAGGGGTTAGAGAGTTATGGTGATGTAGTTGTTGTTATGGTGAGAGTGAACTGTAGGCGGTAAGGGAAAGCGGGAGAGAAAACGTTCGTCTCCAGGATAGGATAGTTTGGTGTTTCCCAGAGGTTGGTGTTCGAACCTTAGTAAAAGTGAAGATTTCGATCGGGGTTCGTTTTCTAGGTAAGCAGGTTGGTAGCTATGGGCACCCTCTGCCACTTTTCCAGGAACAAAAAGATATATTCCTGGAGGGGGCACAAAAAATATATCTGGAAGTTGGTTGTCAAGTAAGGGATTGAGGAGTGCTTAAGCTGTAGTATACTAAGCTGTCTGTGTTCATAGTGACCCCTTGATCCCCGGATTCTCTATGGGGTCCCAATTTTCAAACAACCTCATCATCTGTGAGAGGGGCTGATCCTGATGAGGGCAAATATCCTGCTAGTATCCTCAGCGGTCTCCAATGCTGCAAGCAACTCCCCGCCTTGAATCCAACAATTGGAAAAGTGGCGTAACACAGTCTTCGTACCCGCGTGTCTTTGCCCTTTTTCCAGGTATTGAAAGCATAGCTTAGTATGACTCAAGGCTGGATGCTGGGATGAGGAAATATTGGGTTTAAGCCAATGGTTCCCAACTTTTTCAAGGTTATTACCAACAGTCAAAAAGATTACTAGTGAATGTATGTGTGTATGTGTGTGTGTGAAAGGGAGATGGAGTGGGAAAGAGATCCATTGATAGTTGTTAAGGCCAAGACGAGGCTCGAATGTCTTGATTAGGTGATTGAAAGTTAGACGAGCATGACTTTTTGATGGAATCCAGGTTTCCCGATCTTTTCTTTTTTCCTCAACACTAGTTTTGCTTCTTTTTTTCTAAAAGAAAGGAGGGAGAGATGTTTTTTATCACTTTTGCAATGTTTTTATGTTAGTCGATTGTGTTTTGGGAAGTACATTTGGCGTCATCAGTAACGGCTCGGACGATAGAATCGGCGATGCGATTTCAAGGTTCGGTCCGGTTTGGGCTGATTGTTCACTGAGCATTAATGCCCTTCGGAAAGGCACGAATCTATCTCTTCTCTATCTTCTGAGCTCTCTAGCCTTGGTAAGAAAGAAGAAAGACCACTCTGATTCCAAGAGTAGAGCCAACATTGCCAGGCTGATTCTAGACGTATGGCTCTCTGCTTTCCTCTGGACTTACCCTGCTTTCCTCGGGACTACATCAATAAGACCGAGAGGGGGATTCTGACGACTGAGGATTCCAGGACCTCTGGCCGCTTTACCCAAGCAGGTGCCCAGGAAAGGATATTCCATTGTCTGTTGAAACGAAAGCAATTCAGATTGTATTGTCTTCCTATGGTTATTAATGCCACTGTAGGTAGGGGTCTTCTTTGAAGAACCTTTGAATCTCTTTGATACTTCCCTGTCTCACTGATTCCTGCAAGGCCCCTATCAACTCCAAAGCAGTATATCTCCATTTTCCGTGCTGATAGCTTCTAAGCCACCTACACCACCTTTGAAGTTAGTGTTTCATGAAATTACCACCAATTGGACGAATTCGAAACAAATAGTGTATGTTTTTCTTACGTACTCTTAAAACTTTAGTCAGAATAGATGTATGAACAGAAGTCTGTTCTGTGCACAAATCTTAATACTTTATTCATGATATTCTTACGTCTCAATAGACTTTAAATAATTGTGTTTATGAAATAAATAGAAATTTCCCGTAAGTAAGTAACCTAAGTGTATTTAATTCACATGTCACACAAGAGGAAAGGTTTGAAACAGTGGTTCTCAACCTCTTTTAGCTCCTGCAATCTTTCCACCATATTTAGGAATGCCCTTCCTCGCGTCCAAGATTGTCTGTCTCAAAGGTGCTTAATAGTTGATTAGTCAGCGTTTACTTCCACTGCATTCTCTCAAGTTGTTTTGCGCGGGTCTTCCTCAATAAGGGCCTCAATTGGATTTCGTCAATTACAGAAGGACGCCCACATCTTCAACGTTCTTGTGACCCTTTCAATTTTTCTTCAATCAATGTTGAGCTGCACCATCAGAGACAGTGCCAGATACTTTCCCCTGTTTCACGTCCAATTTTAAACAACAATATTGCTCGAATCTCCTTTTGTCCATCGTTTGATTTGGCAGTTTCAAATAAACTAGAATAAATAAATTGACACTTTAAAATGGTATATAGTATGAACATAGTTCATCATAATCAGTTTTTCAACGTCAGTCGTTGGCGTCACGGAGCCAGTATTTTCTGAATTTGTCTTGTTCAGCTCTCCATTTTGTATTCTGTCGGCTTCGGTTTCTCATGTGATCTCTGGGGATCCATGTCGTGAGTCGTGATGTCCATCGGTTGTCTGTCATTCTTGCAACATGGCCTGTCCCTCAAATGGCAATGAACGTAGTTAAATGATAGTTAATCCAGAAAAAATCATCAATGTTTAAAATAACGTCGCAATAATCTAACTTAATTGCACATCATAGAATGTTCGCTCTGTGGTAAACGATAGAATCAACCTTTTTCATTAATAATCATATTGTATAGACTTAAAAGTTTCGATACTCAATTCTACCCCGCTCTGGGCCTCTAGGCCTCGGTGCGATGCACCAGTTGCACCCCTTCTCAGAGGCCCTGAACTGGAAAACTTCCTTATTCATATTTATTTGATTTGAAACTTGGTAAATAATTGAAATAATGCTTTGAATCTTTCTGTAAATGTTTATTCATTTCCCATCGTTATTGGTATGTCGGCAGTAACTTAGTACATCAATTTGGTCGTTGGTAAATACCAAGTGACTACTTTGTATTTTCTGTGAACCTGCTTCAAAGCTATTCTCTTCGAACACTGTGATATCTATTTTGAATTCCTTTTGTCGGCATGATGTATATGAATTGAACTACGTGAAAAATACGTAAGAACGATCCATGGACCATTAGAAATCGTCAATAAAGACTGTCAGCAAATCTCTCAACATAGGTTTCACTCAGTTTTTAAGCTTGTCAATCTGTCTGTCTGTTTGTCAGACTGGCTATATAACTATCACACGTACAGGCTACATCCATCTAAAATTCACTCATTATTATGTCAAGAAAAAACGTTTTGTTCTTTTTAAATCCAACCCCTAAAGGATTTCTTTGGTGGGGGTTAAGTTTCCAATTTGAGTTTATGCAAAATCGATCCTATAGTTAATGCCGCTCGCTTTTTTTAGCGATCGCTGCCCCATGAAAAGAGAGGAGTAACGTTTTCACTGATCCCCCTTTTTCTATTTTTTTTAATTGATCATCCCAACACAGCATGCTGCCAAAAGTTGTTATTCATGTGATGACTTTCTATTTAGTGACCAACTAGACCTGTCTGTTTTTCTTTCTTCCTTTCATTCTTTTTTTACTTAATTCTATGATAAATCACTCGTTTCTTCATTTTTCCATTTTTTCAATTGATCACCCCTAACGCCACATGCTGCTAAAAAGACGTTGGTCGCAAGACGGTTTCTATTGAGTGACTAACCGGACCTATTGTAATATCTTTTATATTTCTTTGCCAACATGCTGAGTATGAATTGTATAACATGAAAAATATAACATTTGTTTTGCATTGCCCTGGCATACAAGTGATTCATTGACTGTTATTGAATATTTGTTGTTACTTAAATACATATCTGCAGTTCCTTTGTTTCTCTTTCACGCGTTCTGTTTCATATTCGACGAGGGCAAAAATAATTGATAAAGAGAAAACCTTTTAACGGACAAACAAATACTTCTACATTTTCTATCGCTTTCAGTAAGCGCGAAAAGGCATCAAATGCTTTCGAAAGAGTTTGTACATTTGCAGAAACGGCAGAATTTGGACCAAAGATTTAATGAAAAGAAAATAATTTTAAACGTTCTGTACTGTTTCAATATTTTCTTGAAACAATAACTTGTATATTTTTTAATCTTTGGTCCGAATTCTGTCAATTTTGAAGCCGTGTAAGGTTGTTCAACTGAAGCTTTTGAAAAACATTGGACACTTTGTGCACTCACTGTAACCTGATCGGTAGAGATGTATTATGGGAATATGTGTTTGGGAATATGAATTCTTTCTTAGGAATTGTTGATTTTGTATCAAAATACATCACATATGTAAATCTAAAGTAAATATAGGCATCGGAAGTATATTAAATGAATATTTACAATTTTACAATTATCCAAATACATATTCCCTTTCACTGTATTTTGTTGAGTATGGCCTCCGGGCTTGTGATTGTTGATCATTTCGGTGTTAGGAGAGTGGCTAATTTTTGGAAGATTGTAGCGGCTGTTTTTGTTGTAGGATAGAGATTCTGACATAAAATCCCTTGTATTACCGTTATTTCTGGCTTCTTTCCTACCATCCTTACTCGATTATATTCTGCTTTCATTTCCCTGCTACTTTCCGTCGCTTCCTTCGAACTTCTTTTCTTTTTTTCTTTCTGACTTTTTTTCTTTTCTTTCTTTCCTTCCATCCTTTCTATTTTCCTTCCCTCTCTTCTTACGTCCCGTCCTTCCTACATTTCTTCTTCCTTTCCATCTGACTTCACTTCCCTATCTCTCTTCACTTGGATTTTCCTTCTCTTTTTTCTCGCCTTCCTTCCTATCTTTCTTCCTATCCCTACCCTTACCTTTCTCCTTTTAAATCTTTCTTCCAGCTTTTCTAATTTCCTTCTTAGCTTTCTTCTTTCTTAATTTCTTTCATCTCTACTTTCCTTCATACCATCATTCCTTACACTCCTTCTTTCTTTCCACCTCTATCCTCTTCTTCCTTCCGACTTTCCTACTATCTTTCTTCCTAATTTCTTTATTCTCCCCACACCTCCTCTCCTCCTCCCTATCTTCCTTTTTCTCCTTATTTCTTTACCTTCCTTCTTATTTTCTTTCTTCCCTGCTTTGCTTCCTCTCTTTTTCTCGTTTCCCTTCCCTCTTTCTCATTCTTTCTTCCCTTTCTTCCTTCATACTTTCCCTCTTTCTATCTCCTTCCAACCCAGTTCCCTTTCCTTGTTTTTCTTTCCCTTCCTTTTTTTTTATTCCCACCTTCATTCCTTATTGCTTTCTTTCATCCCTACTTTCCTTCCTCTTATTTTTCATACCTCTTTTTTCTCCTTCCTTACAATCGTAAATTCCTTCCTTTCATTATTCCCCCTTTCCTCGCTATTTCCTTCATACTCTCCTTCTTCTCTTCCTTCCTACCTCCGTCCTTCCTTCCCTCTACTTTGCTCCCTTCTTTCTCACGACCTTCCTTCATTTTATTCTCACTTCCTCTCTTCTAACCTCCCTACCTTCCTACCTCCCTACCTTGATTCTTTGTTTCATCCCTCTCTTTCTTTATACTTCCTTTTTTTTCTCCTTCCTTATTGTCTTCCTTTATTCTTCTGAAATTCCTTCCTGTCTTTCTTCTCACTTCTCTTCCTTTCTTCCTCCCTACTTCCTTCCCCTCTTTCATCTTTCCTACCTTCCTTCATCTCTTTATCCTCATCTCCCTCCCTTTTTACTTTTTCTCTTTCACCCCTACATTCCTTCCTCTCTTTCTTCCTATCTCTATTTCTCCCTCCCTTCTTACAGTCTTTCTATCTTTCTTCTTCACCTCTTTATCATAGTCCTCCTCTCTTTCCTCTTAACATCCTTCCAGTCTTTCTTTCTTCCTTCCTTTCTCTTTTCCTACTTCTTTTACCTCTCCCTTCATCCCAAACTTCCTTCATCTCTTTATCCCTTATCTTCTGCCCTTTTTACTTTTTTCTCTTTCATCCCTACTTTCCTTCCTTTCTTTCTCCCTTACTCCATTTCTCCCTCCCTTCTTATAGTCTTTCTATCTTTCTTCTTAACCTCTTTATCATAGTCCTCTCTTCCTTCACAACATTTTTCACATCTTTCTTTCTTTCTTCCTTTCTTTCTTTCTTTCTTTCTTTCTTTCTTTCTTCCTACTTCTTTTTTCTTCCTCTTCATTCCCTTTCCCTCTTCCTTCACACACTCCTTCCTCTTCTCTTACTCTCTATCTTTCCTCCTTTCCCCCACCCCCGTGCCTTTCGACAATGGTCAAACTTATCTTTCAATCGTAACAACAAAAACAACAACGTACCTTCAAATTCCACATCAGTGGTCATTCTCCCGGTCAGTCGATGGACAACTGACCGGCCCGTCCAGTGGCCAAAGAAACAAACGAGCCGATGTCCAGTGAAGTGGACGCAAGGGACGACAAGCAAGAGGAAAGTAAAGACAACTGTTCATCTTGCAATGAAGGCTTGTCCGGACGGACAAGCTGGTCGGCAACGATTGGCCCTGCATTGACCGGGATTTAGTGAGGTCAGGGGTCAGAGAGGATTTAGTGTAAGCAATCGGATAGATAGGGCTGGAAGTAAATGCATGCAGGAATAAGTATATGTGCAATATATACATATATATATATATATATATATATATGCATATACATGCATATACATGCATATACACACACACACAAACATATATATATATATACATGTATGTATACACACATATGATTATATATATATGTATACACACACACACTCATATATATATATATTTATATAGATATGTGTGTGTGTATATGTATATATGTGTATATACACAACATGTATATACATGTGCATATAAATGCTTTTATATATATATATATATATATATATATATATATATATATATATATATACATATATATATATATATATATATATATATATATAGGTTTATACATACATACACATACACGTTCATATATATACATATATGTATATATATATATATAGAGAGAGAGAGAGAGAGAGAGTAAAAGAGGAAGGAATATGATTGATATATAGCTACATTGAAAGATTGCATTAAAAGATAGACATGCACAGATACATGTAAATGAAAATGACAATTGGAAGAGGAAAAGAAAAACTGAGGAGATTGGTGATGCATTTCAAATTTTTCATTATCATTCAGTGGGTGCAGTTCAATGCATTTAACTTTTTACAGTGAAAAATATTTGCAGTGGTTTCAATGAGTAAAAATATCTCTTGAGTCTTTCTTCTCACCTACCAATTGTCACTTTCAACTACATTCGATCAGATCACTTCACATCCACAATACAATCACACAGATATATGTATATGTTTATAAGATCATTTGGAGACCAATTCATCTGATTTCGAATCTCACTTGGTGCATTAGACAGATCTGATATTTGTGACTAATTGGGGTTTTTTTTAGCTAGTGTCGGCTCTCAATTAGTATGTATTGTGTACAAAAATGATAAATAGATAGAGAGGTGATTAATCGGTAAGTTACTTTTTCCACCTTTTGTGATGTAGTGATCACTAAAAATAAAAGTCTGAATTTTCGAAAAAAAAACAAAAAACGAATGAAAATGCAGCTGGTCACAAACTGAGGGATCAATTAAGTATAACCATTGCGATTTGAACCTCAGACTAAAATCCTATTTTGTGGGGTTGGTTAAGTGGTTTTTCATTGACAGGAACAATAAATGTTGGAAATTGCAGTCCTCTGGCTCCATTGACATGGCCTGTACATATGCGTGATACATACATCCAGACTAACTTGAAAACCAAAGGAACCTATTTTGGCTGTTTTGGCTGGCGCTTTCAGATAGATTAATAGATAAATATATAGATTGATATGAGCAGATAGATAGATAGATAGATAGATAGATAGATAGATAGATATGAACACAGATTGAAATGAACTGACTGAGATAGATAGATAGATAGATAGATAGATAGATAGATAGATACATACATACATACATACATACATACATACATACATACATACATACATACATACATACATACATACATACATACATACATACTGGGATACATACTGAGATAGATAGATATGAACTGATTTAGATAGATAGACAGACAGATAGATAGATAGATAGATAGATAGATAGATAGATAGATAGATAGATAGATAGATACTGGGATACATACTGAGATAGATTGATACGAACTGATTTAGATGGATAGATAAATAGATAGATAGTAATGAACATATTGAGAAATCAAAAAAAGTAAGACTGGTACATAGAAATAGAAAGAGAGGAAGGTGATGAAAAAAAGTGGAAGAACAGAATGAAGGAGGAGAGAGAAGAATAAAAAAAAGCAAGAAAAGGGGGAAAAGATCAGAAAAATAGGAAGTAAAAGACCAAGAAAAAAATAAAGAAAGAATTTAAAAAAAAAAAAAAGTTAGGAATTTGGAAACAAAGATTCAAAAAAAAGAATATTGGATCATCGTTCCTATGAAACGAGAAAACAGGTCTGGTTATTCACTCATTAGAAATCGTCACGTGATCCATGTCTTTTGCCGACATGCCATGTTGGGATAAACAATTTTTTTGAAAATGGAGAAGGGGATGATCAATGAATAAATTACTTCACTCACTTTTTGTTACGCAGTGATCACTAAAAAGTCTAAATTTTTGAAAAAAAGAAAAACAAGCATGAATTCTGCTGGACACAAACTGGGGACTAAAAACTTCGACGAGGATTAAAAAAACGTATTTTGCAACATGACAAGGGATAAATCTTCAATTTTCAGCCCTCTAGCTCCATTGGTCCGACCTGTGCGCGTGATACTTACGTATATACTGATATATATAGCCAGCCATATATATATATATACTAACTTTTACAGTTTCTAATGAGGGAATGAGGGGAAGAAAAGGAAAAAAGAAGAAAGCAATAAAAGAAAAAAGAAGGAAATAAAAAGGGAAGGAAGTGAGAGAAAGAAGGAAGGATGGAAAGGAAAAGAGAAAAGATGAAAAAAAGAGAGGAGAGAAGAAAGAATGAAAAGGGACCGGACGAAAGAGAGATATAGAAGGAGGAGAAATTAAAGAAAGAAAGAAAAAAAGAAAGAAAGAAATGCAGAAGGGTAGGAGGTAAAAGAAAGAAAGTTGGGAGGAAAGAAAGAAAGAAAAAGGGGAAGGAAAGAAAGAGAAAGGAACAGAAGAAAAGAGGGAGAAAAGGAAATAAGCGTAGATGACAATTAAAAAAGAAAGAAAATAAACAAAAAATAACAAAAGTCCTTCAATACAAATAGAAGAACTTTGTTCGGAACGAAATCAAAATGTATATATTTGAAAGAAAGGAGACACAGAAACAATGAAAATAAAAGAAGAAACATTAGGATTCCAAGGGAAATTATGAAATACAGCCACCCATATATGCAGCTTTTTACCTCATGAATTAAGCAGTGTTGGTGATTAAATCAAGTTACTTTGATGAAAATACAACTATGAATTTACGATTTAGAAAAATAAGATGGAAATGAACTAAGGGACCAATTTGTCATGAACTTCAATTGTAAATTGAACCCCCGATAAAAACCTATTTAAAAAAAAAAAAAAAAGAGTATTCTCATTAAAGGTCATGTTTGAAAAATTTCATGTTTGCTACTATGAATGGTTGGGGCTGGACGTAGTCCAGGAAGATGGATATAAATGTCAGATCACATAAATACCCTAAAACCCAGCAACAGTGATTAAACCGGTCAGTTGTGGGTAGCAGCGATTATGAAATGAGAAGATAAGTTGGAGAAATAAAGATACCACCCAGGAGGCAACAACAACAGTAACAAAGGGAGTCAATTTAGTATAAACTTACGTTACTAAATACCCCCACCCCCCAAAAAAGTATTTGGAAAGAGATTTCGAGAAAAAAAAAATGTTTTTTTTCTTGACATAATGAAGAGCAAAAACTGAAATTTTCCGTCTTCTAGCTCCATTGGTGCGGCCTGTACGTGTGATACATACATAGCCAGCCAAACCAACATGAAAACTGAAAGAAACTTGTGTCGATAGATATATTGACAGTTTGGGCTGATAGCTTCCAATATGTAAAAGGACAATAGAGTGAAAAATATGATGAAAAGAAAGGAACAAAAAAACAAAGAAAGAAGGAAGGAAGATGGAAGGAGAAAGGAGGTAGGGAATGCTATCAGCAAAGCTGGAAGAACGAAGAAATAGAAGAAAGAAAGAGAGAAAGAAAGAAAGAAAGAGAGAAAGAAAGAAAGAAGAATGATGAAATTGAAAAATATTTATATTTTAAAAAATGAAAATAACGGAAACAAAAAATCCAGCATCAGACAGAATTTTTTTTTCAAAAATAAAAAAAAAAGAAAGAAAAGCGAAGGAAAGCTTAAAAAAAGAAGCACGAGGACCTGGAACCAACGGCAACAACAACAACTAAAAGAAGAAGAAAAAGAAAGAGAGGAAAGCATCATGAGAAAAGAAGAGAAAAAAAAGGAAAGGTGGAAATTATGGTAAGTTTAAGAGAAATAAAGAAAGAGAGAAAGAAAGGAAGAAAGAATGAAAGACGGTAGGTATGAAACGAAATCAGCAAATTTGAAGGAAAGAACGACAGAAAGAAAGAGAGGAAGTAAGACGGTAGATATTGAATGCAATCAGCGAATCTGAAAGAACGAATGAAAAAAAGAAGGAAGGAAAAGGGTTGGTATAAAATGCAATCAGCAAATCTGGAAGGAAGACAGAAAGAAGGAAAGGAAGACGATAGTGATGAAATGCAATCAGCAAATCTGAAAGAAAAAAGAGAGATAGTTACGAAATGCAATCAGCAAATCTGAAAGAAAGAAAGAAAGGAAGAAGATGGTTATGAAATCCAATCAGCAAATCTGAAAGAAAGAAAGAAAAAAAGATAGTTATGAAATGCAATCAGCAAATCTGAAAGAAAGAAAGAAAGGAAGAAGATGGTTATGAAATCCAATCAGCAAATCTGAAAGAAAGAAAGAAAAAAGATAGTTATGAAATGTAATCAGCAAATCTGAAAGAAAGAAAGAAAGGAAGAAGATGGTTATGAAATCCAATCAGCAAATCTGAAAGAAAGAAAGAAAAAAGATAGTTATGAAATGCAATCAGCAAATCTGAAAGAAAGAAAGAAAGAAAAAAAGATTGTTATAAAATGCAATCAGCAAATCTGAATGAAAGAAATAGAATAGTTATGAAATGCAATCAGCAAATCTGAAAGAATGGACGAATGAACAAGCAAAGAATGCAAGAAAGAAGCATGAATGATGACTTAAATTAAGAACAAAATCGAAAAATATTTATATTTTGAAAAATGGAAGAATACTGAAACAAAACAAATTCACAAGAGAACGAAAAAAAAACGAAACAAAAAAACAAAAATTCAAAAGAAAGAAAAAGAAAAAGAAGGAGCCGAAAGAAAGAAACATGGGGGCCTGGGAACAACAACAACAACAACAACAACAACAACAAACCCAACAACAAAGAGAAAAAGAAGAAACAAGTAAAGAAAAAAGAAAAATTGTTCGTCGCTCTTTACAAAATAGAGCTAACGACAGGAGTAACGAATTAATCTCCCTTTGCTAAAAACCCCGACACAAGTCGCCCACCCTTTCCGAGGACCAAAGCCACGCGTTTCAACGCTGTTCGAAACCATTGCAGTCTTTCTTGTATTAGAAGCAATTAATAATCTTAAATTCTCGCCATAAATCACGAGTCGCCGGTAAGGGGGGGGCGATGATCACCCCTGACAAGCAATAGCCGACGGGTGATCGTATCGTGCCCGGGACCAGTTGGCCCGAAGTGAATTTGTTCGTTGAATTATTTCGTCGTGAACCGTTGACAAATTGTGGCACCTCTTACAGCTGAAGAATAACGGTCCATCTATTGGGGTTCGGTCGGTGGCCGGTGGGTGGGTGGGTTGGGCTGGTTGGTTGACTGGTTTGAGCTGAGCTGAGCTGCGATAGCCAGACGAGATGGGAGAAGTTTTTGTTGCCGACTGTTTATACATGCACACACACCGCGGAGAGGAACGCATGATAAAAGGGCAGGGTCTCTCCCTATACCCTAGCAAACACTTGAACACTTGAAAAGTCACTGGAATATGCACACGCGCGTACGTACATGCAGACACACACTCACACGCACAAACGTACACACACATACATTCACGTATACGCCAAATTATCCAGAGCTGCACACTGGGAAATGTGCAGTTGTCAGCTATTTCTTGTCTGGGAGCTATCATAAGTGGATACGTCGTACAGAAGTTGAGCTTAGTACAGCACAAGGCCCGAATATTGTGGGACTCGTGAGAATCGAACTCAGGCGGTGCATTATAAAAGGAGGACAATATTCCAGGAGGTTGCCACTACCCGGACATAGGGAAACTTGACAAGTCACTGGAATACAAAATAAACGCGCATGTGCTCTAAATTTGCTAGAAATGTGCAATTGTCAGCTATTTCTTTCCTGAAAGATGTCAAGAGAAGAGTACAGAAAAGGGCCAGAATATTACGGCACCCAGTGAGCATCAAGGTCAATACTAGTGGATAGACGGACTAGCGGATTGTGGTTTTCGTTGCCTATTTATACTTTTGCATGCACAAACATACATATACACACACACATGCACACACGTACACATGCACATACGTGCAGCCACACAAATGCACTTATGCAGTAAAATATTCATAGAGTTATACGCGCTCAAGAAATACGCAGTTGTCAATTATATTTGGCCTGAGCGGCATCAAGGGTAGATGTTTCGTACTAAACTTAATGTCAGTACAGCACAAAGACCAATTATTATGGCACCCATTTGGGATCAAATCCACTACTTCTGGATAGCCTGACGAGGTGAGAGGAGATGATTTTATTACCGACAGTTTATACACACACACACACACGCACACACACACACACACACACATCACAGTGAGGCACGTGTCAAAAAAGGCTGAAGCTCCCTATACCCAAGCAACTATATGAAAACTTGTCAAGTCAATGGAATACGTGGTTCTTTTGGGAAACAGAAGAGCCCATTGTTTCAAATAGTTGGTACAAGATGTTTTCATCAGCAGAATTATTAATTTTTTGTTGGGAAAATTCATTGTTACAGATAGAGAGATATAAAAAGGAACAAGTTTTTATATACGTATATTTACAACTGCAAAAAAAATTCAATTTCATGTATAACAACTTTATAAATGAACATATAAATGTACACGCGTACCTACATGTAAACGTATATGCAGAAATATAAGCATACTGATATGACCATATACACTGATATATACAAACGAAAATATGATAAAATGTTTGTTTACACACACATACACACACGCACACGCACACATACACATATTACAAAGTATTCAGAGAGCTCAGAACTTGATAGATATGTGCAGTTGTCAGCTATTTCTTACCTGACAGATATCAAGAGAAGAGTGCAGACAACATTAGGTCCAAATATTGAGACTCCCACTGAGGATCAAGCTCACTAGTTGTGGATAGCCGGGCGAGATGGGAGGAGAAGTTTTTGTTGCTTGCTCATTCACGCACACGCACGCAGATGCACACACGCGCACGCACACACGCATTGGAGCACACGTAAAAAGGGTTCGGGTTAGACCTTCAGGAAGGCTCTCCCTCGACCCGAACAAACTCCGGAAAACCTGACAAATCCTTGGAATACCTCCTCTCTCTTTTTCTCTAACACACACACACACACACACACCTACAAATACATCAAATATGCACTATACCTGGGTTTATTTAAAGAAAATTTCAGTCCTGAACAAATCTTTGTGGCAGGTGCTCCGACCCAGTGTTTGAGATTCTCTGAATCTTGCATTCATGAGTGTTTCAGAGATATGTCTAAAGTGAATGTTCTGTACAGAACTAAAGATTAGTATAGCACCAGGTCCAACTTACGAGTACTTAGAGAGCCAATGCTATACCCCAAATAAAAACTAAATCCATTCTTCCATATTTTCGACTATTGTCTTACTACATGAAAAATACCTTATAATTGAAAAATAATTCCTAGATCCGCTCAAAAATCCTGTCAGTTCTCCTTGAGTCATCTTTTAGAGATATTGTGTGGACAGACAGACAAACATGAGTGAATACATATATCTCATCCAACTCCATTAGTAGAGGTAAAATACTGAGGCAACCGTAAGGATCGAACCCACTACATTAGTTAATAGTTCAGTCGAACTAACCATCCAACCAGTCAATCGCCTTTGGTTTAAAAACAAAACTTACTAAATGCCATCATAAAACATTATCATACGTTGTAGGACTTTCATTATCTGCGTCGGAATCATCCATCTATTTTGAATATATCAAGAGCCGGTTGCGCAGCCCTGATGTAACTTGGCCACCAATCGGAGGGGGACATTACTGCTCGTACGTGAACATATGCTTTTCCATTTGGTTTCTCAGTCGGCAATGAGCAAGTGTTCCGTGTGATCGTCGCATTCGCAATCACTGAACGTATCATTACTTCACACCTTGTGGAGGACGTCTGGCAAGAGTCCTAGGTCGGTCAGCATTCCCCTACTGTCTAAATTTCACTTCTGATTTTTTTTTCAAAGAGATCTCAGACCGTGGACGAGATTATGGAGGATGTGACTCTGTATCTGATATCGATCTCTGCAAAAAGCACTATGCAGACTGTTTTTGGAGGGGATTCCAAGATAAGTGTATGAGTATCAAAAGGAATATTATGATCACCCTGGAATTCTTTAGCCTTGTGAGGCAGTCCATGAATCCCGAGAGAAACTTACCTTGAAGGAAAGTCAGCATAGCTGGTCCCTGGCCCATGTAAAGGAGGTGGCCCTGGCTGGGGGCTAGCATCTTCACTCCATTAAAAAATTACTTGCTACAGAAACCACTACAAAGTGGTTGCGACCTTATGCTCCAAAAGGTGTCTACCAGAATCTGGCCCAGGACCACAATCGAAGTAACACCCAGTTTGGAACGAATTCCTTAAACTATGAATGGTCAGCAAGTGTTCTTAGCAAAGAGGCATTGAATACCATTTTGTAAATCTTTGGCATGACACGGCGGTGGATTGAACCATGGCGAGCGCTCTACTATCAGGTGTCCTTAAAGAGATTTACTTTACTCAGTCTGGCACAGGGTCATGATAATTGGGAACCCAGCGAGGAACGACTTCTGCACACTATTGAATGCCTGCGGAACTAGCTTGTTATCCATCACTCTGAGGCAGAGTTTCCTGAAGTGGGTTTTGCAGAACCCCATGATTCTCAGAAAAAATACTGGGCTTCTGCGAGATTAAGTTACTTTTAGTAATAGTTGATGAAATTATCATTTTTTTTTATAGAAAAGATGGTATTGACTATTTTCGAAATGACAAGTTAGTACAAAAACTAAATATAGCTACAGACAGGACGCTTCACCAAATATGCAAATTCGACTAAATACTTACTTACCCCGTTTGCAATATGTGAATCAGACTTGAAGGCAACAAGCACCCGGAGTTATGTCACTCAATTCACCCTGCACTAGTTTACTCATAGAGAGAGAGAGATTCATGCCTCTTTAAAAGACATTCGTGCAAAGTGAACACAAACGTATCTGGTGAGTCACTCAATAGAAACCGTTAACACCATGTTGTGTAAGGCATGATGGATTAAAAACTTCGGGAAAGGGATGATCAATGAATACGTTACTTCTATAACCCTTTGTTCGGGCAGTTATAGCTAAAAAAAAAGTTTGAATTTTCAAAAAATAAACGTGCACAAAATAGTGATCAGTTTAGTATAAATTTACATTGCATATTGAACCTCCATTAAAAACCCATTTGGGGGATTTTAAAAAAAAACTGTTTTTTTTTTAAATTCAATCCCCGGGTACCATTGATGCGGCCTGATCACGTGATACACACATATGCAGCCAGCCAGCTGGACCGACTTGAAAACAGTGGAAACCTATGATTTCAGTTTTGGTTGACGGATTCTAACCGTCCATACCACAGTTGGAACTCAGTCCGTCGAATTCATTCTCTGCACCGTTACCGCTCGGCTACCCGATACCTCTGATACGTACATCCATCGCGGGAAATGTATCCCTTGCACATATTAGGAGCTGTCAAAAAAAACAGTTAACATAAGTTTCATCTAGGTTTTTAAGCTAATCTTGCTGGCTGGTCGACGAGCTATCATATGTATCATGCGTATAAGCCAAACTAATGGCTGGATATTTCGACATTCATTCCTTATTATACCCAGAAATTTTCAGTGTGCAACTAAGATCAAAATCGAGGACACAGAACTGGAGAAAGTAAATCACTATATCTACCTAGGACAACGAATCTCAATGAGACCCTCAAAAGAAGAAGCAATCAAGCGAAGAATCATCCTAGAATGGCAAGCCTTTGGCAGAGCAAGCTCAACATTCAAAAACAAGAAGATCCCATTAATCCTAAGAAGAATAGTATACAACCAATGCATTCTCCCAGTAGTCACTTATGGAGCTGAAACATTGAACCTAACCAAGAGACAAATCCGCAAAGAACTATGCAACGTGCACATGAAAGAATTGTGCTGGGCCTCACATGGAGAGACCACAAGACAGCACAGTACATCCGGGAAAAGACAGGAGTCAGGGACATCATAGAATCTATCAAAAAGCTCAAATGTCAGTGGGCTGGCCATTTTGCAAGAATGGCGGACAACCAATGGACATTGCGACTGACGACATGGATACCCCGAGATCACATGCGCAACCGAGGCCGGCAGAATATTAGATGGAGAGACGAGCTAGACAAATTCAGAAAATACTGGCTCTGCGACAGCCATGATAGAGAAGTGTGGCAAATCCTGAGAAAGGTCTCTATGCAACAACGGACGGTGAAAGACTGATGATGACGATACCCAGAAATAGGGAGGTCAAGTCATCATAGAAGTTGTTTATTTCTTCCTTGGTTGATTGCGAAGTGGGACCGTAGATTTGGATGACATTTACCTTGTACCTCTTTGAGAACTGTATGGTGACGCTGGCTATGTGGTCTGAGATAGCTTTAAGACCTACCACGTGGTTTTCGAGGTCCTTATTGATGAGGAAGCCTACTCCATTTTGTTTTACTTTCTCTCTTCCGTAATGTAGAGAAGATGTTTGCTTTTTCAGTTCTATTAGTTCTTTTCCTGGTCTTAACGCGTGAAAGAATCAAGCTCAACTGCACATGGAGATATCACAAGACAGCACAGTATATTCAGAATAAAACAAAAGTCCAAGGCATCATAGAATCAATGAGAAAACTTAAATGGCAATGGGCTGGTCATGTTGAAAGAATAGCAGATAACCAATGGACATTACGATTCACCACAAGGATCCCCAGAAATCACACGCAAAACCGAAGCCGGGGGAATACAAGATAGAGAGATGAACAAAACAAATTTAGAAAATACTGGTTCTGCGACGCCCATGATAGAGAAATGTGGCTGATCCTGGGAAGATTTATGTCCAACGACGGACGTTAAGAGAATGATGATGATGATGATGAGAAAACTTTTTTTTCCAATACCCACAATAGGCCTTTAGTAGAGAGTTCAATTTTCAATGTAAGATTCTACTAAATTGAATTGTTCGTGTCCGCTTGTTTCTTTTTCTAATTCAGGCTTTTTTTTTAAAAATGATCACTGCCTAACAAATGGCCAGAGAACTAAATTATCTATGATCATCCGTTTTTTCGAATTTTTCCAATTGATCACCTCCAAAACGACATGCTGCCAAAAGATGTTGGTCACAGGACGGTTTCAAGTGAGTCACTAACCAGACGCGTTAATAAGCGCTAAATTCTAAATTTACAAAAATCATTATAAACAAGTGATCCTGAAAATGGCTGAACGGCAAGCCGAAAGCACTCGAACACACAAGAATGGACATTTCTGATATCCAGTTCCCAGCCAACTCGGTGCAAAACAAGAAATCAAGAATAGCTTGTACATATGGTATGAGAAAACAGTTCATGTCTGTTACTTCAAACATATATATTTGATTAATGAATTTGTGTATGAATAGAGAGATAGGTGCATTACTACAAAGAAAAAAAGCGTATAAAAGAGGATTCATAAATAAAAGTTGATAATCATGTCGACAGTAGGATTATATATATATATATATATATATATATATATATATATATATATATATACATATATATATATATATATATACACACACATATATATGAATTAATTTCATATAAGTCTGTATACATACGAGTCAATTATACATGCATATATATGAATATACGTATATATGTATACAATAATATCTCTTAATTATGTGTACATATATGAATTTACTCCTTAGGTGTGTATCTCTTACTCACTCTCTCACTCTCTCAATATAAATACAGATTTTATATATATATATATATATATATATATATATATATATATATATATATATATGTATATATATATATATATATATATATATATATATATATATATATATGACTTTCATATACCTCATATATACGTGGAATTTAATTTCCACTGCGTCGATACAGACACAAACATATACACACACATATATGTACTTGTGTGCGTGTTTACATTTGTATACGAGTTGATTTAGATACATCTATGCTGAAAGGTTTCAAGTTACCCTCCTCTCTCTTTCTCTCTCTCTCTCTCTCTCTCTCTCTATATATATATATATATATATATATATATATATATATATATATACGTAAAGGTGTTAAAGCCGTCTTACGAAAAGAAGCGAACATACTATCAATCTGTATATAATTGTTAATATCATATAAGTTTATAAGTTTATATAATTGTGAAGTTATATTTACTTATTTCGTTTATATATATATATATATATATATATATATATATATATGTGTGTGTGTGTGTGTGTGTGTGTGTGTATAAGATCTATATGACATTGATATATATATATATATGTAGGTACCTTTATGTGCGAACCTATGTATGTTTTTTGTTCCCAACGTCTTTCTCTCTCTTTCTCAATCTCTCTCTCAATCTCTCTCTCTCTCCCCCTCTCTCTCTCTCTCTCTCTTGATATTTGTATATATCAGTATATATCTCTGTCTCTGTCTGCCTGTCTGTCTGTCTCTGTCTCTGTCTCTCTTCTATATGTATATATATACAATTATTAATATCATATAAGTTTAATAAATGCGAAGTTATATATATTCATGTTTGTTTATACATACTAGATATATCTAGAATTGATTCCCCTTCATATGTGCTTGTATATGTGGACTTATGTGCCTGTTTGTTTGCTAAGACTTATCTGCACATGCTTTTCTTAATGGTGCATGACGTTGCTTTGAACTTTCCCGCCAAAGATATTTCCGTTTGTCTTCCGCTATCTCCCGATTAAGAGTGAAGATAAACCGAACGCCCATTCGGGTGATTGATTATTCCGCACTAGTACGAACAGACACGGCTTACAACATTCATCCCTTCATTCTTTTTTTTTTTCCCCGATGTCTCCCAAAGTTTTTTTTTTTAATGTTTATTTATGTTATTTGTTGTTTTCCCTCACGGTTTTTACAGCTAAAAAGCAAGAGATAAATAAAGAGCTAGACACATTCCATTTCTTTTTCTGCGACAATCTCCGTCCGTCAGGCGAAAACCAAATGTTGGAAACTATCAACCAGAACTGTCAACATCGGTTTCTTCAGTTTTTATGTTGGTGTAGCTGTTTGTCTGGCTGGCTGGCTATGTACGTATCAAGCTATACCAGTGGATTTAGAAAGCTGAAATTCAATCCTTGTTACGTCTAGAAATAAGGGTTCCTTTGTATTTTGAAGATCTCATCATCATAGATTTTTAGTTGGGAGTTCTCTTTGCAATGTAAGTTAAAGCTAAATTAATCATTATTTTATGTCCGGCAGTATTCACGCTTGCTTTTGAAAATTCAGATTTATTTTACATAATTGCCCGACAAGATGCGAGAGAAGTAACTAATTCATTGATCAACCCCTTTTTCAATTTTAGGGTGTCTGTCTGTTTGGCTATGTACGTATGTATAACACGTACAGGCCGAACCAATGGAGCTAAAGGGTTGGAAATTCAAACATTTACTCATTGTGTCTAGAGAAAGGGTTTTGTCACTTGAAAATCCCCTCTAAATAAGTTTTTTTGTGGGGGAGCTCAATTTGCAATATAATATTATGCTAAATTGATCACTCGCTTGTGTCCAGCAGCATTCACGCTTGTTCTTTTTCTGTTGTTGTTTTTTTCTTTTTTGAAAATTCAGACCTTTTAGCGTTCATTGCCGAACAAAATGCTAAGGATGTTATTTACTTATTGATCAACCCCTTTCTCATTTTTTTAATTGATCATCCCCAAAATGTTGGACACGTGACAGTTTCTATTGAATGACAAACTTTTATTTATCTAATGCATGGCTTCCATTTCAAATATACGAACACACACGTGTACACACACATACACACACACACACACACACACACACACACATACATATACTACTGTGAGATTGTGAAACTAAGAATTTTGTAAAAAGCCTAAGCTTTTCAGTAATTTTTTGAAATCCTTAATTTCACAATCGGTGAATTAATGGTTAACAAGCTTGCAATGCTGACCATTACTAATGTAATAAGTTCGAATCGCACTGGGTGCCACATCGCTGAGGCTTTGGGTAAACTCAATAAATATCAAGTATATTCTTCTTCAGTATTTACATTGCATGCAGAGCATAGTTTGACACAAGGTCAATGTACATTACTTATATCTATTTTCTTATATGACTGTAGTTTTACACCACAAATGCATATTTACGAAATATAATAATACATATATGTTTATATATATATATATATATATATATATATATGTGTGTGTGTGTGTGTGTGTGTGTGTACCAGAGTTCAGAAAGAGAAAACACCTGCCACGTGTTTGCATTGTAGGTTTATGCTAAATGAGAAATGATTTAAAAAAAATCATAACTTCAATTACATTACTTTTTTATTAAAATTTTGTGATCAAAATTATATCAAAACAAAGTATTGTTGATATTAAAAATGTGTGTATGCAGGTGCGTGTTAAACTTTGCAATATATTTCTATGTCTACACTTGTTTGCATGTATGTATAGACTGAATTAATTGTTCGTTTATGAATATATGAATATAAAAATAGATATTTATGTATATATATATATATATATATATATATATATATATATATATATATATATATATATATACATATATATTCTTTCTATCTCTTTTTGTGAAAGTAGCTTAAAATATACTCATAGGTGCATACACACAAGTAGACACATACACATACGCACACATATGTAATCATGTGTGTATGTATATATACGTTAGATTTTACCGTTTATTTGTATACATACACTTCCATGTACGTGTTTGTTTGCAAACACACACGCACACACACACACACAAAACAAGGTATATATATATATATATATATATATATATATATATGTATATATATATATATATATATATATATATATATATATGTGCATAGATAGATAGAGATAGATAGATAGATAGATAGATAGATACATCCATCGATATATACATATACATACATATATATATGCAAGAGTGGATCAATATGTCTGCAACCAGACACAGCAGCTTAATTTTGGTATGAATTTTTTTACATTGTAAATCATTCGGTCTTTGTGAAGGGTTTGTTATTGACAGATGAATATTTGTTGTGTAAAATAAATGCTTTTTTTTTCACACAAAGAAAGAGAGTGAGGGCAAGAGTGAGAGAGAGAGAGGGGGGATAGACAGACAAAGAGAGGGAGAAAACAGTATGTTGATATTAGTATGTATGATTAATTTATTGCATTTTTTTTTAATTCATAATACCCGTCAAAATGGCGGTGTTATTTATATACGGATCAGCACTAAGGAGCCAAAGATTATTAATTAGTTAATTTATTCTTAATAGATTAATAATAAAGTATCCTAATTTAAATTTTTCAGAGTTGCAATTCAAGCTGATTCAATGTGTCATCAGCAAAGTCTTGAGCGTTCTTGTGATGTAATATTCATTGTTATAACAGAACAATCTCTCATTACAACCCCTATACTTGTTTTTGTTTTTTATTAGCTCTGCTAATATATTTCACATGGACCAATCCACTATTACTTTACGTTATTACAGAGCTTGGACAAAACAGAAATACAAACATACAATTTTATTATTAAACATACTAAATTTCAGATACATATTTCTTATATATATGGTAATACATACTACAATTATATATATATATATATATATATATATATACACACACACACACTGAAGACATACACACACATGGCTCTCCATTTTATACCTAACAAATTATAAACAATTTAAATAACTTTTTTCTCTTCAGTTTTAGTATAAATTGCATAAAATTGAAAAAATTTTTTTAAAAACAACCAATTTTCCTTGCTTTTTTTTCTGGCAAAACAGATACATTTTACTTGATAATCATTACAAAACTAGGGAATAATGTAATTACTGAAATCTTTGGATATTTCACAAAATCTATAATATATATATATATATATATATATATATATATATATATATATATATATATATATACGTACACACACACATATGTACACATATGTACACACACACACACATATTTCTGTGTGTGTGTATGTGTGCGTTACAGTGCAATAAAATTATGAAATTAGTTATTTCGTGAAATCCCAGAACATTTCAATGATTTTAGGGAAACTCTACTTCCACAATCTATGTAGCAATGGTTAGTGAGCTTGTGATGTTGGCCATTACTACTGTAATGAGTTCAATCCTCACTGGTTACTCCACTACAGTCGCCTTGGGCTTAACTAAGCTAATCTTAGAATGAACAGCTTGGTTTGATATGATTCGTTGTTAAACTCGACACGAGCTGACGTTTTTTTAAATTAGCTTCGCAAATATAAATAATTGATAAATTTCCCAACTGTGTCAGTTAAGTTGCAGGTATCATTTTGTGTCGTTGATCCTCCATTTTTTTTTTGGACTGTGGGGAGGTGCTGACTTGGGAAATGGATCAATTTTTGGCGTTCTCTCCTAACCAGAGGGAAAAGTGTATCAATACCTTTTCCAGAGCAATTCAAAACGTAAAGTAAGCAAATCGGAAAAAAACCCCAAAAAAACGGCAAGCATATTAACAAAAATCCATAGCGGCCAGATTCGATAATACGCCATGCAAATTAAACTCTTAGAGAATCAAATTAAAAAATAAGGCAACATTTGGTGTTCTTGAGGACCCCTCCAACATTTAGTGAGATTTGATTAAAAAAAAAGAAAAGACGAAAAATTTCCAATAAACAGACATGGCCTATCACTTAACTGTTGGAAAACAACCCCAAAGGCAAAATTGTCAAAAATGCAATGTATATATATTTATATATATATATATATGTATATATACATATATATATATATATATATATATATATATATATATATATAAAGAGAGAGAGAGAGAGAGAGAGATTCATATGTATATATATATATATATATGTATGTATGTATGTATGTATATGTATATATATATGTATATATATATTTATATATATATATATGTATATATATATATATATGTATATATGTATATATGTATATATATGTATATATATATATATATATATATATATATATATATATATATATATATATATATATATACACACACATATGTGTATGTACGGAAATATACCAAAATGTTCTTGTTAATGTATAATGTCAGTAGAAATATAGTAGGTGAACTATTATTTGTAAAGCTTTGGGGGCCCTGGGGTCGTTTTCGAATCACCTCACTCAGCTACGCCCCTGATAAGAGTGCTCTAATCTTCCTGATTCTCGTCTCTCCTACTCGAACTTCATGGCCCTTTTCCCTTCATTTTTATACATCAATCCGATTTCACGGTTAAACAATATTCAAACCTATTATTTCTAGGTTAAACTCATCACTCACGATGGCCACTCCCTATAAATAGGGTCCTCCACGACATCGCTGAAGCATTACACCCTTTAACCCAAAATTGGGCACCCATTTTTCAACTTCGGTGCCCTTGAATAAACTTCAAAACAATATTTATTAACCTTTGCTTTGACGGGAAAGGCATCAGCTTTACTCCCTTTAGCGCCCCGACGACTAAGGACAAAAATATCGCTTGATTTGAAATTCCAATCGTAGAATAATGTTTTTTGTGGAATACATTTGAAGAGATGTTTGTGTTCTTCCCAAATTGTTTCGTAAGTATATATTCTTTACATATAGTGTTGGAGTGGGAACATAATACTTTTTATAGCAGTGGTTTCGTACCTTTTCATACTCAGCACCCACTTTTGAGACTTTTATGGAGGTAAAATTTCCGTACCGATACTAATGATATTAATCCAGTTAGCCATCCAACGACCATTCAAAAAGCGAATTGTGGCTAGATCTTTCAAATAAATATTTTTAAATGGCTAAAACTGTGTTGTTTTCATATCCAGGTAACTAGTCAACTGTATACCAGTAATGGGTTTACCGCCCACCTGAAAGCTCAAATGGCCCGCTGGTGGGTGGTATCGCCCAGATTGGCTACCACTCATCTGAATAGAGTCAAACAGCGAAAAGTTTATTCCCTTTATTCGGCGAGGAACCCTGTTGTTATTACGGTGCAAAAATACACTCAACTTGAGCCTCCGACTTCAATAAGAGTTTGACAATATTTAAAGCAATAGTCGGCAATCTTTTAATGCCAAACATCCATGTTTGAGACTTTTGGTAGGTAAAATTTTCGTACCGTCCACTAATATCTTAAATCCAAATAGCCACTTAACGGCCATTTCAAACGACTAAAATTGGCTATATCTAAAAAAAAAAATACTCGTTTAATTGATTTATATATGAATTTACAGTACACTATATCCCCAAATGTTTTGAAAGAAATCCGATGACATTTTGTGGTAGGGTGGATCATGGGCCAAAAGAATTGATTGAATGTTGGGGCGGATCCAGGAATCATTTTTGAGAGATTTTCTCATACGTTGAGATAATAGTCTGTGGAAAATCAAAACTTACAGTTACCTTCCCGCTTCATAGTCTAAACGCGACTGATTTTCATTCAGTTAGAGTATGGCCCTGGTTCTGAGGAAGGGGTGCATAGCCAACCAAGGTTCAATTTGAATAGGGGGGGGGGCAATTTTGAATTTGTGGGTAAGTAGTGTTCCGCGTCTCTAAACTGATGGGTGTTTGGCTTAACTAATTAATTCCTTATTATGCAAGACTTCCTAATCACACAAAACTATTAATTACTAATTACTATAGATTCCATCGGAACTATTGATTAACCCATTGACTCTATGAGGTATAAAATCGATGAAGCAATTGCGTTGTTTTAAAATTTCACACAAAAAAAAATTGTAAAAAAATTCACTCAAAGTTCATTTATAATAACATGATAATTTCCGAGAAGAAAGCCGAGGCCTGTCGATGTGGACTCAAACGTACAATATGTGAGATATTCAATTAATTCGATGTCTTCCCGAATTTTGACTGAGCTATTTCTGAAAGTGTTCAGCAATGGGGCGTCTACGATATACAGGAAGATTATTCAAATCATTTACAACCTGCTGCGTAAAGAAATTAGCTCTTAAAGTTTAATTCAGTATCAGCGTTTTTCTTTTCACAAAGAATTTGTCACATTATATATATAATTAAATTATCTTTTCATAGTGAGATATCAGGTTGATTTTTGAGCTAAGTTGAACGTTGAGCAAAAGAGATTACGAACTTATGGCGTATGGCATCGGCAGAGGTTCACGTTCTCTAAGTACATTCTAGTCCATTCCGTCTTTTATTCCAGGTCTCTTCTTTCCCTATCTCCTTCTTCTTTTCCTTCTTCCTTAAACTTTGATTCCCCTTTACTCATCAGATCACCCATACCTTCTTCTAACCCATCAGACTAATAAACTATCCCTACTGACTGGGCGTTGGGCCCCATTTTCTCATGCACCAAGAAACGATCTGAACCTGAAACCTTATGTAAACTATACCCCCTTCCTTTTACATCCACGGGGCTCGCTTTCAAGTGATTGATATGTCTTTGGGTCAGTCAGTAAAGGTTGGACAATACAAGAAGGAGGAGTCTAGAAAAAGGATGAATAAAGCCATAAACGCTGACCAGAAGAAGTATTGCCCAGAAACGCTCAATGAGAACCGTTCCAGTTGACTCTCTTGGAAACTGTTGGATGCCTTTCTCCGGATACCATTATTTGGTCTTTTAGAAATCAATGGAGACTTTCTTTGAGTAAGTATTGCCCTTATGCTGGCTGCAATTCCAGTCATCCCTGCTTACACTCCACGTATCACATCACTGACTGAGCCCTTTTGCGATTTGTGAAATAGACCTGTGGTATTCAAACTGTGTTCCTCGGAACCCCAGGAGCTTCCAAAAAACAATGTAACATTTTCGCCATATTCTAATAATAATAATTTCTTTTTGAATGAAATATTCCTTTACGGCTTTTACATTTCAGTTAACACATTTGGATAATTCCATAAACAAGGACAAAATCAAATATATACCTACATCAATCAATCAATCTCTCTCTCTCTCTCTCACTCTTTCTCTCTCTCTCTCACTCTTTCTCTCTCTCTCTCTCTCTCTCTCTCTCTCTCTCTCTATATATATATATATATATATATATATATATATATATACATGGTACGGATCAGGTTAGCAATATAGCATAATATAAAGTAATGTCTGATGTGTGATGGATTTGTTTCATAGAGTGCTCGATACATTCAACTTTGTACTTCGAAAGTCAAGTTACTATATATATATATAGAGAGAGAGAGAGAGAGAGAAAAGGAGGGGGAGAGAGAGAGAGAGAGAGAGAGAGAGAGAAATGGACATTTTGGTCCGGCAGAATGAATTATAAATAGCGTAATAATAATCGAATGAACAATTGAAGAAAAATTTCCTGCAGTAGCCCCATTTTCTTTAATTGTTTATTCTATTTACGTCGTTTGAATTGAATGATATATTAACCGTGTAACGACGGGAAATCATTTCAAATAAGTTTCAATATAATATAACGCAGTCTATAATTCGTATGCATATATACGTATATAACTATCTATCCATCTCTATCTATAACAATATAACTATGTATCTATATCTCTCTCTCTCCATCTATCTCTCTATCTCTCCCTCTCTCTCTCTCTCTCTCTCTCTCTCTCTCTATATATATATATATATATATAATGAAGTAAAGGATTCGCTACATAGATACGTTGATGTTCCTGCCCAGTGGGTTTCTTCAGGCGAATGATTTGGTTTATTTTGGATCCTTATTAAGGATGTTTTAGGGGGCGAGGTTTATTTTTCAGGGGCATGGGATCTTCCTCACATTCTGTTTATGTTTCTTTTTTTCCTCTTTCTTGTTTTGTTTAGTGGTCGGTCATTGCTTGTTATATTTTTTCTGTTTTATTTAGTGGAGACACTATGCTTATTCATAGTCATAAATTATCATATTCCTAATTTGTATTGAATATATATATATATATATATATATATATATATATATATATATATGCGAGAATGACCGAAGAGATCGGTGTTACATCTCAATTCTTTCGTCATTATTTTGTGGATGTAGTCCGATGCGATTCGACGGAGTCCAGTCATCTTGTTCAGAGAAAAATATTTGCAGCAGTTCACAGGAAAAAATATGTGTTTCTCTGAAAAAGATGGCTGGCCCCTGCCGAAATGCATCGAACTATGCCCACGGGATAATAAAAAACTTTGAGGTATAACATCTTGTGTTTTTCTCTCCACCTTCTAATTGTCATTTTCATCTACATTCTGTCAGATCACTTCATATCCACACTACAAACATATATATATATATATATATATATATATATATATATATATATATATATATATATATATATATATATATATATAAGTATTGTAATTTTACTTATTTATCTATGGCAATACATAAATGAATTAGGGTTTTGTTGTATTTGATGAAAATTCCCAAGTTATTAGTCAGCTTTAACTTTTCCCAATTGACATTTATACTATCTTCATGGCCTCAAGACATGGTCACAAATTTATTTACCTAAAAACTTTGTCTTAAAATCCCAACACTCACAAATAGACTGTCGGATTAAGTATCCATCTCTTGATAATAATAATAATAATAATAATAATAATAATAATAATAATAATAATAATAATAATAATAATAATACATATATATATATATATATAGAGAGAGAGAGAGAGAGAGAGATAGAGAGAGAGAGAGGGAGTATCTACCAACACTGAAGATGTCAGCAGACTTTTCCAGCTGAAGATGATGCTTTTTCGCTTCGAAACATGTTCAGAATGTAAATAAACTACTGCAAATACACAACGCTTGATTAAAAGTAACTGAAATAAACTCTATCTATTTAACTTAGTTGATTTCTCTTTGCACACAAACATTTTATTAACAGGATCGTAATTAGTAAAAATGTTCCAAAGTTGGTATGTTTTTAGTTTCTTGACCTCTTGATCATCGTTGGTCATTATCAAGAAAATGTAATTAATGTAACTCAAAGTCTAATATATATATATATATATATATATATATATATATATATATATATGTATGTATGTATAAGAGAGAGAAGATGTTTTTGAAGGGCCTCCCTATAAAATTCGATCATTGAAAAAGCTTCCCCGATTAATTGATCACCCAATTGATCATTAATTTTTTTTTGTCTTGAAACAACTTTTTTGTTTTCTTTTTTAATTCACACCTTAAATAGATTTAGTGGGGATTCAATTTGCAATATATGTTTATACCAAATTGATCCCTTAGTTTTTATCCAGCAGCATTTACGTTTAAGAATGTTTTTTTTGTGATCGCTACCTAACAAAAGAAGTAACTTATCCATCGATCACTCCTCTTTCTAATTGATCACCCCCAACACATCACGCTGTAAATGAAGTAAATGATGATGACAAGAGAATCAAATATATACTAAATATATTTTTGAACATAAGTTTATTGGTATAGATTAGATGTATTGAAATATAAAAACTTTTTTCATCAAAAATATAATCTTATTTGTAAAAATGAATGAATCAGAATATTACTTATTTCATTAAAAAAAATGTCTATTTTTCCCTACCCAGAAACTAAAGTTATAACTTTTTTATGGCCTTTTTCCTTGAATACAATAGCATACATCAATTGTTTCTTTCGGGCTACTTGAAGTATATACTTCATCATCGTCGGTCAAAATATCTTGGAAATTGAATATTAATTTTTTTTAAGAGGCTTTCTTTCCACAGCCAAAAATATAATTTTACAAAAGTATCTGAAAGTAGTTGAATAATTAATCAATGAATAAGTTACTTATCTTGCCTTTTGATGGACAGTGATCACTAAATATTCTTAATTTACAAAAATTAAAAATAAAACATCTAAAACAAGCAGGCTCAAAAGAGGGACCAATTTAGCAGAATCTTGCATTGGAAACTGAACCCTTACTAAAAACCCTCTTTAGGGGGAATTCAAAGAAAAAAAAATGATTTTTTTTTAATGATAATTTTCAGATCTCTTGCTTCATCAGCGCAGCCTGTACGCGTTATGTATAGATTGACAGTCAGCCAGCTGGACCAACTTAATAACTGCAGAAACCTATGTATACAGTCTCGGTTGACAGCTTCTAATAATTCAAATTAATGATTGGGCCGATATGATGAGAATAATTTTCCATATCCGTCTCTATCTCAGTGAGCAGCATTCTCTAATTGCTTCATCTTTCAACGCCCCTCCACCGCCCCTTTGTCCCACAGGGCCCCCTTTTAGTCTTTCAGTGCCCTCGAAGGACCGGTAGCATCACCTTTAGGAATTACTAGCGTACATTTTTTTTTTTACCCATTATTTTTTCCTCTAATTCTTCCGGTCACCACAATAACATGTCTTTTTTTTCCAGGGTTCTGGTTAAAATCACACCAAAACCAAATCATTATTTTCATTTACTGTCGAACAAAGGTGTGGACGGTGAAGCCAAGTATATGAATAAGTTAATAAGAGGCTCTCGCAGTGCAGATCTATCAAACAAGCATTAGAGGGCGCTCCCTTGTCTTTCATCACACACATACATCCGGTTTCACAAATCCAAGCGGAGATGAATGAAAGGAATCAGTACTCGTGTATGAGTCGAGTTTTGAAAAGCAATTGCTGATGTTCATTCACTCAGTTATTGTTGCTCGCAGCCGGGCCGGCCAGAGAATTCAGGGGAGGGGTGCCTTTAGCATAGCGTAAAGATCGGTCGCCCCATAGGATTAATGGGATCACCACGGATGGCTTTCTACGAGATCCTAAGCTGCCTACCGCACCTGATATATATATATATATATATATATATATATATATATATATATATATATATATATATATGTATGACCCTGACGAATGGGATTCCATACATTTTCACTCCTGAATCTTTCTCATTTCCTATTGTTCACGTTATATATACATATATGTATATACACACACACACACACACATATATATATATATATATATATATGTATGTATATATATATATATATATATATATATATATATACATATATATATATATATATATATATATATATATATATATATATATATATATATATGACCCTGACGAATGGGATTCCATACATTTTCACTCCTGAATCTTTCTCACTTCCTATTGTTCACGTTATATATACATATATGTATATATACACACACACACACACACACACATATATATATATATATGTGTATGTATATATATATATATATATATATATATATATATATATATATATATATACATATATATTTATGTATATATATATATATATATATATATATATTTGTATGTATATATATATGTATATATATATATATATATATATTGTTTTTCTTACTTTATGTGATTAAAAATATTCTGATTTGCTATTTGCCTTATTGAAAATCAATAGATCACTGACTTGGTGACAAAACAAAGTTAAAAGGAATAATCGACATTTTAAAATGCTTTTTAGAAATAATCAATTAAAGAATAACACTTATTGCCCAAGAACAAACACAGTTTTTTTTAGAATTGCACAGTGTAATCTAATTCTAATTCCCCTTCAAACTTCCCTTCCGTGACCATGTGATATTCATATGTAATTGTTTATCTCACTGTATATGAATAAAAATGTCAAAATTCGCCCGTTGTCTGTCTAACAGAATATAAGTTGGTTTCGACTAATAACAGTCCTGGTCACTAGAGTAAAGTTTGAAATGAATGGTTGACGTTTTCTATACTTTCCATACATAATCAGAAAAAAAAGCTCTCAAATCACCCGTTAACAAGAGTTCTACAGTGATCTGAGAAAGCGAACTCAATGTCTCTCACACACTCTCGTGTACTTGTAAAAGCCTGCGCTCATCTGTCTTATGCAATGTCGATTGGAAAGTGCAGGATGCCTGAACGGGTAACGACATAAAGAATGAACTCGGCGAGACGAGTTCAAACTCCGGTTGGAGCAGTTTACGTTCACTTCGCACTAATGCCCTTCGGAAAGACATGAATGTATATATCCCCTCAGTTATGGCGAAAATAGCACGGGTTAAAGTGAGTGACTCCACTTCAAGCTTTTCGACTCCAGGTCTGTTTCCTATATGGAATTAGCCGAGCAAGTAACAAGGATCGCTGAAGCCGTAGACAGTGTAAGGGCACTACTTACTAAATTTTTATCGACCTGGATCCTGTTGTCTGTCAGTAGATTGCTCTAGGACCGGATTTTGTTAGTCTGTAGCGTATCTGATAAAAGGGTCGTAAATTAAGGAAATACAGATAAATATCAAAAGATGTATGTACATGTTTTACATACCATGTATTTACTATTTCTAGTTGCTATACAGCCAGATAATAGGGAAAATATGTCCAACATTCCAGCTATAGTCTTACTTCACTTTGATTTTTGTGTTGCAGCTATGAGTTCCGTTTCAGATACCTTTGAATCTATGTGTCGTGCATGACTCACATAAATACCCAACAACCATAAGTTACTGTGTTAAAATTATAACTCCAACCTAGGGGGATAATTGTTTAAAATCGCCGATCTTAAATATCCAATCGTTCGTTAAAGTTTAGGACAGTATAATACTATGATAATCAAGAGCACATTCTTATATGTTCAATTGCTTGGGGATCAGAATAAGCTGGGGGCTGTGGGTAATCCGTCACATTTTATTCAGCAGGGATCAGAATAAGCGGAGAAAGGTTGGAAAATCTACCACACTCTTTAATAAGCACGTAGAGGATAATCCAGGTTGGAAGTAGACAAGTGCGGCCGCTGACACAATATAGTTGGCCTTCAACAAAACAAAGTCGTTCTAGAAAGATTCTGGGTACGGAGGGGTGAGCACATGGGAATTAAAAACGTACAGTGTTGACAGGAGCAAGGAAATTATTTTGTATCCAAAGAAAAAATTGAACTGGAAAGTCTTTTCATGGTACAGCATCTTGAAATCGCTGAAATTGGTAGATACAACTAAACTTGGTTAACAAGTTCTCCCCCTTGCATTGTTTGATAGTAGTCTTTTGATGGGAAATTTTTGACAAATCTTTTTTTTCCCCAACTATTAAGATTAACTCTCGAAATTAAAATAAATTAAATTAAAAGCGGGGAATCGAAGTTTATTCCAGATTTAATAAGCAACTGGACTCCTAAGAATAAGAACTAAACTAAAATTGGAATTTATAGCTGGGGTTCTTGAAAATGCGGGGGCCCGTAACGTACACTACTTTCACTACTTAGTTAATCCGGCACTGGACCCCTCTTATCTCTCAACGAAGTTCGATGACCCCACGACACCAGCAATACCTGGATAACAGAATTTGTCAAATGGAAAGATATTGAAACTTAACCACAAAGAAATGTGTTGACAGGCGTGAAAAATTGAAATTGATGAGCACTGACGGAAATATGTCAGAATAGGGTCAGTAGTCAGACATAAATACGGATGTATTATTTCATGAACTGTATTAGAGCAGATAGAATTATTTTTTTAAAGAGGAACCTATTTTGCACCTGCGGCAAAAAGTCATATATACCTATATATACGTGTCGGGTATTTTCTATCCCAAATCTCAAGTATATATATGTATGTATATATATATATATATATATATATATATATATATATATATATATATATATATATATATATATATATATATATTGACTTTGAATCACGTTATGTGATATATATACATATATATATATATACATATATATACATATACATATATACATATACTGACTTTGAATCACATTATATAATATATATATATGTATATGTACTGATTTTGAATCACATTATATAATATATATATATGTGTGTGCACATATATATATATATATATATATATATATATATATTGACTTTGAATCACATTATGATATATATATATTGACTTTGAATCACATTATATATATATATTTATTCATTGTCTTTGAATGACATAATGATATATATATACATATATATGATAATATATGATTATATGATAATGTATATATATATATATATATATATATATATATATATATGTGTGTGTGTATTGACTTTGAATCACAATAATTGCATTTTCTTGATAAGACCGATGATGATCGAAAGATCTAGCTCAAAAACTACCAAATTATTTTTTCACAAATTTCCTATTGATTAAATGTTTTGATGCAAAAAAAAATCAACCAAGTTGAATAGACATAATTCGTCGGTTACTTTTAATAAAGTATGATTGTGTCTATATACGAGTTGTAACGTAAAAAGTTGAGGCAGAGCCGGCAAGTGTTGCGTATGTGCAGTAATTTATTTACATACTCATTCCGAACATGTTTCGAAGCAAAAAAGCATCATCTTCAGCAGAAAGGTCTGCTGACATCTTCAGCGTTGGTAGAGCAGTATATGGTTATGTAGAATCGATAAAATGAGACATATCATTTCAACTCTCTCTCTCAATATACATAAATATATATATATATATATATATATATATATATATATATATATATATATAGATAGATAGATAGATAGATAGATAGATAGATGGATAGATATTATCAAAAAATGGATATATAATCCGGCAATATATTTGTTGGAGTTGGGATTTTAAGACTAAGTTTTCAGTTTGATAAATCTGAAATGAAGTCTTGGTGGGTAATATTAGTGTCAATTGGGAAAAGTTAAACCAGGCCAATAAATTGAGAATTTTCATCAAATCAAAAAAAAACAAACCAATTCATATATATATATATATATATATATATATATATATATATATATGTATATTTATATATATATATATATGTGTGTGTGTGTGTGTGTGTGTGTGTGTGTGTATATGCGTTGGCGTGTGCGTGTGTGTTTTGCTACAAATAAATGTCATGTTACAACACTTACCGCAAAGAAATGTGTTGACAGGTGTAAAAAATCGAAATTGATGAACACTGACGCTAACACGGAGACGCGAGATTGAATGGGGTCAAAGGTAAGCCATGAATCAGAAACGGTCGGATACATTAGTCTATCAAGTAGGTTAACGCCAATTGGATTATCTATAAATGAGGAACTGATTTTTAGCAGATTAAGATGTAAATTATCTGAGCGTGCATATTTGTTTCTTCAACTTTTTTTTATCGTTCGTGACCCCTTTTGACGAGGCAAATTTTTTTTGCGACCCCAACTCGTTGCTGCTGTCACAATTCAACAGTAACCTCATCATCATCATCATCATCATCAGTCTTTTAGCGTCCGTCGTTGCACGTAGACCTTCCCCAGGATTCGCCACACTTCTCTATCATAGGCATCGCGGAGCCAGTATTTTCTGAACTTGTCTAGCTCGTCTCTCCATCTTATATTCTGCCAGCCTTGGTTGCGCATGTGATCTTGGGGGATCCATGTTGTGAGTCGTGATGTCCATCGGTTGTCCGCCATTCTTGCTACATGGCCAGCCCACAACCATTTGAGATTTCTAATGGATTCTATGATGTCCCTGACTCTTGTCTTTTCTCGGATGTACTGTAATGTCTTATGGTCTCTCCATGTGAGGCCCAGCATTATTCTTTCATGTGCACGTTGCATGCTTCTCAATTTGCGGATCTGTCTCTTGGTGGGGTTCCATGATCCAGCTGCATAAGTGACTATTGGGAGGATGCATTGGTTATACACCTTTCTCTTTAGGATTGATGGGATCTTCTTATTTTTGAAGGTTGAACTTGCTCTGCCAAAGGCTTGTCATCCTAGTGTGATTCTTCGCTTGTCAACAGTAACCTAAAAGACAAAAGGAATTTTTACTCTGATTTTACACGATTTCTGACCTTTTCTTCAGGATCAAGGTGTAGTATCTGTTCCACAGGAGAGCCCGAGGCGCAGTAACTGACACTTGCCCGTCGAATGGGCCGGAGATTGGGATGTGGGTGGTGTCAAGACCGAGTGCGCCGGTGCAGTGCGTCAGCCAATGAGGTTTTACTGAGGCTGCCACTGCTCAGCGCATTGGAGATCTTTGGACTCGTCCTTGGGCTCTCCTATTATTACTCAGCCCGGCTCTAGGGGTCAGTTTCCCCGGAGCAGCACTGCTCCATTGCACTCAGAGGACGCTTTCGTTGCTTTGGTTGGCTGCGTTGGCTGGAGCCATTTTTCTATTCTTCCCACGTTAAGCTCGTGTCATATTTTGCTGCAGTGGGACAGCGAATAAACACCCCATCCAGTATCACCAGGTAGGATCGAAACCTTAGCTTTAGATCCAGAGGCTGGTATCCTCCCTCAACTCAACGGAACTGGATGGACAGTAAGGTTGTATTTGAGCGATATATTTATATCCGCATGTAAGCTTACAACGTGTTTTGTTATCAATAATGATAATTATAAAAATATCTTTTTACTGGCTAAATAAAGCACACCCTCTCTTGTATGAAAATCTAATTTGTTGTAACAAATGTTTCTGCCATTTGTGAGAAAAATAAATAGAGGAAATTTTGATATAAAAATCATATTTTTTCAATGCTGAGAACATGAGATTGGCAGGAAAATTATCTTAAATGACCACCAAGGTTCACCTTTGTGTGACCTCTTCTCAGTATATATGTAGAATATTAGGTCCACAGGTCTAGCAGTTTGGGCGAAAAAGAGGCACGGACAGAGAAACAGAGAGGCTAACATATTATTATATTGATCAGCACTGGTGGGCGAGAGGGCATAGTTAAATAATTATTTTGCTTTTAAACAACTGATGATCCTATTTTCAACTTATATTACAGTGAGATCAAATTCTGTAGAGAAAAATATCAAAGAAAAATCAGTTTGAACTTCTCTTGGGCAACAATCATTAGTGATTAATTATTGATTTGCATAACACAAATGAAAGCAATTAATACATTGAAACGAGGCCATTCTGTATGTAAGATCTCAAGCAAATATTTACGAAGTAACATCTTGAATGCTTTGAGACTGAAAAACTTCCCATATTAATAAAAGGAAAAGATTCAGCGACCTATTCAGTACGTATAGCTGCAAAGCTTTCCAGAATATATATATATATATATATATATATATATATATATATATATGCACGAGAATCCGACCGTAAGTATCCAGCCACCTTTGAGATTAATACCAACTTGAAAATCATTCGCAGGTTCGGTCAAGTCTGGCCCCGAGATTAGGTTGGACTTACAATCTCCACGCTTCAATTAGTCAGTCCGACCGAGTGATGGACGCTCCTCCGAATATTCGATGTGAGCCTAACGGCCGTTGGGCCAACTGACCTAGGAAATAGTTCGGGCCATTTATCTTACGGTAAAATGGCTCAAGGGATTTTCCGATGACCCTGAACTGTTACCCAAGTTTCAGCTTGATCTAAGAAGGAGAATTACGAAGACCAATCATATACATATGTATGAATATACGTATATATATATATATATATATATATATATATATATATATATATATATATACATACATACATATATATAAATATATATATATATATATATATATAGGAGTAAGAATTTTTTCAATGGTTCATCACAGTGTACATCCGGTTTCACTTAAGGCAGATTTTCAACCGATAGCCTCAAATACCATTTTTAAACAAAAATCAACTTAATACATTAATACATGTCCACAGGCTTGTATATTTGTTATTGTTCTCCAATGTAGTAAGAGCAACGCTATGAAGCGGCTACTCTATCGGTCGAAGTTTCAATTCTTGCAGCGGCCTTATTTTTTTATTGTTCATTCTATCAACCTTGTCTCGGTCAAATGATGCATTCATCATGTAATGGTGGGAGATAATTTCAAATAATAGTTTCAGTATGATGTAACGCAATTCGCACTCATATATGTGTACAAATAGAAAAAACAGAGACTATTGAGCACTTTTGAGGTTATTATTTTATAGTATATGTACATATATATATACAATTATAAATTGCTTTATATAGGGTCAATTCCTATAGCAACGCCATTTTCTTAATTGTTTACTCTATTTACGTTGCCTAGGCCAATGATACATCCACCGTGGAATAATGGGAGATTATTTCAAATATGAGTTTCAATATAATACAATGCATAATCATTCTGTCTGGTCATATGTCCATTTCCCGATTATATATATACATACATACATATGTATATAATTGTGTCATCCACAGATAGCTGTTTCGTTGTATTACAACTCTTCAGTTTGGCTATAGACTCGATATCCCTTCCAGTACCGCTTGGTTGGGTCGAAACCTTTGCTTCGGACCTAGAGGTAGATGCTCTACTTCTGCCCAGAACTGAACGATCAGTACAACTGGATTGAGCGATATATTTACTAACGCATAATTCCCCATCAATCAGAGTACTCAATTCTAGAGTTAGAAGAGCATTGCATAATTGTTTACAGTAGATGAGTGCCCAGCCTAAAGAAAGGAGCGTTAATAATAATTAATAATTGTGTCATCCACAGACAGGTGTTTTGTTGCATCACAACTTTTCAGTGTGGCTATAGACTCGATATCCCTTATACATATATATATATAATGGGAGAAAGGAACCGTAAGACAGGAAGCAGACACACAGAAAGAGTTAGCGGGTATACGAAAAAATGCTTCATGTACCAAATGAAGTGTCGGATTCATGATTTAGAGTTATCAATATTATTTACTAGGTAGATATTATTTTTTATCATTTGTTATTGTCAAATATAGTCAACAGCCGAGGCCCTTATACTTTGCTAAATAACTGTCACATTAATATCAACACAAGTAGATCGGCAAATACTCACCGATACAAGTGTTTCTGGCAAAATATCGCATCTGCGAGGTCTGTCCTTACTCTGACAGTTCAGACCCATCTGCTCAACCTCACATGGAGAGACAGCACAGTATATTAAGGGAAAACAGGAGACTGAAACATCAGGAAACTCAAACAGCAATGGGCTGGCCATACTGCAAGAATGGCAGACAACTGATGGACATCATGACTCATGACATAGATCCCCATAGATCAAATGCAGAACCGAGGCCGGCAGAATATGAGATGACTTGACCATCAGGACAGGTTCAGAAGATATTGGCTTTGCTACACCGACGATAGAGAGATGTGGTGAACCCTCAGAAGGTATCTGTTCAACGATGGATAATGAAAAATTATAATGACTGGCTTTTCTTAAAGCAAAAATCTCCAACCAAAACCGTGGGCAAGATTAAAGAGAATGAACCGGGACAGTTGATGGAGATCCCTTCAGAGATCAGTTTTGAAAAAAGAAAGAGAGGCTTTGATAAGTGTTTGATGTCCAAAGGGAAAGTGTTAATGGGGACTAAGGTGACGTAAACGTAAGTAAGCTATTTTTTCATTAAGATTAAGTACTTAATTCTCTGTACTTTCCGGGCTGACCTTGTAAAGTTCTGTCAAAAATATTGAGCTCTTCGTTTCAAAATTGACTTATTACATTTTCAAACCCTATTCAAACTATAAAGATGTAAACAGTATTCTGAATTAATTCTAGTTTTCTGTACGAGGAGAATTTAAACTATTGTTGGCCTCATGTGACCTCAGGTTGACCCCAAGCAAACTTGACCTCATCATACCTCAGTATGGCGGCTGATGTCAGGCGTATGCCCTTTCAAGACTTCCTTTCCCTTACTGAATGTACATTCAACCTTTATAGGAACAGGTCATAGCAACCTATCTCATATCAAACTTATTACTCTTGTAGTTGTAATGATCGAGCGTTCTTGTCCAATATTATCTGGGATCTGTTAAAGATTTGAGCTCTAAAATGGAAGTTTTTCCGAAAGATACCTCCCAAAGTTGCAATGAAGTGGCTGGAACTGTGGGAATATCAAAGAGAAGTGTATACAACATTAAGAAAAATTATGTAAATTTGCCACCTAAGGTGTATCAAAAAGTGTGGTCAAAAGCGTGTTTCAAGATAAGACAAATTGTTGGTGACGTCTTGCGAAAACAAGGATCAGCATCATGTAAGCACGTATTATTATTTACATTTTTGTGATCTAGATTGGGTTTAGAATGAAATAATTCCATTTTTTCTTTAAAGTACACAATGATTTTGACAGCACTGTAACTTTTAACAGCTGGACAGAATCTCTTTGTGAGACCAGGTGATGTAATCAGTCGGTTCTTATGACCAGCCATATGTCCATCGAGAGATTTGCGCTGCTTGACGGACATCGCCTTCTGTTTGGCCTAATGGGGCGTGGAAAGTTGATATTTTCTTCTGACGAACGAGTGGGGATTAATGGGTTCACGCCTTCAGAGCAAACAAGCTGTTTCGATCGATCAAACTTTCTTCGTCTTCATGCATCTATCTTATTTTGTTCATCTCTCTCTCTCTCTCTCTCTCTCTCTCTCTCTCTATATATATATATATATATATATATATATATATAAATTGCGTTATAGTATATTGAAACTCTGGACAACGTAAATAGAATAAACAATAACAAAAAATTTGGCTGCCGTTGGAATCGAAGCTGCAACGGATAGGATAGGATAGGATAGGCAAAATAATACATTCACCGTGTAATAACGGGAGATAAACGTGTGTGTCATTTTCTTTATATGTATGACATTCACTATCACTCTATCTATTTCAGTCTGTTCATATCTCTCTCTTAATATTTATACATATGTATATAGATGGATAAATATGCACGTATATGTATTTGTCTGTCATTCTCTTTGCATCTATGTTATTATCTGTCATTTACAATCCAACTATTTTACTCTCTTCATGTTTATCTATCTATGTATACATATCTATCAATCTATACATATATATGTGTATCTATCAATCTATACATATATATGTGTATGTGTCATTTTCTTTATACCTATATGTCATTACATATCTAATTATCTATCTATCTACTTGTGTTGTAACAATCAGAGCTGATCCATGATCCATGATCCACAGTCTCTTACAGCGAATATTTAGAGTTACCCAACTGACCAATCAATCCTGTGAAGATTTTGACTTTTCGATTTCCCATCGAGCAAACAGGAAAGAGTGAAGACAGAGGGCAGAGGGCGAAGAATGAGAGTAAGAAAAAAGATCTAGGAAGAGGGAAAACATTGAGTAACAGACAGAAAGAAAGAAACAAACAAACAAACAAAAGAACAAAGAAAGAAATAAAGAAAAAACCAGAAAGGTAGAGAGAAAAAAATGACGATCTTCTCAGAATTTCTGAGACGACGTGTTATTACTGCCATACATTGATTCATTAAGGCGATTTTTTGTATGAGTTTAATACAACATTTTTTTACAGCTCCTCCCTCCAACTCAGAATTGAGTCGCATTCACTTGCGTTCACTGAATTTTGAACACAAACCTACATTTGATCGGCTAAGTTCTCTAGGTATAATTCCTTTCTCCACCATGTCTGCCGTCCTTCATGGGGGGTTTCGGGGGAAAAAAACAGTTCTTCCTTTTGGCGCCGTGAAGTACGGCTTTGATATGACTTCGCAACCATTACAGAAGATCTTGCTTCGTATGCATGAACAGATCCAGTCTACTATGAGACGCCATCGAGTGAGCTTCTGTAATGCGTGACCGTCGCATTTACAATGACCAAATGGATCATTAATCGCGCGCCCCGTGGGGTTTTTTGACCAAAAAAAAAGTCGCATTTCCCAGCCCGCATACAGTTAAGATTTAGTTCCCTGAGATTTCAGACTATTAATCATTGAAAGAGAACAAGAGTTCAGACGATGGATGAGATTAAGGAGAAAAGAAGCAACGAGGCAGCTGATGGCGATAACGAAAGAGGACTTTTTGACTGTTTTTGAAAAGTGTACGGGACGTCAAGATAAGTGTGACAGGTCCCAGGCAGAATACTTCGAAGGAGAGCAGGCACCATATCTATATGCTAAATTAGAAACTGCTACTCCAAACTGTCACTAAAGTGTTATCAATGTAGTTAGTGGGATGGAAATTTCAACAATCACATATCGTCGCTAAAAAGAAATTGTTTTTTTAATACCTCTGAAATATGTTTTTAGTAGGGTTCAATTTGCAATGTAGGTTTATGCTAAATTGACCCTTAGTTGTATTCACTCGTTTTCCTTTCTTTAAATCAAGACTTTTTGAGTGGCAACTGCCACCAAAATGCGAGAAGAGTAACTTATCCATTGATCACCCCTTTCTTCAATTTTGTCAATTAATCAACACGGCATGCTGCCAAAAAGAATTCACATGATGAACTCTATTGAATGACTAACCAGAACTGCTTTTTTTTTTCGTTGATATTTTCCGGACAGACGTCGTATCTTTTTTCACTACCTTATGCGAGGATTGAACTCATGACTTCCAGACAACCAGATGAGCTTTAAGAGCTTTTATCCTTGGTCCTCGATCTTTGTAACCTAGAACAGGTTTTTCTGCCTTCAGTACCAAGTTGTTTGGGCACCCACCACGGGTGTGTATCTTCATCGAGATAGCCTGACGGGGCCCATCCTACTCCCTGGCTCCTACAATCCGACTCAATTATTATGAGAAGTATTATTGCTTATGTGAAATACAAGTCTGACAAAGCTGGTTTTTTTCTTTATTTCGAAGGCCAGCTATATATATATATATATATATATATATATATATATACCAAGATCCATGGAAAAACATTGCAAAACTATGGGTGATATTACAATCAAGTCGGTTAAATGAGAAATACAAACGAGGACTGATCTATACTATCAATACCTACGATGTACTATACTGCTTATTGGCATTGAAAACCATTTCAAAAGTCTTTGGTATGACTCAGCCACGGATTGAACCCACGACCAAACGAACCAGAGGCGAGCCATGTACCACTGAGAAGAAACCGAGAAAAGGATGACAGAAAGCGGTAGTGAATCAGAAAAATGTTCCTAGTTGGATGTGTTGACAAGCCAACCAACCATCTGGGTTTTCCTCCGTTATCTCTCATGTCATCTATTCTTGTGCAAACAGTCCCAATAAAACAACACATAACAATGACTCGACTCCTTTCTCATGAATTCCCTACCCGCTTCTGTTACTTTATAATCTGCAATCTTGACATCTCCAGCCGCCATATTTTTCCTTGTTTCGCGCCTTTTTTTCCCCTCCAGTTTGTCCCTCCATGTTTTGTTTTTTTCATATTATTTCCTTGACTGCTGTTCGGTTCTACATCGTTAATAATACCGTATTTTTCGGCGACGACGATACTTCGGTACCAAGGACGTATCCCAATTCTGAGTTTCGAAATTATAGAATTAAAATAGACCTATGAAAAAAAAGCGACCTTTGGTCTATAGGACGCTATTTAAATTTTCAAGACTTATTTCGGGGAAAGATGTCATCTACGATATCATTTATTTTTTCAACGGTTTAATTCGCTGCTTGTTTACACCTAATTGTGCTGCTAGACATAATTGTCTTAAGTTTCTCCAATTTCTTGGATGAAATATTCTCATTATTAATTTCAGACGTGTTGAAAAAACAAAGGTGGAGAAAGGTTCTATCCCATTTTATATGTGCATGTGTTTGAGTGTTCTAGTGCTCCTGGTCATACCATTTTGTCAAAAGATATGAAAATTGGCATCGGTACTCCACTAGTCCCCTCCTAAAAATCGTCATCCCGATTTTGGGAAAAAAAAAGCATTTTTGACGTTTTAATAACCTTATTTTGAGCGGTAACTATTTATAACATCCAGATCCTGGAGAATCTAGATGTTTCTAGATTTTTTCTTACACTGTTTTAAATGGTTTCCAGTGGAAAATACCTGTGGTGTCATATACAGAATTTATTCTGACACTATTTATTCTCTGATAATTCTACGGTTGTTCAATTATTGACCATGATAATTTTATTCAAAGTTCATTTTTGTTGCTTATCTACATCTGATAGAAGTAGCACACGTAATAGTCTTGAGTTTTTTTGAGTTTTCATTATCATTATTAATTTCAGATTATTTAAAATCTTATTTTAGTTGCAATCGTTAAGTTCAGGTCGATTTTACATTACTTGACCATTAAGTAAGCAGCTTGAAGCAGGACAAAAAGTAACCTTCGACGAGATTTGAACTCCGATCCTATATTTACGCTTCAACAAAATGACATCTCCATTTTCAAATATTATGAATATTTCAAATCTTTCAAGCTTATACAGGCTGGAACGAAGCAGGACTGCCAATTTTTCTGTTTTTGTTGTTTTGTTTTTTTTGTTTTTTTTTATCCAAGTCCAGCGTTGACAATATTTAGATCATTTTTATTTCATAATTTAGAGTCCAGTGTTGCCTATTAAAAAGTTTTTTTTTTTAAACTTTACGAATTTTAGAGTAATATCCAGAATCAAAAATTGAAAAATCACCCCTGAATTGGCAAAGCTGAGTTCAAACTTTGAAACGCCGTATGCTTTTGCCCAGTACGAATAACCGAAGAGAAACTAGAAGGATGAGGTTTTGCATGAGATCCTCCGTCGATACGGGGCGGGGCTCCACTCCAGTACCCTTCAACTCTTACCCACACATGATCAGGCGACCTAGGAGTAAAGGTTCGCTGATTGAAGTGGCACTTGGCCAATCAGAAGCGAAGCAGACAAAGATAATCTTTGGCCGATACTGCTCATTTTGAAAAAGGCAGGTTGTTTTTATATTCTACGACCTTTAAGCAAACACGGGAAATAGAGACATGATTGTGATTTTTGGGAGCTCAGCTAACATGGTACGCCTTAAATAACCGGCCTCTCCCCTTTCTCTCCACTATTTACAGTCTGGGACAAAATGATCAGGGTCCAAATTTACAGAATTCATTGATGGAGGGAATTCTCAAATCAAATCGGTCAAAGCTCTATGCTTTTGGCCAGAATGAATAGCTGGGTTTATTTATCCAAATGATGATAACTGGCAAAATCATAAAAGGAAAAGATTTCGTTCACAGTAACGATGGTAAAAATACTAGTGTTAAGATTTACAAAAAGAAAACTTGCAAGACAAATATACAACATTGATATGATACGAAGTCAGTGATTTCGACGATCGCTAGTCTCATTTATGATCCATTTAGTTGACAATTTCATTTCATGCTGGTTCGTTCAATTTTCGTACTCCGTTCACTTCGGGGGCCGAGGTATCCCCAACCGATAAATAAGGGTTAAATATTTACGGTGCGAATATTCGAGAAAAAGCCGAAAGGATGAAGTTTGCACAGAAGATGCTGGATGCCAAAGGGGTTGTCTCCACTCCTCTAAGGGGAGTGGTTCACTAATTGGAGTGACGCTCGGTAGCTGTAGTAGACGTGATAATCTTAAGTTGTCCGATTTTCTTAAATAAAGCATTTTCATCATTAATATAAGACTATTTTTTCTTCTTATTTTTGTTGCTTTTCCAACTGTGACGAGAGTCGACCATTCAAAGAAGAGAGAAAATTTTATGTCAAGACCGTATTTGAATAGGTCAATGGCGTTTGTAAGGAATTGAGTGATCCGACGGGAGAGTGGTAGTGATAGATAGTGTTCGTAACAGAGAAAGAAAGAAAGCTGTTATCGTAATAAGTGGGAGATAATGAGAGCGTGAAAGAAAAAGAAATTATAACTTCTTTACGCCAGACTATGTCGTATCATTCCTTTCTAAATCGATTCTCGAGATAACAAAACAGAATACGAGAAAAAAAAAAGCAACCAAGAGACAAACCTGCAAACTGAGAAGCATGCAACGTGCGCATGAGAGAATCATGTTCAACCTCACATGGAGAGATCACAAGACAGCACAGTACATCAGAAAGAGAACAGAGGTCAGAGACATCATAGAATCCATTAGAAAACTCAAATGGCAATGGGCTGGTCATGTTGCAAGGATGAAAGACGACCGATGGACATCGCAACTCACAAAATTGATCCCAAGAGACCACATCCGAAACCGAGGCCGAGATACAAGATGGAGAGACAAATTCAGAAAATACTGGCTCTGCAACGCCCATCACAGAGAATTGTGGCGGATCACGGGGAAGGTCTATGTCCAACGACGGACGATAGAAGACTGATGATGATGATTTTTTTTATTACAAAAATAAATTTTGACAAATTTTGCCAACTGGTGTCAAAATTGCAGATACAACGTCGCAGTTTTTCAACAGAGTCTGTCCTTCTTGTTTCGATTTTGCGTTCCTCGGTCATCAAGTAAGCAGCGTGTATCAGGAAATAAAGCAGTACCCTCCGACGAGATTCGAACTCAAATCCCGGTATCCTCAGGAGGATTCCTTAAGAAACCGGGATCTCCACTTACGAATATTATGAATCACTCAAACCACTCAAGCTTATATAGATCGGGGCGAAGTGGCCGGAGTCCAAACTTCCAGAAGTAGTGGGCGGTCAAAAAGCGGTCAAACGTCGTATGCTTTTGGTCAGCACGAGTAACCGAAAGGGAACCAGAGGGATGAGGTTTTTGCAAAAGATCCTAGGCCGGTGGGGGGGGGGGTAGCACTGCTCAATCTCAAGGACCTCTCGACTCTTACCCACGCATGATCAGGCAACCGGGTGGTGTGGGAGGCTCGCTGATTGAAGTGGCGCTCGGCCAATCAGAAGTGAAACAGACAAAGATAATCTTTGGCCGGTATCGTTCATTTTGAAAATGGCCGTACAAATGGACGAGAGGGTGATTATAATTTGGCAAGGTTTTTGATAATCGCCCGGGATAATTTATGGCCGTCGCTGGAAGGGCTTCGACTCGAGGGCATATAAATCTCCAGTCAGGACATCTTGTTTGGAATTTCAATACTACGAGGTTCTGGTTGGGGTCTACAGGGTCTGTGGCTGATTAGGGTGTGTCAGGGAAGACTGGGAGCCAGCGGGAAACTTGAGAGAAAGAATTGATGGAGAGGTTAGGTCGAATTCTCTCTGATAGGTTCAGTCGGGTGAGACATAGCTTTTATAACAATAATTATTATCGATATTGACTAAGCTTAGCTTAGTACGGTACATGGTCAAATGAGGGCCATGAAGGTTGGAAGATTATGTTGCGACAGAATGTTCTGGGTCGGACCTGTCTACTTTGAAAATCAGCATTGAGGATCTTATCTTTAACCTTGGGCTTGGACACTATCCACCAAGCGAGGAGATATAATGATATTGACTAAGCCCAGCTTACTACCGAGCAAGGATAGAGAGATTATGTTCCGACGATTCTACAAGTGGGAGGACCAACGTTCCTTGAAAATCAGCATTCGAGATGCTTTAACCTGGGCTTGAACACTGGCCAAGCAGAGCGATATTATTGAACGCAAACGCAAAATTGGGAAATACCAAAGTGAGTTTGTGTTAAACCGATCTTTCAGATGGGGAGAGCAGGTATAATTTTAAAATCAACATTCTTTTTTCATTCTTTCCAAATCTCTCTCTCTCTCTCTCTCTCTCTCTCTCTCTCTCTCTCTCTCTCTCTCTCTCTCTGGAAAAAGCCTACCAAGGACCATTATCTTCTTCAAAAGGATCTCACACACTCATTTCGGCGACTTTCCACTTCTCAAAACATTCTGCAAAGTCTCCATTTGGGATAGCTATCAGTTGCCTCCTCACGTCTCCTTAATCTCGTTCACGGTCTGAAATCAATTTGAGAAAAAACAATTATAAAAGAAACAACAGATCTTGTAGGGAGAATCTAATCTAGTCTTCAGCGGGGCTGATAAATATGGAGAGTGATGTTTTGCCAAAACACCCAGCATGAGATATGAAGAATGGGCAGAGAAGGTCATTGTGAAAGCAACGATCACACGGCACACAAGCTCACTCAATACATTTCATTGTCGACTGGGTAACCCAATGGGTGAGTGTCTAGTCATGCATGTGCATTAACATCGCTTCTGATTGGTTCCTAAATAACACCAAGGCTACGCAACCGGCCCTGAAGATCTTCAAAATGCCCGGTTACTTCCAGGAAAAGGTCTGATATAATTAGATATTTACGAAGATTAACCATGTCTGGCACGAGATCAAATTCCGAAAAAATGTGAGGAGACTGTGTAGCGCCAATATTCCATACTCGGAAGGTATGTCTGTCTTCTAATTTAGCGGTGAAAGTAGTGAATGATACATTATCTAACTTACCATGCAAGTCGATATTATTATTGTATAGATTGATAATTGCCAAAATCACCTCATCATGACACAAGGCTATATAAGTAGAGGAGATTGTGTTGCGCAAGCCACCAAAGCTGAAAAAGCCAGCCTACTTTGAAAGTCAGCATTTGACCATCGGTGTCTATTGAGCATACGCGACGACAAAACTTCTTCAGGTTTTTCTCCTTCTTTTTTTCCTCTTTTTCTTTTCATTCTTCTTTCGGTTTTGATTCTTCTTTCCTACATCTTCTTTTCTTTCTTTCCTTTTTTTTTTCTTTGACTTTGTACTTCTTCTCATTCTCGTACGTTTCTTCTTCTTCTTCTCCATCTTTTCATTCTTTGTTCATTTTATTATTCTCTTTCTTTTTTTCTTGCTCTTGCATTAACGTGTAAATGATATTCAAAAATCAATGATACTAATAATTGACAATGTTCCATCTGAGAAATTCGTACAAATTAAGACTGTTACTACTAAAGGAAAAAGCTAGAGAGATAAGATGAGAGATATACTATTAAAAAAACAATGATAATAGACAATGTCTTATCAAAGGAATTCAGTGACCTTATGGCTATTATAGATACTACTACTACTACAACAACAACAACTACTACAACTACTACTACTGCAACAACTGCTACTACAACAACTACTACTACTACTACTAACAACAACAACAATAATGATAATAATATCTAAACTGCAGAAATAAGTTGAAAGAAACTTAAGAATTAATAAATATTGACGATGCTTCAACTAAGAAATTCAGACAAACAATTATTATTATTATTAATAATAATAATAATAATAATAATAATAATAATAATAATAATAATAATAATAATAATAATAATAATAATAAGTTCCGTTTTAAGGTTGGTCCGGCAATGTATGTATATATCATACATACAGAACACATCAATGGAGCTAGAGCGCTAAAATTCAGTCATTTACTTTTTATTATGTCTAATAAAGAGATTTAGTTTTTTTCTTTAAATCCCTCCCCTAAATAGGTTTGTAGGTGCAGGGTTCGATTTACAATGGATTTTGAAATTTTTTAAATCGATCCCTCAGATTATGCCCGCTTGTTTTATTAAAAAATTCAGACTTTTTAGTGATCACTACCCGAGCAAAAAGGCGAAAAAACCTAATCATTGATCATTCCTTTTTTTTATCCTAATTTGTAATTGTTCACCCCCAACAAGGCACGCCATCAGAAGATTCTGGTCACGTGACAGTTTCCATTGAATTATTATTATTATTATTATTATTATTATTATTATTATTTTTATTATTATTATTATTATTATTATTATTATTATTATTATTATTATTATTATTACCACCACCACCACCACCACCATAGCCTCACGAAAGAAACTGAACAATATTTTTTTTTACGCCAGAATTATTTTTTTTCTAGTTTACAAATCCAACATTTTGTAGTACAGGCCTCCCCCGCAATCCAAAAATAGAGCTTTCCGCGAAAACTTTTTCTTATTATTATGCAATTTGCTTTCCTTATCATTTTTTTTTCTTGTCTCAATATTCGTTATTAGCATCTGTGTCATTATTAACTTTAAACGACTTTCTAATGGTTAGAATCTTTAATTATTTATTTATTCAATGGATCTTGTTTCAGCTGTTAGAATCTCTTTGAGAAATCGGCCTGATAACATGTCTGTCCGGACACCAAAGATGATGAGGGTGGCAGCAAGGACGATGACGAGGGGATAGGCACGCTGTGGTTGGAGTTCAGCCTTCGATCTGGGGGGGGGCGGGGCAAGACGAGGAAACGGATTTGGAAACTATCCTCCCTTCCGTCTTATTTTATTCCAGTACGAAATCCTTTTTCATTGCTTCGTTCTCCTTCTTCGTTCTTCGCTGTGTATATCTTCTTCTTCTTCTTCTTCTTCTTCTTCTTCTTCTTCTTCTTCTTCTTCTTCTTCTTCTTCTTCTATTTTTAATCAGTCTTTGCAACCTTTTTCTTTTTCTTCTTTTCTTCTTCATCTTCGTTTTCTTCTTCTTATCATTATCATTTATCTTTAATATCTTTTTCTTCTTCTCTTTTTTCGTCTGTTTTTTAATTTATCTTTACTATCTCCTTCTTCTTCCTCTTCTTCTCATGATGATCTTCTTCTAATTCATCTTTCCTTTCTCTTCCTGTTTTTCTTCTTTTCCTAAAGCCTTCATCTTGATTATCCCCCTATTTTTCTCCCCTGTCCCCCCCATCTTCTTTTCATCATCCTCAACTTTCTCTGGTTTTTGTATCACTCCCTCTTCTTCTTCTTCTTCTTCTTCTTCTTCTTCTTCTTCTTCTTCTTCTTCTTCTTCTTCTTCTTCTTCTTCCATCGGCTTCATCTTGATTAACCCACTTTCTTTCCCACCCCCTTTCCTACTTCTTCTTGTCGTCCCCCTCAACATCCTCTTGGCTGTTGTTCCTGGATGTCTCCTTCTTCTTTTTCTTTTTCTTCTTCTTCTTCTTCTTCTTCTTCTTCTTCTTCTTTCCCCCTCCTCTCTCCCGCCAATATTTTCCGCTCGCCAATGTATTTCCCGCCAATCACCCGCCAACTTTCACGGCCGTTCGTGTTTGAGATAAGGCCTTGCGTTTTGCAGCTTAAAAGCTGACAGGATGAACGCTGTCGGTGAATTATAAAATTATCTCTCGGGTTTGGGTTAATAACCCTATTTGATAGTGGGATTAAAAGAAGACCGTCTTTCCAGAATTGGACCGAGGCTTGTCGGTCGGATACATTGGCGGCCATTTTGTTTCCGATATATACATGCTCCTCGACGTCGACGGGAGCGATAGAGTAAAGACTGCATACACAATTCTAAAAAAGAAGATGATTACTGAGAGAAAAAAAAGAGTAGAAAAAGGGAGGAGAAAGTAGAGTAAGGAGGAAGCAAATTTAATGAGAGAAAAAAATGAACAAAAACAAAACAGATGAACTATAAAAAGAGAGAATGAGTACAACCAGCGATGGGAATCGGGGGCCGGGGTACGCAGGTTCAAAGCATATACCTATTTTTTAATTTCTAGTTTTTCGGGGGGGGGGTTGTATGTTCAATGTCTATTAATGAAGAAGTTTGCGTAAGCCTAGTTCCCAAAACCTAGTCTTTCCATATATCCAGTTCTTGAAACCCAGCCTTACCGTATACCAATTCTCCAAAAGTAGCCTTACCATATACCTAGTTCCTAAAACCAAGCTTTACCGTATACCTAGTTCCAAAAGTCCAACTTCGGCCTAATCTTCGTTCCCAAAACACTGCTTTATACCTTGTTCTCTAAACCCAGAATTACCTTATACCTTGTTCTTAAAGCTCATTTTTCATCATTGAGCACAACTGTTTCTTATCTCAGATTATATTCCCTTATTTCTTGAAACTATCCTCTTAATGTAGAGCCCTTTGACATTCATAGTTCTGTTTTGTTTGTTTTTTTTCAATTTTCAAATTCATCCATTTTTTTTTCTTTTTTATTCCACTTCTAATATTTTAAGATCTGGTTTTCGTTCGCATTTCTTATCTATATTTGACCTCTTTCAAACAACCAAATCTCGTTTTCTTCTTCTGATCTCGTGTTTTCGCTGTCAACTTTCGCCTTTTCTCGTTTCCTTTAACTATTTCTTTTAACTTTTCTTTTTAATTGTTCCTTTGCTTCCTCTTTTTTCGCTCGAATTTTCGGTCCCCATTCTTCTTCTTCTTCTTCTTCTTCTTCTTCTTCTTCTTCTTCTTCTTCTTCTTCTATTTGTGTTGTACATCTTGTTTTCTACCTGTTTTTATTCTCTTTCATTGTTCGTCCACTTTCTTTCAAATTCACCTCCATTACATTTTCTTCTACTGCTACTACTTCTACTTCTTTCTCCTCCTCCTCCTCCTTCTGGTCATCTTCTTCTTCTTCTTCTTCTTCTTCTTCTTCTTCTTCTTCTTCTTCTTCTTCTTCTTCTTCTTCTTCAGTTCGTCCTCGTCTCTCTTTCTGTCCTTCCTCCCTCCCTCCCATCTACTTACTTCCTGATTCTTGCTTTCTTTCATCATCTCTTTCTCCCACTCCCACCACTTCTCTCCATTCCATTCTCCAGTCCCCCCTCTTTTCAACCAACTCTCCTCTTATCCCTCCCTATACATATTCCTCAACACTCACCCTGCCCCTGGAAATCCCCATTTTTATCTAGCCCCCCCCCCCTCTTTAGCATTCAATCTGTCATTTTATCAGTTTCCCCATCTCTCTCTCTCTCTCTCTCTCTCTCTCTCTCTCTCTTTCTCTCTCTCTCTAATCCCCCGTAACTCAGATCACTCTCTATCCATTATTATCTTTAATTTCTTTATTTTGGGCATTAACTCTCTCGCCATTTGTCCCCGTTATTTGTTCCCGCCTGTTCGCCGAATATCGTCTGGTCCCTAATTATTTTACGGCCATCTTTAGAGTCGTCCATTTCCTCGTTTAACCAGGTCTCCATTATCATTTTCATCGCTTCATCCAAACGAAAAAACAATATCTCCTTATTCTAATTTCAGTCTTTAACCTTACAACTGTCTTCTCTCTGACAACTCTATACACTCCTGACAAGTACAAGGGAACTCTATGTCTTTTTATTGCCCTTTCTTTCTTTCTTTCTTTCTTTTCAATTCTTCTGTTTTTCTTCCTTTTATCATTCATTTTTTTCCCTTCATTCTGTCTTTCTTTCTCTTCGATTCTCCTGTTTTTCTTTCTCTCTTTTTTTCTTTTCAATTCTTCTGTCTGTCTTTTTTTCTATCAGTCATTTTTCTTTCCTTCTTTCTGTCTTTCTTTCTTTCCGATTCTCCTGTTTTTCTTTCTTTCTATCATTCATTTTTCTTTCCTTCTTTCTTTTCGATTCTCCTGCTTTTCTTTCTTTCTTTTCAATTCTTCTGTTTTTCTTTCTTTCTTTTTTTTCAATTTTCCTGTTTATCTTTCTTTCTTTTTTCTTTCATTCTTTTTTCATTCGACAGTTATTACCATTTTCTTTCCTTCTTTTTTCTCCTTTTTTTCCATCGTTCCTCCCTTCTGTTTTTCTCTTTTTTTCTACTATTCGTTTTTCACTCGTCTTTTTTTTCACCCTTTCTTCCATTCTACCATTCTTTTCTTTTTTCTTTCATTTTTTCCTTCTTACTTTCTTTCTTTATTTCTTTCTTACATGCTATAAAGGCAGATTTCCATTTTCTTTTTCTGTTTCTTTCTTTCTACCCTACTTTTCTCCTTCAATTCCTGACTTTCTTCTTTTCTTTCTTTTCTATCTTCCTTTCTCGTTCTTTTTCGTTTCCTTTCGCTGATCATTCTCTTTTTCAGTTTCTTTCTTTCTCACTTTTGACTTCTATTTTTCATCCTCCCTTTCTCGCTTTCTTTCTTTTTGTTCTTTCTTTAATTGTTTATCATTTCCCATTTGTTTTCCTTTTTTCTTTTTCAATATTTCTGCTGCTTTCTTTTTTCATTTTCATTCTTTTTTTTCACTTTCTTTCTTTCAGTGTGTTCTTCTCTTTAATTGTCTGCCTTTTTCTGTTTGTTTTTCCTTCCTCTTTTCTGTCTTTTCTTTTTCCTATCTATATCTCTCCTGTCGTTTCATTTTCCTTCTAAGTTTTTTTTCCCTGTTCTTTTTCTTTCTTATTTTCTTTCACTTCAATTTCTTGATTTATATTTTCATTCATTGGCTTTCTTCCTTTCTCGTGTCTCCCTTCACTTCTATTTATTTAACTTCTCTTGATTTCCTTCCTCTTTCCCTTCTCGTTACTTCTTTACATTCCAATATATTCTTGATTCAATTCTCTTCCTCTTATTCCTTTTTTCTCTCGTTCTTTCAACTTCTTTCCTAATTTCCTTCACGTTTGCTCTTTTCACACAGCCCCCCCCCCTAAAATCCCAGGCAGGTCCACTGAGCTCTGTTTTTGCCAACGCATCCAGATGTTGCCGAAGCAGATCCACGCCATTCGTATTTCGCTCATCATTAAACACGCTCCTCCTCTTCCTTCCCATTTAAGCCTTTTTAAAATTCTATTCTGGTTTTCCTTTCTACTTTCACTTTCACTCTCTGTTCATGTCTTCTCTTTTTTTTTCTTTCTTTTTTCCCTTCATTTTGGTCTGTCTTTCTTCACAGTTTCTTTCTTACTAACTATAACACTCTTTCATTCTTTCTTTCTTCTTCAATCTAATGCACTTTTTTTCATTTTTTCCTTCTTATCAGTTTCCCTTCTTCATTTTTCGTCTTTCTATTTTCCTTGTTTTAGTTGTGTTTCTGTCTTTCCTATTGTTCTTTATTACGTTCTTTCTTTTATTTTTTTTTCCTTGTCCCATTAATTCATTCGTTCGTTCTTCCTCTCTTTGGTTCTTTTCCCCCTTTCTTCCGTTCTTTCCTTTGTTTTTGCCAATGTATCCAGATGTTGGCGAGACAGATCCACGCTGTTTCTATTTCGTTCATCATTAAACACGCTCCTCTTCTTCCTCTTTCCTTTAAACCTTCCTTGAATTTTATTCTACTTTCACTATCTAGTTCTACTTTCAGTTTCTCTTTCATTTTCTCTCCTTTGTTTGCTCGTTATATTTTCGCTATCTTTTGCTCGCCGACTTCCAGACACACGTTATCTCTCCTCCGCTTGCTTGACTCCATTTACCCCTGGTAATCCTTTAGGCCATTTCTTGAAGAACTGGGGCTGACGCCCTTAACCAACTCCCCTTCTATCGTTCGACATCATCTTTTTACTAAAACGATCCCTTTTCCCCGTTTTTCCATTTTTACGAATCAACCAATACGAACGACTTCCATGTTTGTCCGAACGAAACATAGAGCTTGAATTCTTTCATTCTTTTTTCTCTTTTCAATCTTCATTATATATTTTCTCCATTCGTTGTTCTCATTCACTTTTTTCTTACTTCATCTTCTGTTGTTTCTTCCTCAGGCTTCTCCTCCGTAATTTCACTTTCGACATTTATCAACCATTAGTCAACTCGGGTCCTAGTCCAAATATCCGTCATTTCACTCTCAATATTTATAGAACTTTGCCTACTAAGGACCAAGTCAAATTATCCGTCATTTTCTTGTCGATGTCTACCAAGCTTTGCCGAGTGAGGCCCAAGTCCAAATAACCGTAATTTTACTGTCGATATTCATCAACCAAGCCTAGTAAGGCATGTCTAGATATCCGTCATTTCGCTATCGATATTCATTAACCTTTGCCTAGTAAGGCCCCAGTCTAAATATCTGCTTTTTTTTTTTACTTTAGATATTTATTACCCTCAGCCTTGTCAGGCCCAAGTCTAATCATTCGTCATTTCACTGTCAATATTTATTAACCCAGACATAGTAAGGCATAAAAAGAAAGAAAGAAATATTTTCTTTTTTAAATGAAGTAAAAAAGAAATAGAAACTTGAAGAAAGAAATAGAATACGATGAAAGGAAAAATGGAAAAAGAATGAAAGAAAGTGTCAACGAATGGATGAATAAAATGGGGCTTAAAGAAAGAGAGAAAGAAGAAACAAAGAGAAACAAAATTTTAAAAGAAGAGAAACAGAAAGAAAAAGAAAAAGAAACGAGAAGAAAGATTGGTCGAAGGAAAGGGGGAATGAATAAAGAATGACAGATTTGGTTAGTTACTCTAAAGAATCTGTGAGGCAATCAACGTCTTTGGCAGCATCTGTTTGGGGTAATCAATCAAAAAAATAGAGGTGTGATCACTGAATAAATTACTTTACTTGTTTTCTGTTGGTCAGAATTTTCAAGAAAAAAAAACAAAAAAAACAAATTAACAAGCAGACACAAACCAAAGGATCAAAATAGCATGAACTTACATTGTAAACTGAACCCCACGCTGAAAAGTATTTTAAGAGGGATTTCAGAATTGGAAAAAAACAATTTCTTACAAACAGAATGAAGAGTAAATGTTTGAATTTTCGATTGGTGTGGCTGGTACGCCCGATATATACGAAGCCAACCGGCTATCCAGATAGACCAACTTGAAAACTGAAAGAAATAAATGTTGAGAGTTTTGGTCAACAGTTTTTAATAGAAAGAAAGGAAGAAAGGAAGGAAGAAGAATAAGGAAAGGAGAAAAAAGAAAGAAAGAAAGAAAGAAAGAAAGAAAGAGAGGTAAGAAAAAAGAAAGATAGAAAAAAAAGGAAAGAGGAGAGAATAAGGAAAGGAGAAAAAAGAAAGAGAAAAGTTGGAAAGAAAGAAAGAAAGAAAGAAAGAGAGGTAAGAAAAAAGATAGAAAGAAAGAAAAAAGAAAGAAAGAAATAAAAAAGAAAGAGGGGAGAATAAGGAAAGGAGAAAAAAAGATAAAAAAAGTAGGAAAAAAGAAAGAAAAAAGAAAGAGAGGTAAGAAAAAAAAGAAAGAAAGAAAGAAGGAAAGAAAGAAAGGAGAATGAGGAAAGAAGAAAAAAGAAAGAGAAAAGTTGGAAAGAAAGAAAGAAAAAAAGAAAGAGAGGTAAGAAAAATGAAAGAAAGAAAGGAGAATGAGGAAAGGAGAAAAAAGAAAGATAGGAAAGAAAGGAAGAAAGAAAGAAAGAAAGAAGAAAAGAAAAAGGATAAAGAAAAAGAAAGAAAAATAAGATAGAAAGGTAAGAGAGAGGAAAAAACAGAGAGAGAAATAAAGCTGAAGAGAGAAAAATAGAAATAGTAAAGAAATAAAACGACAGGAGAGAGAGAGAGAGAGAGAGAGAGAGAGAGAGAGAGAGAGAGAGAGAGAGAGAGAGAGAGAGAGAGAGAGAGAGAAAGAGTTCCCTTGCCCCCTTATCCTTATCATCTCAATCCAAACTCTTGGATTTGATGTCCCCTAAACCCGGATCCACCGTCAGAATTCGATTCCCTCTAAAACCCCTCCGTTTCCATTCCGATAACCCGGGAAAGTGCGTCTGGAAGATTCGAGGCTATAATCGGCGTAATCGGCCAATCCTTTAATCCGTATTTCTACCCCTTTGGCGTCTAGTGGCTAATGGCGGTGGCCCCCAGGAACAAGGGTGGGTGTAGTCCTGTGGAGGCTTAAGGTGAAGTAGGAACTTGGACGGGTGGGGACATTAAGTGAGAGAGGGTGATTCCAGGGCGATCGACGTTGTAGAACGTAAGGAATTATGTAAAAATAAAAATTGCAAGATGTGTCATTAATCGAAAGTAGAAAATGAAAAAAAAAGGAGAGAAGGAGATAGGGGGAGACGGAAGGAGAAAGGGGGAGACGGAAGGAGAGATGGGGAGAGAGCGTTTGAGCGAGAGGGGGGTTGAGTGAGACGGAGATAGAATGAGAGATTTAGAAAGAAGAGAGAGAGAGAGAAAGGGATGAGAGAGAAGGGGGTTCAATAAGGGGTGATAGGATGACAGTGAATGAGATTCAAAAAGCGGAAAGTAAAGAGAGAGGGGGAGAGGGAGAGGGAGAGTGGAAGATAGACTGAGAGAGAGGGGGTTCGAATGAAGGGGAGAATGCGAGTAATTCAATGAGAAATTTAGAGGAAGGAAAGTAAAGGGTAAAAATGAGACGGAGAAAGAGGGTGAAACACCAGTCAATAAGAGAGAGAAAGGGAGAGAGTGAGATAATTGAAAAGAGAAGTTGAGTGGGTGGGGAGGGAGGGAGAGAATGAGAGTGAATCAAAGAGAAAGAGGAAGAGGGACAGAAAAATGAGACAGACAGAGAGAGAGAGAGAAAGAGAGAGAAGGGTTGAAAAAGAAATAACTGGCGAGTGGATAATGGATGCCTTATCATGTGAGAGAGAGAGAGAAAATTCAGGGAAAGGAAAAGAATGAAACTTGGTGGGGAGAGAAAGGGGAAGGTGTGAGTGTGTGAGAGTGAGAGATGGAGAGGGGTAGGATAGAGAGAGACAGACGGAGAGGAGGAAGCACGAGTAATATATAGAGAGAGAAAGAGAGGGTGATAAAGTGAACAGAATAGCCCACAGCAATGTGTGTGTGAGAAACGGACAAACAGACAGACAGAGAGACAGAGAAAGAGCTTGAAGTTAACAGGTCTGGAGAATATACCGTCTGTTGATTAATTTTCCATACCAGCCAAATGAACGTCTGCTGCGTCGTATTTGTAATAGGGAAGATGGGCGATGTCATTCGGTAAAAGCAGCGGTCGACTCTTCTACCAAAAAAAAGTTTTCTCCTCTTTTGAAGAGTATTTCAAACTAGTTGATTCGCTTCTATTTCGTTTAGAAGCGTAAGTAGCGATGGACTGTCACAGGCTATTGAATGACAGACTGACATGTCAAAACACTCCCACGGCCTCTTGCTTTAACCTCCTCCTTCTACAGACGTCTGAAAGTGCAAAGGGAAGAATTCCTGTGATCTGCATTTTTCAGAGTAACGCTCCTTGTAAGATAATAAGAAAAATGTCGTCTGCTTCCGTTAGTTATAGTGAATGGAAAAAGTAGCTCTTAGTTCAAATTATTTTCATACCTTGTAATGACAGATTTGTATCTTTTGATATCCTTCCAGTTTGGCAATCAAAGAGATCGAACTGGCCTATCCATGACCTGACTTTCAGGCTTGTTTATCAAAGAAATTCCAAAAACTAGTCCAGAATCTCTTTCTACGAATTCTTCTTTTTTATACAACGAAATTATCATTGACCTCTCGTTAAAATTTGAGTAAGTTAAGCATTCAAATTGGCGGATTTTAAATAAATTGTTTTATAGAGGGTTTCTAAGCAAATAAAGTTTGCTTCCCATGTTGTAGGACCTACGTCTGACTTCCTGTTCGTTTTGCAAGTTCACTTGTCTTTGCTGCATCTTCTTTCAAAGCTTACTCCACATCAGCAATTTTCAAGTTTTGAGGTATTCTTGTGTGGTTTTTCCCTTGAGCTCAAGATACCGTTTATTTTTAACTTTGCAAACTATTCCTGACGCGTAGTTGCACTTACAGCATATTTACCCTAAACTTCAATAACACATTACCTAGCTCAGGGTTTCTCAAACTGGGTTCCGCGCAACCCTTGTGTTCCACATCATATATTTTTGGTTCTGTGGCCGATTTTGAGAAATAAACCGTTCACAGATTTGAAATAGAAATCCAAAATGCATCCATTGCACTAGACTTCATTAGTTGGTTTCCTTTAAAAAAGCCATGCTCAATGTAAAGTTAAAATTGGGGATAAATAACCATAGTCATTTTTTCAAATTAAATTTTGTATCTAAAAATTCTACCATATTATGCTTGCAAGACATGTCTTATCTGTAAACGAAATGCATCTGATTGTCGCGACGATCGTACGTCGTCTCCAGAAGTAATCAGTTGTATTGTTTTTGGAAAAACAATTTTGTAAAAGATCATCAGTAGGGATGCTCATTGACTGTTTATGATTGAAGCAAAAGTTTGGAAAAATAATTTGTTAGAGTAATAATCATAAATAAGAGAAAATTCTGTTCACTGGATGAGATGCTATAGCATTGAAATACCGTATTATTACTTTTTCCAAATTTTTTTCTTAATAATTTAAGCAATTTTTATTTAATAATTATATATACATATATATATATGTATATATATCTTTTAGGTCCCAAAACGTTTTCGCTTAGTCTCAGAGGTTCCATGTGTGTGAAAAGTTTGAGAAACCCTGATCTAGCATATGCTGCAATTTTTTTCGAATAAGATCTTGAGATTAAACAGTGTCGAATGTACAATTCATATTCAGCCATAGTTTTCACCAAAAATGAGTCAAATTATAACTTGTCTGATTATATATTATTATCAGAGTATAGATATACAAGTAATATATAGACGAGTAAACTTCACAGACATTCCTAAGATTTCTTTAACACCGTGTAAAATTCGGCATTTGGAGAAGCGACATGGCTTTTCTAAAAAATCTAGTCAGATAGGTCTATAGAGAAAATGAATGTCCATACCTTGCATGAATGAATCATCGTAGTCTGCGCCAGAACTAATTATCTAAAAAAATATCGAAAATAAACCAATCTCTCTACAATTATCTAAAAAGCATCAGCACAAGATTTGGGCATTGTTGGTGAAAGATGACCGTACAGACCACAAGAGGTATTTCTCTGGGGAAAATAGCGTTTTAGATGATGCCTAGTGATATTCTCATGCAGATTACAAAGATTGTAGCCCCTCAAAATGTGACGAAGGGCGCCTGGAGACGCACATACACACATACATACACACATTATTAAAGATTAACAGAAAAGGAAGAATATGTAGCTCATTTATCTGGTTGGTCGAGCGGGCCATTTGTTGGGCTATGGTGATTCGATAATTTGATTAAAAACATTGATAGAATAAAACCAAAACAGGATTAGAATGTCGATGAACCAGTATAAATTACAAATAATTGAATAAGTTAGGAATTAATATACAGAATAGAATAGAAGAATGAGAAATTATCTACAAAATAGAAGCAAAGAATGCAAATCAATGTATATAAAAAAAAAATGAAAAGTAATTTACAAAATAGAAAAAAAGAATGGGAATCAATGTACGGAATAGAATATAAGAATGGGAATTTACGTACAGAATAGAATGATAGAATGGAGATTAATGTACGGGAGAGAATATAAGAATGGAAATTGATGCACGAAGTCGGATTAAAGAATGGGAATTAACGTACAGAATAGAATAAAAGAATATGAAATGATTTATAGAATAGAATAAAAACGTATGAAATAATGTACTGAAAAGAATAAAAGAATGGAAACTGATGTACAGAATAGAATGAAAGAATATGGAATAATGAACAGAATAAAACAAAAGAATACGAAATGATGTCAGAATAAAATAAAAGAATGGAAATTAATTTACAGAATAGTATAAAAACACATGAAATAATGTACAGAATAGAATAAAGACATATAAAATAATGCACTGAAAAGAATAAAAGAATACGAAATTATGTATAGAATGGAATAAAAGAACATGAAATGATGAACGGAATAGAATGAAAGAATATGAAATAATGTATATAATCAAATAAAAGAATGTGAAACAGTGTACAGAATGGAATAAAAGAATGGGAATTTACTTACTGAATAGAATTTAAAATATCAAAGTATTGAGCAAAAAGAATAGGAGAATAGCATGAAATTGAGAGAATAAAAAAGAGAATCAGAATAGAATAGAATTGGAGGTGAATATCATAAAAAGAATGGAACAGAGTTGATCGAACAGAATAGAATTAAGCATAGGACAGAATAAAAGAACTGAATTGGAATGAAAGAATGGAAAAGAATTAACGAAAAAATTACCATAGGATCAAACCTAATAAAATAAAAGAACGAAGTTGAATTATAAGTTACGGCGAAAAAAGTATTTATTCTACAAAATTAATTCTTATTTTTCAACATAATGCCCTCCCTTGTCAATGCACTTAACCCAACGCCTCTCTATAAATTACATAGATCGAATATTATGGAGAGAAGATTTTAGATAAAAAAAATCAGCTAATGACTACATGACAGGCAATGGGTTTATTGATCTACTGCACATATATCAAGAAAAAGACACAGAGAATGACAGAGAGACAGAGAAACATAAACAGACTGAGAGAGAGAGAGGGGGGGGGGAGAGACGGAGAAAGAATTGAAAAGGTGAAATAGACGGACAGAAAATCAATCTGAAACGAAAGAGTTGTTAATAAAAAATGAAGACATTAACGGACACATTCCGGTTGATATGCAGGGAAAATGAAAGAAAGAAAGAAAGAAAGAAAGAAAGAAAGAAAGAAAGGATGAATGCGAGAAAGGAAGAAAGAGGAAATAATTTAAAATGTAAAGAAAAAAGTGAAACATTTGAAAAAAAGGAGTCGAGAAGAAAAGATGAAAGAAAAATAGGAAAGAAGAAAATCAGAAAGAAGAAGAATTAAGAAAGAAAAAAAAGAGAGAAAGGAAGTCGAGAAAATGAAAGTGAAAGTACAGACCACCTCGAAAATGAAAGTAGGGAGAAGCATGTGGAAAACGAATAAAAATTAGAAGACGAGTATCAGACAAATACATGTTTGAAGGGCAAATCCATTTCTGTCTATTTAAACCTTGTCACTTGTATGTAAGTGCACGCCTCTCGCCCTGGGACAAGGCCATTCTTATTAAGTTCAATTGACAATGGAAAGTGATAGGCCTACCTGGGTCAATCGTGAAGGGGGTGTGGGCAAGAGAAGAGGAAAGAAAGACAGGAGGGGGAGTAAAAATAGGACTGTCGGTAGGACGAAAGAAAAAGGAGAAAAGTCAGTGAAGTTTGCGCATGTGCGTGCGTCTCTCGTCTCGTCCAATCTCGGGAAAAAACCACGTGATTGATGGAAGAACAATTTGACAGCAGGTCGTTTTTGTGGTTTGGCTGTTACAGCGATGGATTGTTGGGACGCTGGTCAAGGATAAATAGTTGAAGGATAGCTGAAGGAACAAAATGAAAAGGAAAGAGAAAGAAAAAGAAAGAAGGAAAGAAAGAGAAATGTGAAACATTCATTGATGCAGATGGTTGGGAAGGGTAGTGATATTGGATGGGCTAAAAAGAAAGAGAGAAAGGAAGGAAGGGATGAAGGAAGGAAGCAAAGAAGGAGAAATAAAAGAGATCTAAGAAAGAAAAAGTAACCGAACGATAAAAAATAAATGTTGCAAAAAAAAGAAGAAAGATACAAAGAAGAAAAAATGTATGGGAAATCAGTTGGAAAAAAAGAAATAAAAAAGGGAAGAAGAAAAAGATTCTTAGAAAGGGTGAAGGAATGAAATAAAAAAGAAGAAGGTCCAAAAGAGAAAGAGAATAAAAAAGATAGCGAGAAAAAAGAAGAATAGAAAGAAAGAAAAAAGGAATCTAAAGGAGAAGCAACGAGAGAAAAGGGAAGAACCCCCCCCCAAAAAAAAATAAGTTGAAAAGAAAGAAAGGAAAGAAGTAGACAAAAGAACAGAAATCTGAATAAAAGAGGAAAAGAAAGAAAGAAGAAGAATAGAAAAAAAGAATTAAAAAAAAGAAAAGGAATCTAAAAGAGAAGAAACGAAAGAAAAGGGAAGAAAGAGAGAATCCCCCCCCCAAAAAAAAAAAAATTCAAAAAGAAAGGAAGGAAGAAGACAAAAGAACAGAATTTGAAAAATAGAAAGATTGAAAGAAATAAAGGAGAAAAGTAAGTTAAAAAAAAAGAACATAAAAAAGAAAAAGAGAATTAGTGTCATTTACTGGATTTAAGGTGGACAGAAGAGGACAAAATGGTTCATCTCTGGTCGCTCGCAGCTAGACCACTCAAAAGATTTAGGGGGAGAGGGGTCCATGGCTAACGTCATTAAACGTAATGCAGAGATCGGTCACATCCGTGGAGGATAAAACTGGATCGCTGCAGAAAGGCCTCTTCATCAGTGGTTCCGGAACTGGGGGCTCTGCACCCCTTTGGTGGGGTCTGAAAAATAATACTGAGATGTCTGCATCAGTGTTCCCTGTAAACTTGACGAACAACCAAATACATCGTTCAGCTATCGGAAAACAATTATTGTCCAAAGACCTGTACTATATATTAAAATTCAAATAGATTTAATCCATCCAAAATAAATACGATATTTAAAGGTCAATTTTTTTCATTGTATTTAATTGATCTTCTTGTAGATGGGGTCCTCAAGTTTTCAAAATTCTGAGATCAGTGCTCTACATAATCCCCAGCAGCTTACCGCACTTGGTATTCCAAAGCAGTCACCCTGACCAAGCAGGACATTGCTTACCTTGAAGATCGTACAAGAACCAGCGTATTCAACATGATTTGGCCTTAGCGAACATCATAGTAACTGCGTCTGAACTGAATGGAGAAGAAAAAAGAAAAAAGTGAAGGAAAACATGGAATGAGGAAGGATTGTCAGAAGCAAGAGAGAAGGGAGAAATGACTGTCAGGCTTCAGGATGGTGTCGATGGAGCGTGTTCATTGTGGACAATAAAAAGTCAGAGAGAAGGAAAAAACAGCTGGAATGAAAGGAGAAAGAAAGAAGAAAAGAAAGAAAAGAAGAGAGATAAAGGAAGGCAGGGAGAAAAAGGAAGAAAGGAAGAATGGTCGTCTCTCTTCAATGGGTAAGTTTGGTAATCAGAGAATGAATCTACCCAAATTGGATAGTGCAGATAAATTTAGATATATATAAATAAAATGGGAGAGACATATGAGCAAAGTGTGATAGATAGACACAAATTGACCGACATAGATAGATAGATAGATAGATAGATAGATATGAATAGACCGAGACAGATAGATAGATAGATAGATAGATATGAAGAGACTGAGATAGACAGGCAGATAGACAGATAGATAGATAGATAGATAGATAGATAGATAGATAGATAGATAGATAGATATCAACAGACATGAATAAACAGGAAGACGTGGGTTGATAATATATATATATATATATATATATATATATATATATATATATATATATATATATATATATATGAGTATGTGTTGGTATGTGTTGGTATGTGGGTGTGCGTGTAGAGAGAGAGATGAATAAACTGAGATAGATAGATAGATAGATAGATAGATAGATAGATCTGAACAGATGGAAATAGATAGATGGATAAATATCAACAGACAGACATGAATAAACTGAAAGACGTGGGTCGATATATATATATATATATATATATATATATATATATATATATATATATATATATATATATATATATAAGCTGAGATAGATGTGTGGTTGGATAGATAGCTATGGAAAGACTAAGATAAATGATCGACCGATTGATCCACTTGATGGATGAATCCATGGATCCATTGATGTCAATACAGACAGTGTGATTTGATCCATGTCTTAACGGGCCTCGCGAAGTGGACCTTTTTCCCCCAGAATCAATGTTCTTTCACGTTTATTCTTAAGGCGCTATTCTCGGACTGTTGAGTTGCGAAATAGATTAACCCTTCATTTGAATAAAAAGCAAGTAGTGTCTAACGCTGGCTATGGCTCCAGTTGTACATTCTTGAGCTCCACATATCACATTACTACTTACTCTGTCAGACAAAAAGTGGCGTCAAAACTCTCTTCATTCCGAGTAATTTTACCCATAGCTGGATGGAGAGATGGATTCATACCTCGTCCAATAGCATTGGTGCCAACTGAACACTAACTATTTGAGTCTGAGTATGAGTCGATTCTGTATGCCGGTAACCACCCCCTGCGCCCACTGCATCTAAATCCACCACCAAAATGATATTTACTGTAGGTTCCAATCCTATGATAAATAAAAATGTCTCTATGGGCATCTCTGAAAACTATTTTCATTTGAAATACGTATTCAACATAACAATATTCATTAAATAAAGTTCTGGAAATGATAAAATATTTTACAAGCTTGCCGGTACAGAGAAACAAAACCACGTTTTATCTATTTATCTATCCTAAATTTTTCTATTTCAGCTGATAACTCCCCAAATTGCACTTCGAATTCATTTTCTGTCCCACAAGAGCTAAAGTTATTCTTAAAACTATTTATACTTGTATCATTTTGTACATACGTTGGCAAAGTATTCTAGTATTCCAAAATCCTTTGAGAGGAAAAATTATTTGGTTTCGTGACTTTGTTTTTGTAATAGACCACGCTGCTAAATATCCCGTCCTATTTGACTTATTAAACATTACGATTCCGTTATTTGCAAAGCCATTTATAATCTTGAAAGTTTCATTTAAGTCTCCTCTTGCCTTCCTCTCAAACTATGTACCGCTTGTTGATTGTAATATGGCCTTGTGTTTTCGTGATTCAAAAAGCTCTCCTTTCAGACTTTATTTTACGCCATGACTTGCTATCATACGTCTGTGAATTTTGATCGGTGCCCAACTTTCTAGTGCCCTAAATACCATCATTGATCGCCACTTTATATGTAACCAGGACAAAGTTCTAATTACTAATGAATAACATTTCTCAATACTCACACAGTGAATTGACATGTTTGAACAGGACTTATATATAACTATAATTAGAGAAACTTCCGCATGTGTGTATGCACCGAGATAGCTCAACAAGCGGCTGTCGTACGAAGTTGATATTCGCTATATATATTGGTCAGTGTGCTAGACATTACAGTGTCAAGCTTGAAGTCAATTAGGTCATCTGTTCTCGATATGTAGGCGGTGCTCAATTTACAATGAAAATTTATGCTGAAATTTTGTCACTTTTTTCACGTTTTTATGACACGATGTACGTTTCTAATCATTTCAAAATGGTTTCGGAATAGAACTGAAAGAGTTAGAGATCGGTGAGGAGGAGATATTGAGAAAAAGAAAGAAAGAGAGAGGGAGAATCAAGGGGGGTTACCGATTTTTTTACCGAATTTGGATGACGTAATAGCATTTGAAAATGTTTTGATTGCTATTACGATTAACAACAATACTTCTGTTTTGATTGTTGCTATGAATGATCAGCATCACATTATTTCAAGTTTAAATCCTCAGAAGATTTTCATGAAATCGGACGCAGCTTTTGAATGGGCATTTTTTTGGTATATCCTAATACATATTCAAATATGTGTCTATCTCCAGTTTTAGTGGTATGCAGTAGGAGACCTTACTTATTAATGTGTAGAAGATGTCGCTGGGAAATTCTGTAGCAATATGATAATACTCACAGAAATAATTAGTACTTTATGAAAAGAAAGTTGATTTAAGAGCATTTTATCACTACCAACCGATAATGAAGGCAACTAGTCGAATGAGCATGCGCAAAAAGTCAAAAACAAAGACAATGCAGTGTGCAAGGCGGCAAAGTTTCGTCTGAGAAGATGATAGAAAGTTTATGGTACATTCTTTGCTGGAATGTCTTTGACAATAAAGATTGTATAGGATATCTTATTTTCATATGTAGCCTTAAGGAATTTGCTTTTTTGTGTATATCTCCAACTATTTACATTCAGCTGCACTATCTATCTATCTATCTATCTATATGGGAATATATATATATATATAGATAGATAGATAGATAGATAATCCGGTTAGTCACTCAATAGAAACAATTCCAACAATTGGAAAGTCGTTTAAAGTTGGTAATGACTCAGATGCTAATAACGAATATTAATATTAATAACGGAATTAATAATAATAATAATAATAATAATAATAATAATAATAATAATAATAATAATAATAATAATAATAATAATAATTTCTCTCTTCTCCCTTGCTTCCGACTATCCTTTCTCACTCAATGTTTTCCTTCTCTTTTTTTCTTTTTTTCCTTTTTCTCCTTTCTTTCTTCCCCCATTCAGTTCAGACGCAGTTACCATGATGTTCGCTACGGCCAAATCACGTTGAATACACCGGGTCTTGTACGATCTTCAAGGTAAGCAATGTCCTGCTGGGTCAGGGTGACTGCTTTTGAATACCAAGTGCCGTAAGCTGCTTGGGACTATGTAGAGCACTGATCTCGGAATTTGGAAAATTTGAGGACTCCATCTACAAGAAGATCAATTAAATACAATAAAGAAATTGTCCTTTAAATATCGCATTTATTTTGAATGGATTAAATTTATGGGAATTTTAATATATAGTACAGGTCTTTGTACAATAACTGTTTTTCGATAGCTGTACGATGGATTTGGTTTACAGTTTCACACCAGTTGTCTGGTGGTCATTACTGAAGGCTGAGTGACGATAAGTCTTTTCAGGTCTTCGGCTAACATCTCTTCTCTCCCTCGCTTATCACGCCAGTGCTGTGGTTCACATCTCCGCTTCTGTTTTTCTTCCTCTGTTTGGCCACCGCTAACATTTATTCTCGCAGACCTTATATTTCTAGCACTTTCCTCAGTATCTGTGCGGTTCCTAGCAGTGCTGTGGTCTGTACAATCTCAATCCTTCCTCTAATCCTGAGTTCCTCCAGTCTCACCTTCAGTGCCTTTGGGACATTTCCTAGTACGCTTATTATTACCGGCACTACCCTGAATTTCATGTTCCACGTCATCTTCAGTTTTCTTCTTCTTCTTCTTCTTCTTCTTCTTCTTCTTCTTATTATTATTATTATTATTATTATTATTATTATTATTATTATTATTATTATTATTATAAAAGTCCCTCAATAAAAACCGTCATGTGACCAACGTTCTTGGTATCAAGTCGTGTTGGGAGTGATCAATTAAAAAAAATGGAAAAGGGATACTTCTCTCTCTGGATCACTAACAAGTGTAAAAAATTTTTAAAATCAAGTGGGCACAAACTTACCTTGCAAATCGACCCTCTAAAAACCCTTTCTTCGGGGGAACTGTAAGAAAATAGAAAAAAGGTTTATACTGAACATAAAGAGTGAATGCCTAAATTTTCAGCCCTCTAGCTCCATTGCTGTGACCTGTACGCGTGATACATAGCCGGGCAAACTTGAAAAATGAAGAAAGCTATCAATAGAGTTTTGGTGAGAGTTCAGGCTGACGGTTCCTGACATATATATATATATATATATATATATATATATATATATATATATATATATATATATATATATATATATAGAGAGAGAGAGAGAGAGAGAGAGAGAGAGAGAGAGATTGATAGATATATAGAGATAGATAGATATAGATATGGATAGATATATAGAGATAGATAGATATAGAGATAGAGATAGATATAGAGATAGAGATGGATATGGAGATAGAGATAGATGGATATAGAGATAGATATAGAGATAGAGATAGATAGATATATAGATAGACAGATATAGAGATAGATATATAGAGATAGATATAGAGATAGGTATCGAGATAGATGTAGAGATAGATATAGAGATAGATATAGAGATAGATAGATAGAGATAGATAGATAGATAAATATAGAGATAGATATATATATAGATATAGAGATAGATAAGTACAGATTAAAATAGTTGAACAGTCCGACACATGAGAAATCTGGAATGAAAAGTCAAGGTGCAGTAAAGAATCAAAGCCAAAATAAGAACCAAAAAACGATTGATGGAAATAAGCTGAACAGACTTTCCAGGAATCAAAGACTCTGAAGCTCTAAACATAAATCGAAGAAGCAATCATAATTCCGAAGTCAAATAACTTGACCATTTATGACCCGAGCTGTTTGGATGTCTTCTAGCACAGAAGCCGTAAACGATCTTACAAAGCTTGTAGATTGGTGAATGGCCGTCATCTGATATTAGAACCATGCTATTTTCATTTTATCATTACTTTTGTTTACTGTTTTTCATCTGCAATGTTTTTATTCTTCCTCACTTTCTTCTTCTTTTTAATCTTCTTTTCTTTTTTCCTTTCATCTTCGTCTTTTTCTTTTTTTCTTCTTCTTCTTGGTAGAATCCGTAAACAGAAACTGTCAACAAAACTGTAAAAGAAAGTTTCTTTGGTTTTCGAGTCGGACTAGATGGCTATGTATGTATGTACGTACCACGTGTGCAGATCACACCAATAGAGTTAGAGGGCTGAAAAGATTTACTCCTCATTATATCAACAAAAATCAATTTCTTTTTGTTTTTATTTTTTCAAATTCCTCCTAAATGTTTTTTTTTGTTTGTTTGGGGTCCAGTTTTCGATGTAAGTAAATGTTAAATTGGTTTTTGCATGCTTTTTTTTTTGAAAATTGAGATTTTTTTTATTGCCCAACGAAACACAAGAGAAATAATTTATCCATTTATCACACCTTCTAATGTTTTAATTAATTTTACTTTTATTCTCTCTTTCTCTCTGTTTGTCTAACTCTCGCTTTCTTTCTTTTGTTCTTCCTTTCTTCCCCTATTACACTCTAACTTTTTTCTTTCTTTCCTTTTTTTCTTACTCTCTTTCTACACACACACACACATATATATATATATATATAAATATATATATATATATATGTGTGTATTATATATAAATATATATATATGTGTGTGTTGTATATATAAATATATATATGTGTGTGTGTGTGTGTGTGTGTGTGTGTGTCTTGGTATAAAACGTACCGACCCCTCTCTCACCATTCCTCTTTGTTTTCTTTCTTTCTTTCTTTCTTTCTTCCTTCCTTCTTTCTTTCTTTATTTACTTCTTTCTTTCTTTCTTTATTTCTTTCTTCATTCCTTCTTTCTTTATTTATTTCCTTCTTTCTGTCTTTCTTTCTTTCTTTTTTTCTTTCTTTCTTTCTTTCCTTATTTCTTTCTTTCTTTCTTCCCTTTTTTCTTTCCTTTTTTCTTTCTTTCTTTCTTTCCTTCTTTCTTTCTTTCTTTCTTTCCTTTTTTCTTTCCTTCTTTCTTTCTTTTCTTTCCTTCTTTCTTTCCTTCTTTCTTTCTTTCTTTCTTTTTTCCTTCTTTCTTCCTTCTTTCTTTCTTTCCTTGTTCCTTTCCTTCTTTCTTTCTTTTTTCCTTCTTTCTTTCTTTTCTTTCTTTCCTTTCTTTCTTTCTTTTTACTGTCGGGCGTGAGTGAAGATCAATGTTTATCACCGTACTCATACCGAATACTTCTGTCGATGTCACGCGAACCGATTTAATGGATCCACACAAGTAAACCCCAAACAGGGAACCGCCGAGCCTAATGCAACATTATAAAATTGACATCACAACTACGAGTCGAGCACAACCCCGGGCCCCGTCACCCGCCGACGCTGCCTAATCCTGATCAACCCTATAACGCAGCGGGCTTTTATCGGTCCGTTCCGGGTGCCCCCTGTCCCACGTCCCACGTCGTCCCATCAAATCTAGAGGATGACCAATATATTAAAGGACGAATTGCAAGATGATCGTCGTGGTAGCGCTAGTGGTGACGGCGATATATGTAACAGTGTTAATAGAGATTGAGAAACAAGGCGGGAAAATATGCAGCTATCAGATAAAATAGATAGAGAGATCGATAGATAGATAGATAGATAGATAGATATGAACACTCACAGAAACTTAGGCTTATAGAAAGGAACACACAGGTATTCAAAACGAGTTGATATTTATACATCAATCTAATCATATATATATATATATATATATATATATATGTATAGTGATGCACTTACCATTGTGTTAAAGGCCAAATATCTGCTTTCAACCCCAATTCTCATCTCGATTATTCTCGGTCTTTTTCGCCTCTTTCAAATCGACGGTATGTATCAAAAGAATGGGGCATATTCAGTCCGTCAGAAAGAATCACAAATTGCGTTATATCATGAAGAAACTTATTCGAAATGAATTTTTTAATACATAATTCAATTTAGACAACGCAGATAGAAAAAAACAATTAAAGGAAATGGGGCTGCTACAGGAATCGAACCTGCTTCCGATAGGTAGCTGCTTCAACGTAGCGAAGCGCTAACCATTGTGTAAAACAGCCCAACGATAATGCAAAGGCCAAATATCTGCTTTCAATCCAAATTCTCATCTCGTTCATTCTCGGTCTGTGAATTTGTGTGTGTGTGTGTTTGTGAACAATAGGGAAGGAGACTGACCCAGGAGGAATAGTATACGGAGGCTTTACTTGCTAATTAATTAATTCATTCATGAATAAATTAATATGCTATACATGTTTCGAGAGGAGGTATCATCTTGAATAACATGAGTGTATCTTTCAGGGTTTCCGTAGAAAACAAATTTAGAATCAGATGTTTTGCTTTGGAAGCAAAAATGGAAATCAAGAAAGAGGATTCCTTCCTGGCCATAATGGTGAGTCCGGACTGTTCTCAGTCTGTGGTGAGATATGTATTGGTATGCTTGAATGTCTTGTTGGAAGTTGTAGCTGCGGGTCACGGGAGCTTTATTGGTTGTGCTGCTCAGAGGGAGCATTGGTTTTATATATATATATATATATATATATATACATATATATATATATATATATATATATATATGATTATAAAGTGCGTCATATTATATAGAAACTCTTTCTGAAATGATCTCGCGTCATTACATGGTTAATTTATCACGTAGACAACGTAAATAGAATTAAAGAAAATGGGGCTGCCGCAGGAAATTTTCCTCTAATTGTTTATTCTATTTACGTTATCTAGACCAAGTGATATATGAACCGTGTAATGACGGGAGATCATTTCAAATAAGTTTCTATGTAATATAACGCAATTTAAAATCATTCTGTCGGGTCATATATATCCATTTCTTAACACACACACACACACACACACACACACACACACACATATATATATATATATATATATATATATATATATATATATATGGGATGGTAGATAGAAACACAGATTGAAAACTCGCATTCACAATGACTAGACAAGTCGTCATTTACGTCTCGAGCAGGTTCTTTGGCAAAACATCGCATCCCCAGATATTTCAAGGCCACCATCGCCCAGGTTCAGATTTTGTTCCTTGCAACTTCTCTTTTTTCCAAAAATGATTTCAAACCGTGGACGGGATTAGGGAGAATGCATAGAAGCAAATAGTAGCGATTTTGGAAGGGGACTTCGAAGATTGTTTTGAAAAATAGAACAAGTACTGGTATGTGAGATCCAAAGTGTACCGGGGGGGGGGTACTTGAAGTAGAACCAAGCGTCAGTGCCCTAAGTAAGCTATATTTCATTTATATTGAACTGTTGGATACATTCGGCACAATCCTTGTTATATATATATATATACTGTTTCGCTCGCTGCTGTAAATGATTCAGTCCTAGCAATCTTTCTCTACTCATATCTCTCTATATATATACATATATATATATATATAAATATATATCAATATCGATCTATCTATCTCTCTCTCTCTCTCCCTCTCTCTCTCTCTCTCTCTCTCTCTCTATATATATATATATATATATATATATATATATATATACTGTTTCGCTCGCTACTGTAAATGATTCAGTCATAGCAAAATTTAGCTCCTACAACTATCTTTCTCTACTCATATCTCTCTCTCTCTCTATATATATATATATATATATCAATATATATCAATATCTATCTATCTATCTATCTATCCATCTCTCTCTCTCTCTCTCTCTCTATATATATATATATATATATATATTTATATATATATATATATATATATATACATATATATATATATATATATATATATATATATATATATATATATATATATATAGTAGAGAAAGTATTAGGAGCTAAACTTTGATCGGACCGAATTATTTACGGTGGTTAGCGAAACAATATAGATACATGCATACACGAGGTTCAATACAAAAATACCTTCAATATACCATAAATGCTTTATTGAAGAAATATTTATTCTAAATTGAGATTATGTTTATTAAAATAGCTTCACACGGCAGCTATACATCGCAGCCAACATCCATACAACACCTGAAATCTCTCCTTGTTGTCATTTTAGGAATCGTATTCAGATCTATCCGCGAATTCCGTTTTATCTCTTCAATGCTGTCAAAACGAAGTCCTTTTAATATGCCTTTTTTAGAAATTTTGGAAATAAGAAGTCACGCGGGGCTAAGTCAGTTGAATATGAAGAATGATGGTAACTTTGATTTTTGCCAAAAATGTTGAACCCTTAGGACAGCTCTTCTGTGATTGCCCTTCTATTTTCTTTGTTGCCTTTGCAGCAACATGACTCGTGTTCAAATCCTTGGTTGAAATGTCTTGACAAGAGAAAAAAAATATTCCTACGCGCTCTGTAACTTCTCTTACAGTCAGACATCGAATGGCACGGATAATTTCGAGAACCTCTCTAATAATCCTTTCAGTTTAGGATTGTGCCTGTATTTTTGTCATGTACGACTGAAGCACTTTCTTCTTTAAATCGCTTAAACTATTCAAAATACGATGTACAACCCAGGGTATATTTTCTGAAGGCCATTTTCTTAATCTAAGTTTTCTTTTGCCGTTTTACCAAGTTTGAATCGAAACTTCAGTCAGACTCTCTGCTTTTAAATCCAATCCATCCATGATATAGCAGACCAGAAAAAAAATCAAAGTACAGACGCCACAATGAAATTCGATACGATTGAGTTCACAAATGCTCCGTACATGATTTCAGGGATCTATTTTCACCATTGCGCGAGCAGATTCTGAGCCACACACCTCGTCCGTATATTTCGATCGAACTTCGTATACACAGAATATTTCAATACATATGTGTTTATGTCCATAAAGATGGAGACGTGAGTAGAGCAAGGAAAAGAGAGAGGGGGGGATGCGGTAGCTAAAGTCATAGATGACTGAAGGCGGAATTGTATCAGTTCAACATTGAAATATAGCTTTTTTGACAAACCAACGAAACGCCCGGTAAAATTAGAAGTAGTTCAGAGTTGAGAAATAGCGTGAGGGCGAATACTTCTTTCTCTTATTTCTTTCTTTTTCTTTCTTTTCCTTTCCTTCCTTCTCTCTGTCTTTCTTTCTTTCTTTCTTTGAGCATGAAATATTATTCAATAAAATTCATTCCGGTGTCATTGAAAATTACCCATGGGCAGAAGTGCAGCGATATAATGCGAACCACAGGACTAATTCGGTAATAAAACGGTAAACCTTTCTGCTGGTCAAGTAATAATTTTATGTAACGGAATGAAAATAACATAAACAGGATCTATCTGTCTATCTATCTATCTATCGAAATATATGAATTAATCCAAATGAATCTATCAATAAACCTATTTGTACGTATGCACAGTACTGCTTATCAGTATTTGAATAAAAAAGAAATATTACTCTTATGGTTTGGTTTTGAGAGTTGAATACAA
>OY735239.1:28263013-28275513 GCA_963457665.1 Thysanoteuthis rhombus
GAAGAGGTTCTATACTTTTTTTGTATGTGTGTGTGTTAGTCTGTTCGCATGTTTATGTCTTCCAGCGCTCCTGGCCATACTGTTTAGTGTACGGACTTGAAAATTAGTATCAGTACTCCACCAGGCTCTCTGAAGAAATTTTTTTTTTAATTTTTGAGAAAAAAAAAAAAGGAAGCTTTTTGAGCTTTTTAGCCTCATTTTGACGGGTTCATTATTAACATCTTGAATCTAAATATTTTTCGATGGTTTATGCTCTATCTTCAATGTTTTCCCATGGGAAACGCAAGTAATGTCATAACTACGATTTATTCTGACCATATTTATTTTTCGATGGAATATTTTCATATGGCTTCAAATTTTGACGTTCATCAACATCAGCCTTTTAGTGTCTATCCTTGGACATAGACCTTCCCCAAGATTCAGCAGACCTACCTATCATAGGCGTGATGGAACCAGTACTTTCTGAATATATATAGTCCGTCACGCCATCTTATATTTTGACGACCCTGTTCTTGCATGTGAGCTCTGGGGACCCACCGAGTGAGTTGCGACGTCTAGCAGTTATCTGACATCCTTGCAACATGTCTAGCCCATTGCTATTTGAGTTTTCCAACAGTTTCTATGATGTCTCAGACGCCTGTTTTCTCTCTGATATACTGTGCTGTCTCATGATCTCTTCATGCGAGGTTGAGCGTGATTCTCTCACATGCACGTAGCATAGTTGTCAGTTTAAGGGTCAGTCCTTCGGTCAGGTTCCATGTTTCTGCTCCATAGGTGACTATCAGGAGGATGTATTAATTGTACACCCTTCTTTTTATCACTTGTGGCATTTTCCTATTCTTGAAGTTGAGGTTGCCCTGTCGAAAGCTTGCCAACCTAATGTGATTCTTTGCTTGATTTTTTCTTCTTTTGCGAATTTCACAGAGATTAGTTGTCCTGGGTAGAGGTCGATGTTCATTATACATGGCACTTGTTTTACTAAAATTCATGCGAGAGGTAACTTTCTTAACTTTTCTTCTTCGTTCAGTCTGTCAAGCATCATCTGGAGGCCATGAAGACCCTCTGCATGATTTTTCAATTATTGACTATGAAGGCGAGTTATTCGTAAAATTATCTATACTTTTATTTACATACGATGCTAAACTATTTGTGTGATAAGTATTAACCTATCATTGTAGCCTAATGGTAGAGTGTTCGTCTCTGGTTCATTCCACTGCCAAGTCATATTAAAGACTTTGAAAAATGGTACTCAATGCTTCTCCACTGAGCACTCAGCAAAAGGAATCAGATACCACTCCCGAAAGCTTAGAGGTTACTGCCAAATCAACATTGGATCTACCAGTTCTTGCAAGATCAGCTACGTTAAGCAACACTGAGCCTGGTCAGTACCTAGATGGGTAACCATTGGGGTGTGCCAGGTGCCGTGAACACAACGAAACTTTGACAGACCTGGCGAGCCGGGAGAATTAGTAATAATAACCTATATGTACCTATCTCTGCGACGTCCTCTATAGGGATGTAAGCAGAAGGTGATTCATACTTACCATGTTGCTCAGAGATCAATTGAAATATTTGATTTTATCAAATGTATTCCCTTTTTTTTTAATATATACTTGAACTCCAAACCTTATTTCATATACATATCTAAAGACCATCTATAAAACCACTATAGATTGTCAACAAAATCTCCCAGCAAAATTGTCAACATCGGATTCTTCAGTTTTCAAGTCAGTCTGGTTGGCTAGCCATGTATGTATCACGCGTACAGGGTACACCTCTGATGCCAGAGGGTAGAAAATTTAAACATTAATTACTTATTATGTCTACAAAAAAGTTTTCTTCCTTGTTTTTTTTTCAAAGTATTCCCCTAGGTAGGGGTTCAATTCAACAAGTAATTTTATCCCAGGTTGACCATTATTCCGTACCAGCCTATTTTTAGAAAATTGAGAATTTTTCCAGTGATCACTGCCCAAACAAAAGGCAAGAAAATTAACTTATTCATTGATCACCCCTTTTCTCATTTTTTTCTAATTCGTCACGCCTAACACGACATGCAGCTAAAATATATTGGCCACATGTCGATTTCTATATTAACAAGACCTGTTAATATTAATATTAGATATATTACATTATAATCAATATTAACCAGCAGTAACATATGTTTCAAATGTTATAAATGCAACCCAAAAGTTTCGGGAACCAAAGAAGCAAAATGCCTTCAAGACAAGAAAAATATTCTCTGCATGTCTGGTTAGTCATTCAATAGAGAACGTCACGTGACCAATGACCTTTGGCAGCATGCTGTATTAGGTTTGATTAATCAAAAAACTGGAATAAAGGATGATCAATTAATAAGTAAAAAAAAAAGTGGGCACAAACTCATGATGGATTTAGCATGAATTAACATTGTAAATTGATCAAAAGATTTGTGGGGGTGAATAATACGGAATGACTAACGCCATTGGTGTTGCTAATACTCGTAATACATTCATAGCCGAAAAGCCAGACAGACAGACCATCTTAAAAAATGAAAAAAAAACCTATTTTGACAATTTTACAGACAGTTTTGGTTGACGGTTATTTTTATATATATTCATGTATGTGTGTGTGTGTGTGTGTGTGTGTGTGTGTGCGGTAATTGCAAAGAGTATCTGATGAATTTCAAAATGTACATTTTAACCTCATCTCACGTCTTCAAAATTGACAGAACCTAGGCCGTAGATTTTTGTACATAACTTTTCAATGCTCAATCTTGCTGCAATCTTGTTTTGAACATATTGAAATTTCAGCCCTCTAGATCTGTAAGGATTTTAGAGCAGAAAAACAAAAAAATCAAACTGAAGGTAAATCTATACGATGAAAGATAAAAGCTATCGAAAACATTTAACTGATCAACCGATGGAAAATTAGCGGATGCAACGATAACCGCTAACCATTAACTTTTATTAAATGAATTTAGTTTCTAAACCTCTTACAAACAGACCGAGAGAGCTGAAATTTTAATATATCGTAGCTTAGACTTGAAGCTTTCTTAAAACCATGACAGTATCAGATAATCCAGATGAACGTAAATAATTAAACGAACAAATGAAATTAAACATTAGTTCATATTCTACGAACGGTTTGTTTAAAGCTATATGTCTTAGCTACAGCATATAAAAATATCAGTCCTCTGGCTCTGTTTTCAAGGGGTTTCATAGATTTAATGTCTCTTTACATTCAACGTACAGCTTATTGAAAGCTTTATGTCTAAGCTACAACATATTCAATTTTCAGCTCTCTAGCTCTGTTTTTAAGGGTTTGGGAGCAAGAAAAAAACGAACTGGAGCTAAATTCATAGAATAAAAGTTAACGGTTAGCGGACATCTCTGCTTCCGCTAAATTGTTTATCAGTTAGCGTTTTCGTTAGCTGTACCCACCTGTGGTAAACCCTATCTATTTTAAGAATAACAATTGGACTTGCAAGTACAGCCAAGACATGAAGGTATCAAATTAACCGACTTAAGAAACACCAAGTGTTACTGATGGTATATTGAGAGTCAATGTCTTATTATAATGATTATGATGATGGGTTTATTGTGTATACGTACACATATGTGTCTTAGATTATTGATGAATATATGACACCTGTTGTTTACACGGTACTTAAATAACTGTGAGGTCTGTAACTTGAATAAGCACACATGTGTATGTATAGAGCAAAATGTATCGGGAACATTTAAAAAAGTTCATTTAACTTCCTTATACGACTTCAAAATTGACAGAATTTGGATCAAAGATTTCTAGGTTGTGTACATAAATATATAAGTGTTCAGTCATGTTTCAATACCTTTTTCATTTTTGTATCTCTTAGTCTTTGGTCCAAATTTTGTCGATTCTGGAACAACGTAAGGATGTAAAAATAAGCTTATTGGAAGGTATCGGATACATTTTGCACTCACTGCATATATCTTTATCGACGTTTCAAGCGTCATTCTTGTATCGAGAAATCATCGATTTATGAAACACAACTTTTATCTAAAAAGAAAGAAGATATTGGCAACATATTTGGTTTGAGTCATTTACCAATTTCCATATGTTCCAATGTAATCTGAGAATTAACTCGCCATCACAGTCAATAAGTGAACAACCGTAGCGTCAAAATTCGATGTTATGTAAATAATTTCCATCGAAAACTAATTAATGTCTGAATAAAAATCTATTTATGACAATACAGGCGTTTTCCATGGAAAAACAGCTGAAATAGGTAAATTAGATCTAGAATCATCCAGATTCTGTTAAAGCTAGACGATATCAATAAACCCATTAGAATCAGGCCCCCAAAGCTTAAAAAGCGTTTTTTTTTCCTCACAATAGTAAAAACATTTTTAGAAGTAGTCTAGTGGAGTACTGATGCCAATTTTCAAGTTTGTGCACAAAGTGGTATGGTCCGGAGCGCTGAAATACAAAAACACATACCAAACACAACGCACGTATAGACTAAAAAAAGCTAGAACTCTTTACCACCTTTGATGGCTACTGTTGTTCAATATATACCACGCGAAAACTATATATTAGAAACCGTTAACTAAAACTACCATTTTTTTAAAGCTGGTCTGTCTGTCTGGCTATGTATGTATTTATCATGCATACAGGCAGTGCCCACGGAGCTAAAGGGCTGAAAATTTAAGCATCTACTCCTTATGTCTAGGAAAATATTTTCGCCCCAAAATAGGTTTTCAATAGAGGGTTCAATTTTCAATGTAAGTTCTAGCTAATTTGATCCCTCAATTTGTTCCCAGCAGCGTTAAAGATTGAAAGTTCGGAATTTTAAATGATCACTGCCCAACATAATGCGAGAGAATAATTGATTCAATGATCACTTTTTTTCACAATTTCACAAAATTGTTCACCCCAAAACGGAATGCTGCCAAACTATTGGTCACGTGACAGTTTTTATTGACCAGACTATTAACCAGCCTTTTTTTTTATAATTATCTATTCTTATTTTCTGGATTCATTTTTTGTATCACAATATCGTATCACTGTAGCCCCACAAATGGTCTGACCAACCTGCCAAGTGAGCTACAGGTTCTCTCTTTGGTAGTTTGTCTGTGTGTCACTGTGTGTGTATCCGGGCGCTCCTGGTCACATTTTGGGGGTTACAACCTTTAAAATTTGCATGAGTACACCACTAGGCACCATCTAAAAGCCGTATGATTTTTTTGTTCATTTTTCCAAGAAAAGGTTTTTTTAAAGTCTCTATGTTCATTTTGTAACAATAATGCCAAAATCCTGTGCTGATATCTTTTAGATAATTTCAAATAAATGATTTTCATAAGATAATTTTTGATCATTTTTCAGATGATTGCTCTGGTACACGCACAGGATATTACTTTAAGCATATAAGAAACGTTCAACCCAAATTTCAACATTAATTAGATTAATAATTCTGGTAAACTTGCGGGACATGGTGATTCACTTGTGCGAAGTACGGATATTTTAACTTGCTTTTATCATCATCTTAATTTTTAGTTGTTTTTATCTCAACTTTGACACAGACCATCATTCTACGGCGACGAGTAAAGGTCATGTGAGGAAATAAAGGATAAGCCCCCGGTGAGAATCGAACTCACATACCTATTGTCAGCCTTCTTCTGGTTGCCCTCACCATTCAGTCGCAGAGACTATCCTGGTTTGCAGAAGCTGAATTCCTCTTTACTTCAAATTCATTCCCAACAACCGATAATCAACGCTATCTTTGTTGATTATATTTATACAATACAATATAAATCTACTAATTAGCTCAAGCTGGAGGCCTTCTATCCGGTCTTTTGAATATAACTTTATTTGAAATCTCCTACCAGTCCAATGTTGGTCAAGTTGGATCTTAGAATTATTGATTGAACTGGCCTCTACCACTGGAGATAGGAGACTATTCTATGTGTTCACCACACGACAAGCAATTGCCATTTAACACTCGTTCTGATTCTGATTTTTTAAAGCTTCAACAAATGACCTCGTCTGATGTTACTCCCATGACAAAGGGACTGTCTATGTCGTATATCATCATTATCATCATCATCATCATCATCATCATCATCATCATCAGTCTTTTAACGTTCATCGTTGGACATAGACCTTCTCCAGGATTCGCCTCACTTCTCTATCATGGGCGTCACGGAGCTGGCACTTTCTGAATTTGTCTGGCTCGTCCTTCGGTCTAATATTCTGCCGGCCTCGGTTGAGCATGTGATCTCGGAGGATCCATGTTGTGGGTCGTGATGTCCATCAGTTGTCCGCCATTCTTGCAACATGGTCAGCCCACTGCCATTTGAGATTTTTAATGGATTCTATGATGTGCCTGACTCTTGTCTTTTCTCAGATGTACTGTGCTGTCTTGTGGTCTCTCCATGTAAAGCCCAGCATAATTGTTTCATGTGCACATTGCATGGTTCTCAATTTGCGGATCTATCTCTTGGTTAGGTTCCATGTTTCAGCTCCATAAGTGACTATTGGGAAAATGCGTTGGTTATACACCCTTCTTTTTAGGATTAATAGGATCTCCTTATTTTTGAAGGCTGGGCTTGCTCTGCCAAAGGCTTGTCATCCTGGTGGGATTCTTCGCTTGATTTCTTCTTCTTTTGAGGTCTCATGGAGATCCGTTGTCTTACGTAGATGTAGTGATCTACTTTCTCCAGTTCTGTGTCTTCGATTCTGATCTCAGTGTTTTTATCTCCTACCGTGGGTAAATATACATGTCCCAACCGTGTCTCCCCCGTCTCTCCAGTACTGCATGCTTAGCATGTTTAACTTGGCGAATCTCTCTTCATGTATGGAGTTAGACAGTCCTGTGATCAACCTTTTTGCTCTCCGCAAAACATCCTCAATTAGATCTTTCTCCTGGTAACGCAGTAACCAACCAGCATTTGCTTACTCCAAAAATGTATGAGGGACAAAATAGTTCTAATAAAGACATTTCTAATCATCTATTCTAATTATTGGTTGAAGCATTGTAAAACAATATTTTTATCAATGTTGACTAGTTCTTACCTTCATTTTCATCTTGATGAGTCAAAAACGTTGAACTATATACTTATAGTATTATTTTCATCTAACTGAAAGTAAAAGAAAGCTTGAGCATTGAGATATATTGTGTTGGCACAAAAATAATTGCAGTTTTTCACCATCAACATTAAAACAATATATCTTCGCTAAGAATAAAAGTTATTGATCGAAATAAGAACGCTCAGAATCTACACATTTTAGCCAACTACAAAACCAGTCCATTTATTTTGGAAGCATAGAATTCTGGGATCCTGGAACCAATGATTTATTTTCAAAGGCATTTTGAGCTACTGCTTCGTTGTTGAAGACCTTCTTTTGCAGGAAGAGATCGAAATATTTGAAAAAGTTATAGTTGGCAGGAGAAAGGTGTGGTGAAATAGCTAGGAGAGGTAGAGTTTCGTAACCTGCTTGGGCATTGGCACGACATGCGATTTAAAAAAAAATATTTAGCTTTTTATTCTGAGTCATTTACACGAAATTACGAGCTTTTGTTTTACCAATTTGGTCCAAATGTCAATCAACTTCTGAATGGTCAACCTTTAGTTCCTCTGCAACCACCAGAGTTTTTATGTATGTCTGCCTTAATAATAGCCCTCAATTGGATTTCGTTCATCTCAGAATGACGTCTATATCTTCATAGTTCTCGTGTCCGTTCCGAAATATTTGGAACCAATGCTGATCAGTACATTCGTTGACGGTCCCCAGGCCAAATACTTGATTGCAAGCAATTTCCGCTGCTTTTCGTCCCACTTTGAACTCATGTAGGAAATTTACTTTTTCCCTCTTTGATTGGACAGCCTAAAATGGATGAGAATGACCATTAAAAAAAGACATCCAGCATAAATAAATAGAGCGAGATTCATGTATAAAAATGGTATATTATAGAGAATAAGCATCAAATCTTAAAATAATAGAAACTAAAATTATTTTTGCACCAACCTAATATAAAGAAAAAGTTGTTAAATGATAATCTGAACTATATTTTTAAAGTCCTTGCATATTTTCCCTACCATGAGAAGTTTCAGTACTGCATTTAGATGTTAAATTTTTGTACATCTTCATATATATATATATATATATATATATATATATATATATATATATATATATATATATATATATATATATATATATATATATATATATATATATATATATTCCCTATAATGAGGAGTTTCAGTACTGCATTTAAATGTTAAATTTTCGTTCATCTTCATATATATATATATCTATATATCTACATCTATATCAATATCTATCTCTCTCTCTCTCTCTCTATATATATATATATATATATATATATATATATATATATAAATATATATGTTGCAGTATTTGATGGGTTAATGGAAAGTCCAGTTCAGCAGCTCAGAGGTAGGTTATCGGTCTCCGGATTTGAAGCAATGGTTTCAATACTGGATGGGTTAATGGAAAGTCTATAGCCACACTGAAGAGATGTAATACATTGAAACAGCTGTCTGTGGATGACACAATATATATATATATATATATGTGTGTGTGTGTGTGTGTGTGCATGCATATATGTATACAATACGAATTAGGAATACTATATAAGATAATGTCCTATGTTTGACGGATTTATTTCATAGATACATTTAACATTTGCCGTGAAGCACAAACAGGACAGAAATATAAGCGTGTTTGTGTAGTGAATTATTACTTGTATATATGAAATTCTAAGTGTAACTGAATGTACAATCCGTAATGAACCATTGAAACCTTTTTTTGCTCATTCTATAACCGCTCTACTGATGGTATTGGACACTTTTTTAAACTAACATCTACTTACAACAATAATATACTTACACAAATTTGTTATATATATATGTGTGTATGTGTGTACGTGTGGATAAGGAAAGAGATTTAGGAACTAGATTTAGCTCGAACCATATCATTTACGTGAGGGAAACAACGGTGATGAATTGGAAAATAAAGAAATGAACCCCAGGTATGATTCGAACCCACACTTTGTCTTCCATGATAGCACATATGTAGCCTTGGTAGGTTCTAGCAAAATTAAGTTCCCAAAACTGTCTTTCCTTATTCACATCGTTATATACTAATATGCATTACTTATCACACTGTCCACATAGATATATACGTAGAAATGTGTAAAATACCAGTGGTTCTGAGATTGGCACAACACGAGCAAATTCGACCAGAGATGAGAAAGAATGAGTTAAAGGTGTTATTACAACTTCAGTCTACTGCCAGGGCCCCGATGGTTCAATCGGTTAGCACAGACATAGGCTATATAGGTGCTCCCGTGGAAAAGGGTCGGGGTTTTAATCCTACCCGGTGCTCGTTTCTTTATTTTCCGATTAATTGCTGCTTTTTTGCTCACTGCTAAAATAGAATAATTGAAACATTTAGTTTTGAGAGATACTAGATTTTATAAATAAAACCCAAAATGCAAAAAAATATTTTCCAAAAATCTAAAAAAAATGTATTTTTAGAAGGTGTTAAGAGGAGTATTAATGTCAATATTCAAATCGGCAGACATAACTGTATGGCCAGGGGTTCAGTTACCCACAAACATGGGAACAAACAAATACATAAACACGCGCATCTATTTAAAAAAAACGATAGAACTCTTCACCACCTTTGGTGGCTATGGTTTTACAATAAATGGAAAAAGAAAAAAGCTTATGGTTCAGGACTTCTGAGGCACCCTGTATTTATGTATAGATATTAGTCTATGAATTAATATCCGTGAGAATCATGAAAATAGTTATTGATTCTTATTTCATGTCTTAAGGCAAATGTTTCTACCTCAGAAACACCTGTGACAAGAAGACAAGCTGTTCAAGTCGGGTTTCCCACCGTTCATTGTAGAAGTTTCTCCATCTTATTCTTTCTCGATTCAAAGGCGTGTCTAAAAGGAGTCACACCATAAAGACAGCAACCCCTAAAAAGTGTCACAGACTGGACACATTTGGGGTTATAACTATTTCAGTGTTTCTTAAAGGAGGGGTTGGGACCATGGGCGTTTACAAGGGGAGGAGTAAATAGTGCATTTGACCACCCTACCCCTGGATCAGGCCTTCTCACTGAAGGCGTGAGTTTTGAAAGTTGGAACCTTGTATTCAATAAAATGATAGTCAAGTACCATGTTCCCGTATAAAAAGACTATTGTTATTCCTCGGTAACAGAGTTGGTATTGAGATATATCCCTATTCATATCTTGTGCCCTGCTGCAAATATAAACTCCCCCGCCTGGTAAAGGTAAGGGAACAAAAGTGGAGATCCATTGTTGGGACTCTGCCGGGGCCATATAGAGATTTCTGGGGGTAACTTAAAGATTATTGAGATCAGAGAAATATTTCCTAGTGTTTCTTTAATAAATGATTATGAAATATAAAGATTTTTTTTCATTTTTATTAAAAAAATGTACTCTTTTTGAAGATTATTGTCCAATGGCTTGACTCTGTTCAGTACTCTTGAAAAAATAAATAGGTTTCTGTTACGTTTAGTTAAGTCTTTACAAGTATTTTTCGTAATAAACGCCGTATATTTATTATCTAACCATATGATATGCTTATATTTCTCTGTTTACGCTCAGATGAATTCATTGGTTCATTAACCTTCCTATAATGGTATAGTAATAAAAATTACGCCATCGAAACTCTTAAGATTTCGTGTCTGAACATCACACATTAAAACAGCTTGAGTTGAGTTGAGACTTGGAAAGAAAAACTTGGAATGAGGATCTTTATATCATCAAGAATAAATTACCTAATAAAACAGGTTTGGGCTCCATGATGTAGATCTGTACATGAATAACCCCATCATTTCTGACGGGTATATATTCTGGTTTGTAGGCAACAAACTAAGAAATATGCAACGTGTGCATGAGAGATTCATGCTCAACTTTACATGGAGAGATCACAAGACAGTACAGTATATAAGGAAAAAACGAGTGTCTGTGACATCATAGAAACTATTAAAAACCTCAAATGGCAATGGACAGGCCATGTTGGAAGAATGGCGGACAACCAATGGACATCACATCTCACAACATGGATCCCCAGAGATCACATAAGAAACCGAGGCCTACTGAACACAAGATGGAGAGATGAACTAGACAAATCGAGAAAGTACTGGCTCTGCGACGCCTATGATCGAGAAGTGTGGCGAATCCTGGAGAAGGTCTATGTCCAACGACGGACGTTAAAAGACTGATGATGATGATGATGATGATACGAAAAATAAAGGACAATATCATGGACAATCTCCGAAAAAGCTGTTTACTGTACATTTTTACTTAATTCGCTGTGAGCATGAGAATGAACACGTACGTATACATAGTAAATTATCATGCAGCAACATACGTCCACACCAAGTGATATGTCACTGACTCTATAAAGTAGTTACAAGATGAGATCCACATCTCTAATCTTTTCTGAGGCTGAACAATTATCATATAGACATCTTATATCTTTAGATCTTTGTTGGCATATTTTTAGCAGGATTGTACGTACATTGTGATTATAAATGTATGTTAAGATGCAAGAGACTACGGTTCCCTTTCAATGCATATTCCAGTATCATCATCAGCCTGTTAACGTCAGTCGTTGGACATAGACCTTCCTCAAGGTTGGCAAGACCTCTCTATCATCTGGGCATCGCAGAGCCAGTACTTTCTGAATTTATTTAGCTCGTCACACCATCTTACTTTCTGTAGGCTACAATTTTGCATATGATCTCTGGGGATCCATGTAGTGAGTCATGTTGTCCTGCAGTTGTCTGATTTTTCCGCAACATATCCAGCCCATTGCCATTTGATTTTTTTAACAGTTTCTATGATGTCTCAGATTCCTTTCTTTTCTTTGATATACCGTGCTGTCTTATGATTTCTCCATAAAAGATTTAGCATGATTCTCTCACGTACACGTTGCATGGTTCTCAGTTTAAGTTTGGGCTCCATGTTTCGGCTGTATCCGAACGAACTAATACATAAACACACGCACATATTAAAAAATAACGATTGACTTCTTCGCCACTCTAGATGGCTACGGTTTTACAATGAATGGGATCAGAAAAAAGCTTATGGTTCAGGACTTCAGGCACCCTGTATACGTTGGTTGTAAACCTTCTTTTTGGTAGCAGCAACTTAATGTGGAAAATGAAAAAATAAAAAAAGTTTGTGGAATTAAAACGAATGTTACCTCTTAAATTCGTTTGAATAATCACAAGGATAGGCTTGATGCATTTCGCTGGTTAATACCAGATTTTTCAAAAGCACGTGCAGTAACGCAGAAAACTGTAGCTGACAAATAAGTAGCTGTTTACATTGTTCAGTTGTGGCCAATGTAGAAGACTTGAAATACGATAGCACCTGATCCCAGTGTAAACCCAGGGCCTTCGAGAGGAATTCTTTGAGGCAGTGCAATGCTAGTTTCTCCCCATCCCACGTATACAGAAGCAACCTC